>OY804600.1:21371358-21809609 GCA_963680895.1 Fragum sueziense | reverse complement strand
TAATGACGTCAAAATCAGGGGCCAGTATTATAAAACAATAGTACGATAAATTCACCATTAGGATGTTCCAACTTTTTGCCTGTTGATAATGCGGACGCAAGTTTTCTTTGTGAATGGTTTACTAACGATTTTAAAATAACGTATTAGCCCTTTCCCAAACAAGACCTCGGCCCGTATTCACCAACGTTTCTAAATTGATTTTCTAAAGTAAAATTAGATTCCAACCAATCAGAGTGGCCGGGACAAATGATGACAAACGTCTCGGCCACTCTGATTGGTTGGTGTGTAACTTTACTTTAGAAAATCAATTTAGAAACGTTGGTGAATACGGGCCCTGGTTTTGACGTCCCTATTTGAAAATGCTTGGGAAAACATTGAAACAAAAGAAGAAACTGCTGATAACCAGCAGTTTCTCCTTTTGTCTCAATATTTTCTATGCCATATTTTACACAAATTCTATCTTTAATAACTCCCATTTTGTCATTTTTGGCAGTTTTTGAAGTGGATAACCCTAAAATTTTGCCGTTTGGGAAAGGGTTAACGTGACATGTTCCAACTCGACGTGTATAAGTATGATTTCACTATAGAAACCATATTCAATGCAGTATGAAATGATGATTCCTTGCCAATCAGGACTTTGGATCTGAGTGGAAATACGCAATCGTCAATTTATGGACAACGCAACTTGGCCTAAATGTATGATATAAGGGACTTAATCCAGACCGTTTATTCCAGTAAGAGTGTCGTCCCCTACACAATATGAACCGGGCGCATTATACAAGTACATGATTGTAACTCCTTCAGGGGACAGTTTCATAAAACAATTTACGCCTTGCATTAGTCTTATTGTCCAGCAAGATTAACCCGGGATATCTGCATATGTAATGACCCACTTCGGTAATGTTTTGTTAATTAAGACGCTCAACAAGTGGACTTTGCACACGAAAATTAAGTTGTCCCTGGTTATTTTGGGTGAACAATACCTACGTCAAATCTGATAAAAGCTTATGAAAACGTTTTAGTAGCACCTGAGAGGCACTCGTTAGGGGTCTTCTTCTGTGACTTTTCTTCACACCAATCAAATTTGAAGTGCGGAAATAGTGAAAAGTGAAAAGTACATGCGCACTAAAGATTGAGGTGTGCGCAACACAATCCCGTTTCTATCAACAACACAAAATTCTATCCAATATGGGGGCCTAAATAGCGTACGTAGTGTTTAGTGCAGTCGGCTTGTAACCCTAAGGACTCTAGTTCGAGCCTTACTCGAGGAAGTGTGTCTTTGGAAAGACACTTATTGTCGAGGCATAGGTCTACTAGTCAATTCCTTTATTACTTCTTTCATCTTTACAAAGATATATGAAAATACTAAATAGTGAATTAAGCAATAAATTCCATTTAAGTACCAAACTGTGTCGAGTGGGAAGTAGTGAGTTAATATTTATTTCAAGATTGCGTCAATCGCATATTTATTGACCACAATGCTTTTGGTGGTGTTGCTAAAGACAATCGACATTTTGTACCAACATCTGGATTCAGAGGATTGTATCTAAGAGGAACCCATCTTAAAGGGGGAATGGCACTTAAAATCATGCAAATTTTCCGAGAACTTCGTACAAAATAAATATGTATTATGAAAATATGGCCTTTAAATTGCATCGATGCCAAATCTTAGCTTTCTATCTTGTGTATTGGCTAGGATGTCGACGGATTTAAAACCCCATATGTTCCATTATTGTAAATATTATCCCCGGGACAAAAAATCATGGGGTTTTAAATCCGTCGACATCTAAGCCAATACACAAGGTAGAAAGCTAAGATTTGGCATATATGCAATTTAAAGACTTTTAATAATATATATTATATTTTTTTGTACAAATTCTCGGAAATTTGCAAGATATTAAGTGTTATTCCCCTTTAAGTGCTAAGTTTTATAATCTACACTACCTAACAACTCACAAGCACTTTTGGCCAAAATCTGGATACAGATGATGGTATTTAACAGGAACTCATCTACAATGGCTAGTTTTATGATATATACAAACTAACAACACAGACCCGTTTTGACCACATTCTGGACCCAGAAATTGAATCTAGGTAGAACTCGACTCCAGTAGCTAGTTCTTTCAATCGACAACCGAGATATTAGGTTTGTCAAAATTTAAATCAGTTTCAAAAGACAAAATGAGCGTTATAAAAGTAGAATTTGTGCTAAATATATTACAGAAATTATTTAGACAAAATGAGAAATTGCTGATCATCAGCTATTTCTTCTTTTGTCTTATTATTTCACAATTCTTTTCTTCTTGCGCGTCAAAACCAGATTTTGTTTGGAAGGTGTTAAAGAACTTACCACTGGAGACGACTTCCTGTCTAAATCTAAGTTGCAGCTAACTCAATTATCCTATTCGCAGGACTTAAGTCCGCTTGCTGGAGCCGCGGCCATGGCGCAGTTGTGTAGCGCATCGAACTCTCACACATGAGGTCTCGGGTTCGATTTCCGTCCTAAACAAACATTCATCAGACAAAATTCTGCATCATATGCAATGATTTGATATCGTTAACCTATGTGTGCAAGCAGCTGGAGGCTAGGTTAGGATGTTTTGGTTGTACTGGTATGAGAAACGACAGAAATCATGGGATAGGTGCCCCAGTCGCACTAAACCCCAATAAATTAAACCAACTTTAATCTTCTGTTTGCTAAAAGATTCCCTCTCTAGATGAATAGGTACCGGTACCTGAGAACGTGTCGTTCGCAAGTTTCTTTTGCGTGTTCCAAGAGAGGTTTTATTTATAGACATTTATGGATTGGATTGGAAGACTTCAAAAGTGTGTGAATGTCAAAGAGGGGTTAAACTTGTGCACTAAATTGGTGAATGGTGACACAACAGCTCTTTCTAGAACCATTTCCAAATTTTTATAACGTCCGCCGAAGTGTACAAATCGGTACATTCACCCTTTCCAAAACAAGATCTGTTTAGACGTCCCGAACAGAAAAGGCTTGGGAAAACATTGAGATAAAAGAAGAAAATGCTGATAACCAGAATATTCTTCTTTTACCTAAATATTTTGGCTATGTTCCACGAAAATCCTATCTTTATTTACAAGTAATATGTCGTCTGTACCAGCTTTCATTTTGGACCACGCTGAAATGTAGCTGTTTTGGAAAGGGGAACATAACAACAAAGACACCCTTAAATGTTGCTGTTTGGGGCAAGGGAATATAACAACAAAGACAGATGGAGCATACTGACAGTTTAATATTGATCGTACACAAATCGAAAAGGACACACGGAAGACTTATAACGTGACTTTAAAGGGAAATGACGTAGTGGATTCCGTAGACACTTATCGTCCGTGGTATTGCAAAACCTAATAATCAAGCTGAAGTTACCAGATTTTGCAATAACACGACGTGATATTGAATAGGAACAAATATTGTGCTGAAAATAGGCTGGATTGAACGGTTTTTACTGTGCTGTTATAAAATCTCGTAAGTTTAGTTCAATCAGCTGTAGTTGTCATATTTCGAATAGAACCGACGCAATTATATTGTTTGTCCGATATTACGTTACGGTTAAAGTGACATTTTAGAATTTTTTGTCATAAACATTACTTTTATTTTTATCTGAAAGAGCATATTTCCTTATGAAATTTCTGAAAATTTCAAGCCAAAATATTGCACCGTTTACGAGAAATTTATATTTTTGTGTTAAAATTGAACAAATTGTTGTGGACAACAGTTCGGATTTATATGCAATTTATCGATTATGTGTCAACTTTAAATGCGTGTATCTCGCTTACTGGCAACAACTTAAAACTACTAATAGTATTTATACTCATTAAACTACCAATCTTGGCATCAAGACATACTTTAAAAAATTGAAATCGGAATGAAATGTCCCTTTAACTAAATAAAAGTGTTAATTATTCCGTTAAATGTTTCGTAAACTATGCAATCCTGTTTCTACCTTACATCATGAATGTTGGCGTCAGAAAAAAAGACACCTCCATCATTTAGACCAATAAAATCCAGATCTTTCGTTGGTTCGTTCATTATTGCATGTCGGTATTTGTATTTGTGTAGTTTGTATAGCCTAGATTATGTTTTCCAATTTAACACGGCTTGTAAATAATTTATTATGTATGACCTGCTATTTAATAATGCCAATCAACGTTTCTTGTTAATTAGGTCGTACTTGTCATTTTTCTGAACAACTTCAATTACCCTCATGTATTCGACTGCTTAATTTAGCAGGGTAATTGATTTTCAAAGGAAGTCTAATAATACTTTGACATCAATTTTTGTTAGGATATTCGTCAATATTTTGCTAAGAAAGAAGATTTGAGAAATATGTTCTATGTATTAGATAGGGGTCGTATAGTAGATTCTACGTGAAATAAACATGTAAATGCGCACAGAAACGGGGGAGTGACTATGTATAGACGTCACATAAATCAGCGGGCAGTCTCGTTTATGCGAAATATAGCGACGAAATTTTATAATATACTATAATTTCATTGGTACGAAAAGTAGATCGATCACTAAAAGACAATGGTATTTATTACAGTGGCTTTGTCAGAAGGGTATTTCTTCTGTCTTCTTTAAGAATAGCAGTATGGTGGAGAATCGTGTGACACAGTAATAACAGAGAATTTTTCAATAAATCTAATTGAACTGGACCAATTTGAAATCAGGTGGATCGGAGAATGAGAAAATACGCAGGAGATGATATGGCTGAGGTCGAGCTTTTTATCGGCTGATTTTTATAAGATCTTTTGGATTCAGCCAATCCCTGGTATTTTGCAACTTTCTCTGCTTCAAATCTTTTTTTCCCAACTCGGTCATAACACTAAAAACTTTTTGAAAGAATTATGAAAAGGTATGTTACGTGAACAAATCTTAACTACCGGGATGAAAAAGATCGTTTAAAAATATTGCATTTTTGTGTACACTCATTCTAAGGCAATAATTGTTGAGAAAGTTAGTCTGAAGAAGATTGATTTATCATTAACAAGGTATGTCTTTATTTTTATCTTAGATGACTCAATAAAAGATCTACTTTATTTCCAAATAGACCGTAAGAAATCATTTTTGTGTGGTCAAAAGCACTACCTACCCTACGCTCCCTACGACCATAACGAAGTGTAAGTAGTGTGATTGGCTTTCGAAAATAAATTATATTTATATGTACTTTTACATAAATAGGTCAATGCCGTTCATCATTTTGTCAGCACATTATCTTGTCAGCATTTTCATGTACTTTCTTTAGGATTGATTTTTATCATTATCTTAACATATGCCCCAATATCATTTGGAATGGATGTCACCGCTTTTATTCCAAAACTTCGCAACTACAGCTTTGATCAAGCTGTAGTTACGAGGTCTTTGAAGAAAAGCATTGATAATAAAGTGTCATAGTCGGCATGAAAAAGTACTCTAAAGCCGGTGTAACGTAGTAAAGTGACCCCCATAGAATACTGACCCCCGGTCACTTTACTATATAGAATACTGACTCCTTTCTATAAAAAACTGAACCCCCCCCCCCCCCCCCCCCCCATGTAAAATAACGACCCCCCTGATTTTATCTATAAAATACTGACCCCACCTAGTTTATTGCCAATTTAACATACACTACATGTATAAATATCGTTTCAAATCACATCCGTGTTTATAATGCTCATCGAAAAAAGTTTCGGGGAGCATTTAGTCGCCATGCTATCCTTCGTTTCGTTCGTCCGTCCGTCCGTCTGTCTGTCTGTCCGTCCGTTTATATACAGTCAGATGTCAGCAACCTTTAGGCCAAATTCAATGAAACTTCACATGTGTAATCCCTGAATACCTTTTTAGTCTGTGTTCTCGTTATTTTTATTCTATTTCAAATTGAGGCTGTGTCACACAAAAAGGGGCCTTAATGTAGAAATTAGTGTTTCTCTAATTTCTCTTGATTCAATGAACACAATTTAATGAAATTTTGTTCTTCAGTGATGAATGAGATGTTCTGTACATAACTTATATAATTAATAATTCATGTACAAAAATCCTGCCATGTGAAAAGGGGACTAAATGTATAATAACATTGCGTCTAGATCTTTAAGTCTGCCCGAAGCAAAATCTCCACAACTCTTGCGTGCACCAAATTGGACGAAACATCAATATGAACTTCGCGAAATTCTGTCAAGAACCTTTTCTCTCTGTTTCTCTCTCTTGATGCTCTGTTATAGGAAAAGGGGCCTAATTGTAGAAGTTTTTCTTTTTCTTTTAATCTAGATAGAATTTAATGAAATTCTATATTCTATTATTTTTTTTTCATATCTTACATCTTTATTTTCCAATTTCGACAGCTACTTGACGCCTTTTTAGTCTGACTTATTTCTCTAAATTATGTTTTAAGGACTTCCCATTTTGTCCCCTTTATCGTGACCGGTTACTTATACCTTCCCATGACAAACACATGGTTCTACACTGAAATGTGACATCATCGTGACATAGCTTTCGGATTAAATCGCTTCGCCAATCGTTGAAGCGTTTATTGTTTTGGTCAGAAAAAGGGTCACAGAAGATGACCCCCTGCTGGTGCCTGTCAGATTTACTGTCAAGTCAACACATGATTTAAATCAGATAGAGAAGCCTGGATAACTAGCTCGTTATTTAAAGTGACCAAATGTTAACATAATCACTCTAATATGCAACCGCCAGGTAGGAAAGTGCGTATGGCAGACACACATACATAACTCTGGTAGGCTTCGAACTCACAACGCTGAGGGACAAGTGATTTTCGGTCAGAAACCTTTTAAACCCATTTACCCTTTCCACATAAATATACATCGGTAGTAGTTCGATCCATGAACATACTGTACGTCTACTGTGCATACGATTAAGAACCAATACAGAAGCGCCGAGACCGGATAGCTTAGTTGGTAACGTCGGGGTCTGTCAATCAAGGAGTCGTGAATTCGAACCTGGCTCGGCATGAAGCCATTTTGACATTTGACGAAAAACATTTGTCTCTCACCAATGGGTGTGAATCATCTATATGAGAGAGCAGCAGGAGGGTTTGTTTGTATTTTTTTGGTAGTACGGGTGCGATAAATATCAGGAATCCATAGTAGGTGCTCCAGCCAACGCAATATGACCGTAACAGTTGAAAACAGCATGGAGTTTAACCATTTCCCAAACAAGACCTGGTTTTGACGTCCCTTATAGAAAAGACTTGGGAAAACATTGAGACAAAAGAAGAAACTGCTGATAACCAGCAGTTTCTCCTTTTGTCTCAATATTTTCTATGCCATATTTTACAGAAATCCTATCTTTGATAACATCCATTTTGTCATTTGTGGTAGTTTTTGAAATGGGTCACCCTAAAACTTTGCCATTTGGGAAAGGGTTAAATCTAATCAATTCAGATACGGTGGAAGCGTCTAACCAGCCAGTTTGAATCGGGTTCGCCCAATAATGAATGAAAAGTTGCGGTCAAAACACTCTGTATGTACGGACAGACGCATGCACGGACGAGTGCCATTGCACCTCTGATGCCTATCGATGAAGATAATTATGTTGTACGTCTACCATAGTTGGGTTTATATTAGAGTAAGACTTTTGGTGTGTATATGGAGAAGGGGGTCGGTATTTTATGGGGGGTCACAATTCTACGTGAGGGGTCACTTTTCTACGTGTGGGTAGGTCATAATACTATGACCCCCCGGTCATAATATTATGACCGGGGGGTCAGTATTCTATATAAAATAGTGACCGGGGGGTCAGTATTCTATGGGGGTCACTTTACTACGTTACACCGGCTCTCCGCAAGATATGACAAACGCTTGGTTTTAACCTACATATTTGTCGTTATATTAATGCCGCTGCCTTCGGTATTTCGAGTCTGTTGTACAATGCGTGCAATAACAATACCATTACAAATTGCCTCTTATTACTTAAGCAATAATCCACTATGTTATTTCTCCATTGTTGAAGTCACGTTTTACAAAAAGATAAAAAATACCCACCGTTTAACGTCAATTCACATTAATATGAAGCATAATTATTTACATTTTTGAAGCGGACTGATCACGAAACTGGTGAAAATGTGCGTACTCGCATCGGCTTGAATATGCAGGATATCTGAAAAGACAGACAAGTCCCTTCCATTTGATTTCTTCGCAAATCAATAGTTATGCATTTACCATGTTTCTTACAAACGAACAAATTGCACGTAGAATCTTTGGGTTCCGGCGATGACAGTGACCAAACGTTTAGGCCTGCAAAAGATTGGGAAGCAAATTGTCAAAGATTTTTTGAATTCCATTTCAGTCTATTTTCACGTATATGCAACATAGTACATCTTTATTATTAATGCAATTACCTTAAAGGGACATTTCATTCCAATTTCAATTTTTTAAAGTATGTCTTGATGCCAAGATTGGTTATTCTAATGAGTATAAATACTATTGGTTTTTAATTGGACGTCCGAAAGGACGTACAATTCTTATAACCACTTTTGGACAGGCGAAATGGGTTTTCATTACCAAAAAACCCTTTCTCAGACTCAATTGCCAGTTGACCAAAATTCAAAATAGATTTTGCGACCATACAGGAAAACTTGTCGTATCTTTTCCTACTTTCTATGTGTTCTCTAACAAATACTATAAGATTCATTGGCCGATTCAATTCATGCCACGTCTTAACCAACTTTACGACCTTTTTTCGATTTAATCATTTTCTTGTAGTTTTTTGACTTCCGTAATATTTATTGTGTAAAGGGTAAGATCTTTAGAAAGCGATACATGCATACACTAAGGTTATAATGTAAACAGACACCCTATATCATCAGCAGCAGCGATAGCTCAAACGGGAAAGGATTAACCTCGCAACCTTTTTTCAGTTTGAAATTTGGAACGCCGTTGGTTCAAAACCAGTTCGGATTATTTCTTCTGTAAAACGTTTGTTTTTCTTGATGTGTTTACTGAAAACACACATTTTAGAATGGTTACCCAATTTAATGCACGTATTGTGTATGATAGGTTCCTTTTCTTTGATCATTGTTGTTTAAGTCTTTGACATATTTAAAGGAACAGGGTTTCCACGAGACGTACTTTGGAACCAGGGTTTTGAAATTGATTATCGGGGAGTGAGTTCATTTCGCAACTCGGGTTCGACTCGATGACAAATCGGGGTTCCATCTGAACAGCCTCAGATGAGACACTAGTGAAATCCACCTATTCAGAAAAATAGTTGCTCTTACGAGTTTTTTTTCTCCAGGATCTGTATCACTGATATTCGACAGTATCTTGACCTATTTACATACTGATCAATGGTTATGACAACAATGATTATTACTAGAATAAGACTAAGTGACAGCGATCTGTATTTATTTCGTTTAAGCGACCCGTTTACGTGTATTGAGCTAAGAAGATGAAGCAATGGGTCTGCAACAGATGGTACTTGGATGATCGTATGAATATGTTTACAGATAGGGACATTGCTATTCTCAAATTTTCGTTGATAATGATATGAACATTTAAATTGCTTATTGTACTCCACTGCCATTTTCCCGGCGGCACGTTCCCAATTTCTTCTTTTTATGCACATCTGTAGATGTAAGGATGCTGCGGTAGTACTTGTATGAGGAATCCATGGTTAGGTGCTCCAATTCATCTGGTATTTTGTTTCAGGAAAAGTATGTATTGAATTTGTTTTGTAACCACAACCAGGGAAAACTGCTACCGTGTTTTTTTCTTTTTTTACTCTAAACAGGAATAAAAATCAAAGTGCTTGGAGCACTATATTTAGACGCCTCTCATTGATTGAGCGGAATTGTATGTAAATGATCGGCGTTTCATTACTTTATTTCGTTGAATTTGTGTTAAGATCGATTCTAAATCACTGCGGTCGTTTTTTCGCCAACGATGGTGGAGATAGAAGTCGAACAAGAGTGCCATGGTCACAATATACGCCGCCACTTATAAAACTTGAGACAAAAATTGACATTGACAAGGATTTATAAATATTCACACAAAAACCTGTAAAAAGTTGTGTTCACAAAAAGGTTTTTTTATAAATATCCAGTCAAAAACCTGGAAGGAATTGCGTTCCCGAGACTGAAATATCATTAAGCCCTAGAGACTAAGATTGAAGGGGGGCATAACTCAGGCAAAAATCAATGAACCATAAAATCCTTACTTCATGCACATCTACCAATTAAGGTAATAACATCCACCAAATTTCATAAGGATCCAGTCAGAATCTTAGAAGAAGTTGTGTTGACAAGGCTGCAATTTCAATCAGCCCCATAGACTAAGTTTTAAGGGGGCATAACTCTAGAAAAAATCAATGAACCATAAAATCCTTCCTTCATGCAAATCTACCAATTGAGGTGATTGACCAAGTGTCATTAATATCCAGCCATAAACGTAGGAGGACTTGCGTTGACAAGGCTGCAATTTCAATAAGCCCCACAGACTAAGTTTTAAGGGGGCATAACTCTGGCAAAAATCAATGAACCATAAAATTCTTCCTTCATGCACATCTACCAATTGAGGTGATAATATTGACCAAGGTTCATTAAGATCTAGCCAGAAACTTAGGAGGAGTTGTGTTGACAAGGCTGCAATTTCAATAAGCCCCAGAGACTAAGTTTTTAAGGGCCATAACTCAGGCAAAAATCAACGAACCATAAAATTCTTCCTTCATGCACATCTACCAATTGAGGTGATAACATTGACCAAGTTTCATTAAGATCCAGCTAGAAACTTAGGAGAAGTTGCGTTGACAAGGCTGCAATTTCAATAAGCCCCAGAGACTAAGTTTTTAAGGGCATAACTCTGGCAAAAATCAACGAACCATAAAATCCTTCCTTCATGCACATCTACCAATTGAGGTGATAACATTGACCAAGTTTCAAGAAGATCCAGCCTGAAACTTAGGAGGAGTTGCATTGACAAGAAAAGTGGACGGACGTACGGACGGACGGATGGACGGACGGACGGATGGACGGACGGACAGACGGAGAAGATGACGCCAATATACGTCCGCCCCCGGCGGCGTATAAAAAAAGATGATTAAAAAGAACAATGTCTGAGTAGAATTCCAGGGCCTTCCGGATATAACATGTGTAAAGAGTACAAGGTGAGTGCTCTGCTAAGTGAGCTATCGCGGCTTTCATTTGTGTAGCGCGTTGGCTTACATTTTGAATAAATTGCTTTGTAGCGTACTTTTTAAAATCAATGAAAAGTATAACTGACGACAATACTCATAGTAAACCGAAACAAGAAGACAAAAGTGCTAATCGTATGGCCTTAATTGAATTTGGTAATCAAATTAATAGTGATTATTCATAGCGACAAATCAGTTGTCTTGAAACGGCAATCGAATCAATTTGAAGCCTGAGAATGGTTTTCTGGTATTAAAGCCGATTTCGTATGTCCGAAATCGATCTTATAGAATTAAACACAGAAGAATGAATAAAATATCTTTCGTTCATGTACAATCCCGCTCAATCAATCAGAGACGTCCAATTACAGTGCTCTCAGCACTTTGATTTGAAGTTGTTGCCAATAAGCGAGAAACATGCATTTAAAGTTGAGACATAATCGATAAATTGCATATAAATCCAAACTGTTGTCCACAACAATTTGTTCAATTTCAACACAAAAATATAAATTTCTCGTAAACGGCGCAATATTTTGGCTCGAAATTTTCAGAATTTCCATAAGGAAATATGCTCTTTCAGATAAAGATAAAAGTAAAATTTATGACAAACAATTCTGAAATGTCACTTTAAATTTCTTACTTATTTCGTATATTAACATTTAAAGGGACATTTCATTCCAATTTCATTTTTTTAAAGTATGTCTTGATGCCAAGATTGGTTATTCTAATGAGTATAAATACTATTAGTTTTTTTTAAGTTGTTGCCAATAAGCGAGAAACACGCATTTAAAGTTGAGACATAATCGATAAATTGCATATAAATCCGAACTGTTGTCCACAACAATTTGTTTAATTTCAACACAAAAATATAAATTTCTCGTAAACGGCGCAATATTTTGGCTTGAAATTTTCAGAATTTTCATAAGGAAATATGGTCTTTCAGATAAAAATAAAAGTAAAATTTATGACAAAAAATTCTGAAATATCACTTTAAATTTATCTTTCAAAAATGGTTTCCTTCTTGAAATAAGTATTAAGACAAACAAAAATAGCTGTGTTTCCACTAACAAGACCTAGCCTTAATTTTTGTCATCATAAATGTCATTTTTTAGTATTTGAAATTAATACTATATCACAAAATTATATTTATAACCTTATATTATTTGATAACTTTCACTGTTTCAACAAATAAAACAAAACTTTGCCTTTATACCAACTCTGTTTGTCCGACATGTTAACGGAAATTACTAGCGGAAAGACGTCTACTTTTCACACCTATGTTGCAATTAATATAGTTGAACATCCTTTTCAGAGTAAATATTTGAAAGCATTTGAAAACATTGACGACTCGGGATACATTTATTGGCAGTGTGCAATCACAGACTGTCAGTTTTTATTTACTTGCCTTTACTTTATCACGCTGTAATTTATGTGAACCGTCGCGTTAAAAGGACCATCTGGGAGATCTAAACAGTTTTGATACTAGTCAGTCTGCGCTTAAAGCACCGCACGACAAGGATCGAGACTTTTTTAAAGATGATTTCCTTGATGTAAATTTTCTTTTATATCTTTCTGTACGTTCATGTTCCAAATATCAATTTACAGATTTTGCCAAGTTCCACACATATTGGTCTCTTGAGTTTCTAAGAGGGTACCTTTTTATCGCGTCAGCTCAAATATTAGACAACATAGGACAAAAAGTAAGATTCCAGGTTTACTATTAGGTCTAATAGTTCAAGTTACTGGCAAATGTACAATGGTTCCATATTCAACGATAGACACATAAATTATGTACACAAATAAATATTTCTACAGATGCGTAATATAAATCACATTGTTTCTATGAAATAAATATTTAACGTTGATTTAGCCCTTGCCATGATGAAGTCAAACCATGAGTAAACGATATCAATTACCATAAAATGTATGGCTTTAATACTGTTTCATCAATTCCAACCAGTCGGTCCAAACATAATTAACTTTCAACCTGTGTTCAAATCAGTATCTGATTTTTCTATCAGTCATAATCTAAAATCTTTCCCTAACAATTACGGGTATTTACGCCCTTCATAAGGGAATGCATTAAATGCATGAAACAAACAGAAAAATACTGATTATCAACATGTTTTTCTTTTTTTTAAAATATCTACGTAATATGTATTGCTAAAGTGTACACGATTAAAATTCTTATTATTACCCATATTTCGCCTACAGCAAGTTGTAAATTGGATCACGTTTTCTTTTTATATCTATTTTGAAAAGGGCCAAATTCATCATGACACGGATTGTAATAGTTTGGCCTTTTTCTATCTTCACAAGGCAGTTTCTGGCCCGTGAAAGCTGTTTTCCCATTTTCCGTTGGTAGGGTCATATATTGGGAACATTCCTTGTCAACGGGCATCGGCCCTCCTTTGAACATTCTCTTGAATGTTTCCCTAAACTGTCTACTCATACCACAGTAAATAAAGAAGTTCAGAGGATAACTCAATAAGATGAAGAAATTCGACATATATGTCATCATGCCGTACACCTCGGGTGAAAAGAGCTTAAGGTCAAACGTGTTATCAGCAACATATATAGTCATAATGATCCCTACAGAGAATTCTACGAGTAGAAACAATCCCACCACCGCCACGAGCATCAGAGTCGTACTATTACTCTCCGTCAGTTTTCGCGACTCGCTTTTCTTGTTTTGTTTTAACAATTAAATTCTCCGGACCTGTGCCCGTCTTATGGCAAAGATCAGCAATCCGTTAAGAAACACGAGCGTGATGCACGGGACCATATCGTCGTTGTAAATGCAAAACCTCGTATCTCGTTTTTTGAAAATTTCAAAGGGGTGGTAAAAAGTGTAATAACTTTTTCCCAAACTGAAATGTTTTACTTGAAATTTGGACACGTTGTTCACAAATGATTTGTCATCAATACTGATTAGTAAAATATCTCAAAAATTGTCTGTAACTGGGCACACAAGTTTGTACTTTGAAAATCGCTAGAAACGACATACGAGGTTTTGCATTTACACCGACGATATGTATGAAGAAACCAGAAATACATGTTGTTGTACATGCCGATATGCTCCATCATCCACTTGGTATTCAGAAACGAACATCCCTCGATTGTGATTGTGACACTCGTATTCAGTTTTGATACGACCTCCATGGGAACCACGTTGAAATCCTCGAATTTTGAGAAGTGAGATAGAATAGCCACGAGATAGACGATAACAGTTGCTCTGATTACATTAGGTATTGTACACCAGGTTCGAGCCTGCAGCGAGTGACAGATGTAGATATATCTCTGTACGGCAAGACCGACGGTTAGCCATATGGACGCGGTGTGGAATATGGTAGGGATAGTTTCATAACCTTAAACTGCTTACCAGATGGCAAATGTTTGTTAATATCAGACAGGTACATTTTGGAAGTTGCTGCCGACAACAAAATGGATATTAGTAAGGATTGAATTTGGGTTCAATGTGGCATGGACATTTCTGAGGCAAAAGCAGAAATTACTGGTACTCAATATTATAAACGTGAATGTTGTCTGCATGTTTAAAAAAGAGCTGCTGTGTTAGACATCGAATATGCTACGTGTAATAAGGAAATTGAAGCATGCAAAACACGAACGTCAAAACGCCAAGCCGTGGTTTGACACAATTACAAGAATTGTTGCAATAAGGCTTCCAACGACAACTTATCAAATATTTTGAATCGATTACTGAACCTCCCATAGAATGTGTGGTGAATTATCGTGGGACACAAAGACACGAATATAGACACAAAATAGTGGCTATCAGCAGTTAAATTTAAACTGCTGATAGCCACTTCTGGCTGTCAAGGGACGTTATGATACTAGAACATTGAACTAGATAAAACAGATAAACCCTTCCGAAAACGAAAGATTTAGACGCTTCCAATTTCTGAGAATTGCTGTGTGTACATTATAGCACAAAAACAAATGAATCAAAAGAATAAAATGCTGGCTGGTATACTCCAACAAAATAACTCGAGACAGCCTACATTTCGTGTGGAAAGTCTGTCAGTTGAACCTCTTTACAAAACGTTTCCGAAGTGGGGTCAGTGCATATACTAATGTCCCGGGTTAATGCTGATTGACTATATTAGAATTAAACGAGGATCGTTACAGTTGTTTTGGTTTATTTTAGGTTCGTCAGGTATCAAAGTGTACAAGTTGTTTCTATAAATAATCACATTTACTTCTTGCCTCACATAGATCTAGTTATCGGTCTAGTCTCTCATTAGTAAAATATTTTTTCGTTTCAGTCTTATCACGTAATACAACAAAATAAACAACAACAATTGTAGAAAAATCTTCAACAAATCTGTCAATACGTCACCGACTTGATTTTGATGGAGTCGCCGAAAATGTAGACATGTCATGGATTTGTAAAAGGTAATTGATTTTATAAACAACACATGATAAAAAAGTTATTGAAGGGCAAAACAAAAGTGTGGTTGCTCGTCAATAGCTAATTTTAGGAACCGTTTAAAATCTAACACGTCCCCAAAATTCCTGGCGTTTTTCGCATTCTCTTCTTCAGACCAAATTTTAATCAGCCACTTACTTTTAAAATGGATTTAATGAATGTTTTCTGCAATTGTTTATGTAGTTGTGAAACGTGATTACCCATCGCGTGTAAATACGACGATTTTTCCAGAATTCGACAAGATCTATCATGTTGATTTTCAGTGGTACTGACTTGAATGCTCAATGTTTTCTATAACCCAGGAACTGTCAGTTCTTTTTGCGTCACTTTTAGACCATGGTTTAGCGATTTCGCTCCCCTGACGATTCTAGATAAGTGATTAAAAAGGAAATGTGTTGAGAGGAATTTCGATCAAAATGAGTCCCTCCGGCCTTCTAATCTTGAACATACACACTGTGTTGTAAGTTGTCCGTTAGGTTTGTGCAGTCATTCAAAGATGGCGACAACGATACAGCATGAGAGGTAGGTGTCATAGTTTTTCATTGATAAATTTCTTAAACGGTCGTGCCTTGCCTTGATACTGATATCATTATACAGGGGAAATGTATACCTATCAACGATTCTATATATCAAATTACTAGTGTTGTCCTATCGTACTCAGTCGTTGTGCAAAGACAGCCCAACACGGAAAAAAATTTTCGAAGCGAGAAAGTTGCCCTTTTAAGGATGATTACATAGTACACAGCGAACTAGGGAACAAACTATTGCTCTAACTTGGATGTTTTTAACATGCTCTTTTCTATGGTTACCGTTATTTTACACAAAAATGTCCAGAATGTCCACAAACACAGTGTTTACTAAATGGCCAAACAACGGTGTAGTCCCAGTGAAAATATGCAGACACAACGGTGCAGTTTCTGTGTTTTATGTACGGTGTTGTTATATTTTCATAACAAATTGTGAACGGTGTAGACATAATGCAATTGTGAATGGTGTAGACTTGAAGCAATACAGAACGTATTATTTCTCGAATGATAATATAGTAATGTTTAATGATAACGTTTTCACGGCTGAGAATCATGTTTTACAATTACTACCGAAATTCTTCAACAATTATGTAGATATGTGACTGACTTGTAACTGCTTTGCAGCAAAGGTGACAATATGTCTACAAAATATACTTTAATCAGAATATAGAAAGAATCTAGTTTCTTTGCTATTTGTCAAAGCAATTCCGTAGGCTAAGGGTCAAATAGTAGAAAATACCAAGAATCTGCCGGCGTCTGTTTTCTTTTTTCTTTTTTTTCAGTTCCATGCTGTTGACTTGTTACTATTGTCATTTCGAAGGAAGTTTCGAAAAGGTTGTGAAACATTCGGAACAGGACCATTCCAGCCAGATATTAAAAGTGCGCAGGAGGGAGATCAATGATCAGACAGGCCAAACAGGTTTGAAAACTCTGAACTTTAGAATAATTCCGAATATTATCAAGAAGTCAGAATAGGACGTCATCCCCATTTGCGAGCTTAGAATACACAAGATAGACCTCATCAACGTAGAAAAAAGGATTTGGGGGTTAACAATATTTCTATCGATGATATCCCCGATTTTAAATGCATGAGTCCAGTACATAAAAAATTACGAAGTTCAACACCCCATAAAGTCGTTCAAAAAGCTCCGACCTTAATTCCTGATAATTCCATTGGACGTACTGAAACAGATGATACGGATAGGACTCTTCTCTTTCCCCATGAGACGTGAAAACAATGGCTGAAATGAACAGTTTGTTCCCAGATGTGATTAAGTCATTGAGAAGCGTTGATCAACTTGGTAATTGTTTATCTTGGTCAATGAAGGTCGGTTATCGATGGAAAACATTGCATTTCATTTATCTATGGAAGTAAGTTCTACTCTCTTGGAAGTACTTCAATGCGTTTTACTCAAATAGTCAAACGGTTTTGGGGAATAGAATATTGTCTTTTTCATTGCAAATGGTTACATTTTATGAGTGGGCCCAAAAAATCTTGGTCAGAAAATTGTCAATCCTGAAGAAGAGGTTAATTAGGTATGAAAATTCCTAAATGAATTTTGCAGTTCCGCAATTCTATTTTCAAGACTTAATTACTTTAAATCGAACAAGACGAAAAAAGGCCCAAATGTTTATGAAACAAATAATTTATTTTTTGTTGATGGAATCCTTTATTTTTGATAAAATCAGACTTTTCAATGAGGGGTCAATTTGAAAACTAGATACATGTCGATCAATAATTATCATACTCATTGAGTTGAAATCATTTCATTAATTACAAGAATTGATTGTAATAACCAATTAAAAAAGTTACAAATAAAAATTCAAAGCCAGAACCGAAATTTCGAATCTACAAATCAAATGAACGGATGAACAAGAAACTGGCCATTGCACCCACATCTTAGGGTAAGTGATTAAACATGGCTCTAAAATGACTGTTATCGTATGACTTGCTTAATATTTTTTGATGGTATTCCTTGTGATTATCATGTCCGGCAGATGTTGTTTTTTTCAATAACAAATAACAAAAAAATGTCTTCTGAAAATCAAATTAAACATACATTGAACTGTTTTAGGCTTATGTGAATGAAGAAAAGAGAAAACGGCATATTTCCTTAACTTTTGTTTTCGTTTACTTTGAGGATGTCGGCGTTTTTATCAAGGGAAAGAACTGCGTTTTTAAGACCAAAGTATTTCGGGGAGATAAATCAGATGTGCAGATGATCTGCTAGCGGTTAGAGCCAGTTCGCCCTATACAACATACCAAGTCTACACCGTTCACAACTTGTTGTGAAAATAATAACTACACCGTACATGAAACACAGAAACTGCACCGTTGTGTCTGCATATTTTCACTGGGACTACACCGTTGTTTGGCCATTTAGTAAACACAGCGTTTGTGGTCATTCTGGACATTTTTGTGTACAATAACGGTAACCATAGAAAAGAGCATGTTAAAAACATCCAAGTTAGAGCAATAGTTTGTTCCCTAGTTCGCTGTGTACTATGTAATCATCCTTAAAAGGGCAACTTTCTCGCTTCGAAAAAAGTTTTCCTTGTTGGGCTGTCTTTGCACAACGACTGAGTACGATAGGACAACACTGGTACTTGGCCATATAGCACCGTTAATAGGTAAACATTTCTCCTGTACGATGATATTAGTATCAAGACAAGATACGGCCATTTAAGAAAATTATCGACGAAAAACTAAGACACCCACCTCTAACGATTTTGCACGGACGCCATCTTTGATTGACTACTCAAAACTTCCGTACAAACTACACAAATCTAACGGACAACTTACAACACAGTGATACAACCTTTTCCTGACGTACAACCTCTTAATACATGGAAGTTATAGACGAGATTGTTTTGCGAAAACTTACTTCGTTTTCGTTTATTCATTTATTCATTGATTGATTGATTTTTCAAAGATGGAATATTACGTAAAATATTAATGTTTCGATATGCTACCTTCGCAATAAATAAATAAAATTGATGATGGAACGACATGAAACTATCTGGATTGCTCTGAGTCTCGCGGATTCAACTTCTAATTTTACAGAGAATTTGCTTTATTTTATAATATGAAGAAAATGAAATTATTTAACAACGCCAATCTGAAGAGATTGTTTCTGTATACGGAATGCAAATACTTAACATAATCGTGACAAAAAATGATGATTTTTGGAAGTTTTCTATCTATTGTTTGGGTCGGAATCTCGGAAAGTGGTAAGGACCAATATGTAAATTCAGTCAAACAATGATCCGATCCAAGTTTTCCTTAATGTATTCCCTGTTAAATGTACATCTACCCTACCTGCAGCAAATCTCAGAAAGCATCATGGATTGTGACTAAACTGCCTTAGGTATATATGTTCTTATCTAAATAAAGGGTCTCCCAAAAGGTTCTTCTTTTTCCTCCAAGTCTTTTGTGCGTATTTCAAAACTGAAGTACCCCCCCCCCGTATTGAAGTATACATACAGTCAATGTTTAACATTTCTTTTAACGTCTACAACCCCTCATTGGCACTGAAGGACCAGAGGCAAAATTTGAAAAGTGCCAGTAATTCCTAAACTGGGTTACATTTCCATTCCTAATACAAACATAAGCATTCTGAACGGTTTAGAATTTTGAATTAATGCATACTTATGGAAATATTCGACAAAAAAGTTCCAAATTACCTCCCTTTTATATGAATATAGAGTAAAATAACATTTGTAAATTATTTTCTTCTTGAAGCATCATATTGAAATCCGGCACGGTGAATCACCATATGTGAAGTGTATTTACAAGTGTGTGTAATTTAATGCATTTCGTAAGGCTAGAAAGTAGTGTTTTAATGATGGGTCATATACCTTAAACGAAAATTACAGTCAATGCTTTCAACTTACATCGCATCTAAAGCTTAAATACCATTTTCTGTTTTAATTCTGAAATTATAATTTAACAATTAGAATGCTAAAGTTCGGAAAAAGATGTTATGGGCCTTATGGCACATGTTAACAACATTAACATAGGTGAAACAATGGATTAAGCGTTAATAAAATTAAATACAATTTTGTATGCGTTGGCTCAAATCTTGCAGGTGTGTGACACATACAAGATTCGAAACATCGCATTCAAAGTTACAGTACATTGGAGTTTGATATTGTGATGTTTACATAGGAAAATTCTAAAAACGTGTGCCATTATATCGTGACCTGACCATACAAGTACAAAATCAGTGTGATTCCATTTTACTTCAGTCTATGCCACCTGAAACGGCACAAGTATTCTTTATAAAGCACGACAAAGGTATCTAAAGTACAATGCGTCTTCCATGTAATTACTATAATCCATAATTAATTTAGTAGATTAAAGTATTGTGACATGGAATATTCCGAAAATAACGTCTGACATTTTAAATTTTGCAGACGTCGACATAATTGTTTTAGCATTAGACAGTTTTTTGTTGTTGTTATAAACAGCAATTATGTTACCGCTTTTTAAAACTTGCGCACGTCACGTACAAAAGGAGCAAGCTGATTATCTGTACTTTTATAAACAATTCAATTTCTTTACCTAGTGGGGGCCCAGTCGGATGACTTAAGAAAGGTAGATAATGTAAATATAGGTGACTATTCGTACAATCTAATAAAAAGCAGTTTTCTTCAGAAATATTCCGCAGAGACCTTACCTGTACCACAAACTGTATAGAAACAAAAAAAGAAAAACACCCAACATATTGATGGTTTTACAATACTACAATACACCCGTCTACCTAAAACGAAATCAAAACAAATGTAACGATTCTCGAGTAATTTTGAAAGGATTATACCAAATTCGCATTAGATAACCCTCATGAAGTTTGGGAAGCGTTCACACCGGAAAATTGCCCGCTTCAATATATTTATGTTTAATTTCTCAGCTTATACTCTATGGATTGTGACGAGATAAAGTGAACTGTGCTCGCTTTTTAGAGGGATATTCTCGATTTTAACTCACTCTGCACCGAATCCCACGGTTTCTTCAAACATTGAAGCCGAAGCATTCATCTTGACAGACTCTACACAATTGTCACAAAAAATGTTGTCTCCAAAAATTCTTTTTTTGACAAGTAAAACTCCCAACGTCAAAGATTCAAAACGCTCCTATCTGAGTGAAGTCTTTATAATTCTCTTGGTAAAGTACAACAAAAGACATCCTGATGACCTTCATTATTCAATGACATCATTTTGTCCGTACATTGTTCAGTGCCGCGTCATCCTAAAACTATATTTTTTCTTTCTGTATCCAATGAAGATATTATGGTATATTTTAACGAAAAGTTCCTAAAAGAATGCACATTTAACGATATCAAAATTTTGAATATTGCAGGTGTCTAACATCAATGCATGCAAAGTTGAATTGGCAATTAACCCTTTCCCTAACAAGACCTGGTTTTGACGTCCCTAATAGAAGAGGCTTGGGAAAACATTGAAACAAAAGAAGAAACTGCTGATAACCAGCAGTTTCTCCTTTTGTCTCAATATTTTCTATGTCATATTTTTCACAAATCATATCTTTGATAATACCCATTTTGTCATTTGTAGCAGTTTTTGAAGTGGGCAACCCTAAAATTTTGCCGTTTGGGAGAGGGTAAAGAATGCTTTTCGCTTTGTTTGCATCTACTTAACAGTTCCATACGGGTATCGTAAATCGTTTCTTGACTTAAGTCATAAAAATCCTTCGTGGATTTTTTTGTTCCTAGACACTTTTTTAAAACTGCAAAATAGTAGGATTGTCCATATTGAAAATTGAGGCAGATATCAAAATGGGTTGATTGTGCCAAATAGAACGGAAAATAATGAGGAAAAAATGAGAAATTGATTGTTGTGATAGGGATTTTCATCTTGAAGACATGTCAAAACTAGTTCGAGTTCAGGATAGCGTTACTGAGGACATATTACAAATACTATGCGTAATGTAAGAGATTGATTTGTGTTAATGTGACCCGTCGCGCTAAAAGGGATCTTATCGGGTGTGTGAAAAATATCGACCCTAGTCAGTCTGCGCAGTCCGCGCAGCCAGACTAGGGCCGACACTTTTCACTTTTATGTACTTTGTCATATCTGGAATGTTTTCCCTATCTTACTATACGTTCATTTTTCGAATACAGTATCTGGTTTACCTCTGCTGAGTCTGAAACGTTTGTCAAACTTTTTTTTTTATTTTTGGTATTCGGATAATGTCCCTTTTAGCGTGACGGGTCACAAATGTACTAAAACGACCGTAATATTTATGTCTGACTCCGGACATTTTCAATATGTTAAACCAGGATGGGTAAAATGCATGCAGGAATCTGTAGGCTTATCATCGAGATTGTTTTTCTTTCCTACTATCATTTTAGCCAAGATTGATTAATGTTAATCAGCGATATGGTATGTTTATGGAAGCTTTTCTTCGTAACCCTCTCCCAAATGACAAGCACATTTGGTAGTCAAATTGGAAAGACTCTACAGACGACAAAACTGTTGGGACATATACAATTTGTAAGCAATATTGCGAAGAAAACATTAAGACAATAGAAGAAAATGCTAGTTTTCAACCTTTATTTCTTTTGTCCCATTTTTTCTCCGAAGCTTTTTCCATTAGGAACTTCAAAACCAGTTCTTGTTTCGAAAAAAGTTAATCTACAGTTGTCTTTTAATTTCCACAAAACCTATTCATGAAACATATACGTCGATCTATAAAGTACGACATTTCGTGACTAGACATCTAGCTGAATAATAGAAATCATTTATGGACCATCTTGCAATCAACATTTACCCAACTGAATTGTGTCTCGGGATGAAATAATCAACCAAACGAGTTATGTAATCAAGTTTCCTGCCACACTTCAACGTAAATTTCGCTGCTTTTCAACAAAACCTTTGTAACTGCAGCTTAAAATAAGATGACTTTACGAGGTTTTTGTTGCATAGCGACTGTTTGTTAGGACTGGCTAGATTTACATGGCGTCTCCTTTTAAACAAAGACATCGTTACTTATTTTAAGCTGCAGTTTTGAGTTTTGAGTTGAAAAGCTGCGATGCGATGTGGCGTCCGTAAATACATGTAGAATACCATAGCTGTTCATTGCATATTGATATAAAGCAGTTTTAAGTCCAGTTTCTAGACCAATACTCCATTCCCAAACTTTAAGGTTCTGTTCTTCCTGATACCGAAACACTGTCTAGATAAATAGGTCCCGGTGTACCTGAGATAGTGTCGTTCACCAGTGTCTGCTTGGTGTTCCAAAAGATGCCTATAGTCATGTATGGAATGGATCCGAAGACTTCAGAAGTGCGTGACTGTCAATACTTCGAGGGGTTGAAGCGCATTGATGGGTTGAAAGGACCTCTATGGATAAGGCGAGAAATCGCCCTAAAAGGCTCAGTTCGATGGGTCTATTTCCAAAACTTACAAATTGGGAAAAAATTGAGCTTTATGGCAAGTTAGATAAATAAATGAAATGAATAACGATATTGTGTCATTTAAAAAGTTCAATCGGTGCAAATAACTTCTGTTTTTAGTACCCACCTGAATGGTTTCATTTTCATTCACTACCGGTATTATAGAGGTAAAATGAATTTTCTTTTTTTTTTGCAATTTATTTTCTACAGATACAAGGATAAATGGGTTGACATCATTCGGCAGCTTTGGTTTTGTTCGTTTTGTGCATGTGCATCATTCAAACAGATTTAAAAGCGCACTTTCCCGCCGAAAACCGAGGAATACCTACCTTCTCTGGGCTAGCGAACATCGTTCATCCCTTGACCCATCTTCCCATTGACATATGTTGTGTAACTTGACCATAGGCTTCCTTGGTAAAAAGGATTTCCTGGGTCACGGGATGGAACGTAATTTTATACTAAAAATAGTACTCGTATACCAATTGCCATATTTGTGGCGGGAAGATTCGACCTTTAAACTCTTTTCAATGATGCGCATGCGCATTAAGGACAAAACGAAAACTGGTTTGTAATTTCAACACCAATCGCCATTACATTTACAGAAAAAATCTTGCTAATAAAACCATAGACAAGTTAATTATGGTTAAATGAATACCGGTGGGGTAAGAAAATGTAATTTTCGGGGTAGGTACAGAAACCAAGAGTTATCTGTACATGTCGAATCGTTTTGGTTGTACAAAGTCAGTTTTCATATGCTTTAGGTATACATCAAACAATATAGCTCGAAATAATTATCAATTTGCATGCTTTGAAAAATGACTTTTCCATTTCGGCCTTTTAGGGAGATTTCTCGCCTTATCCATAGAGGTCCTTTGAATGGCGACATTCATGTAGCATGTCTTTCTAGAGCAATTTTCAAAACTGATTGAAGGTCAATCAAAGTGTCCAAATCGGTACAGTCATGCACCTTTTTCACATCTTCGCAAGACAAGGGTTCTACCTCCACTTTGTTCATTACTAACATTCGTAAGGAACAAAGTGGAGATAGAACCCTTGTTTTGCGAAGATGCCCTTTTCAAAACAAGACCTGCTTAATAATATGACGTTTCTTACAGGAAAATGCTTGGGAAAAACATTAAAGCGAAAGAAGAAAATGCTTTTATCAAGCATTTTCTACTTTTACCTCAATATTTGTTTGTTTTGTTAAAAATCAAAATTAGTTTGTCGTGTGTAGTAACTTTCATATTGGACCACGCTGAAATGTTGTTTTAGAAAGGGAACATAACAACAAAAACACCCTTAAATGTTGCTGTTTGGGCAAGGGAATATAACAACAAAGATAGATGGACGCATACTGACAGTTTAATATTGATGGATACAAATCGAAAGACACACGTGGAGACTTATATCGTGACATTAAAGGGAAATAACATAGTGGATTCTGTAGACACGTATCGCTGGTGTAAATTTCAAAACCACGTAACTACACTTTCATTCAATTTGTAGTTACGGGGTTTTGTAACAAACTGACGTAATATTGAACAGAAATAAATCGTATGCTGGAAATAAACTGGCTTGAACGGTTTTAACTGATTAATCGTCGGTGTTATTTTAAAACATTGTAAATATTGTTCCAATCAAGCTGGGGTTGCGAGGTTTTAGAATTACACCGACGAAAACGTAATGTTTGTCCTAAATTCCGACATGGTCATAAACGACACCACCCCGTTTGTACCTTACATCATAGATGCTTGCATAAGGAAAAGAGACATCTATATCAGTTAGGCGGAAAATCCGGATAAGCATGTTTTTTTTACATATAAGTGGTTTTCTTTTAAAACTTTAAGAGAAAAGGAGTCTTTTGTCATCTATTATAAACTGACACGATTTAAAAACGCAAAACACGTTTTCATTAACCATACCTTTCCTATTGCCTCGATCGGCACCATATTTGGGTACATGAATGAGACAATGTAGACGCTTCACGCCCCAGCGATTTTGTTGTGTTTTCTGTAAACTATCCGGACATCTGAACCGCCCATCACTAAATGCTCGTGTGTCTCGTGCATTCAGACCACGTGTTAAATCACTTAGATTTTTTGGTTACAAATTGCCACTTTGATTTACTTATTGAAAACATACGAGAACAACGAAAGAAAATTGTGTATAAAATGCTGAGGCTTACTTTGCGAAAAAGGAACCGAGTTTTTTGGCTTTTTGTTTGCCGTGTTTCGCAAATGAAGGTAGCTAGACGCTTTAGTGTAGCCGAATCGACGGTTCCAAGGTTTATGAGACGTGTAAACGACACAGAAAGATTTACAGACCACCCACGTCCCGGTCAGCTGCGTGTAACAACTGTACGTCAACATAATTGTATACGTCAACGTCACTAACACAACAGATTTGTGACGGCTCAGTCTACAGCAAATTCTATGGTTGGTAATCGCGGGCGGCCTATACATCGCGACATGGTGATAAATCGCCTGTGAAAACACTTGGTTCGCTGTCGTCGTTGATCAATGCCAGGCTCTTGACTCAACCTGCATTTTGGCATAACCTGACGTCCATTCAGGCATTTTTCGTGGCTTTAAAGGTCATTTTCTGTCCTGTTATGTTAACAATTGTAACATTAAGAATTTTACATGGCTATACATCGGTTTTGTAAGATGCAGGAGATACCATTTGTAAAAGTACTTTTTTGCGTTTTTAAATCGTGTCAGTTTATCTTAAGTGCCATTGAGCACTGAGAACAATGACACCTTTAAACTTGGAAAAGTCAAAACGTACACGTACAATTACTTTCGTTATGTGTACGTACATTTATTTTCTTTGTGTATATCTATCAATTTTAAGACGGCTTATTGATATAGGCATGGCCTGCTGTTTAGTAATGCCAATCAACGTTTCTTGTAAATTAGGTCGAACTTGTCATTTTTCTGGGCAACTTCAATTACCCTCATTCGTTTGACTGCTTAATTTAACAAGGTAATTAATTTTCATAGGGAGACTAATAATACTCTGACATCAATTTTCAATAGGAATTTTGTCCATATTTTGATAAGAAAGAAGATTTGAGAAATATGATCTATGTATAAATAAGATAGAGACCGTATAGCAGATTCTATGCCAAATAAACATGCAAATACGCATAGCGCATCGAAAGTTTATATCGCGTAGAATCTACTATACATACTCTATCTGACTTAGTGTTCGCCAGCGGTTCATTGGAGACAGGGGCGTGGCTATGTATAGACGTCACATAAACTAATTGGCAGTATCGTTTAAGCGAAATACAGCGGCGAAATTTGTTGGTCCAATAAATAGGTCGAATACTAAAATTCAGTGATATTTGTTGTAGTTGCTCACGTCGGTAGGATATTTCTTCTGCCTTCTTTAAGAATAGCAAAATGGCGGAGAAGTAAGTGACACAGCAATTGCAGAAAACCTTATAGAAATCTATGTGAATTTGACCAATTTAAATTTGCGTTGAATCGGAGAAGGTGGAAATACGTAGCCTAAGTAGGGGATAATATGGCTGAGGTCGAGCTTTTATAGGCTGATTTTTAAAAGATACTTTGGATTCAGCCAACCCCATTGTATTTTCCAACTATCTCTGCTTCAATTATTTTTTTCAATTCGATCATGATATTTTAAGAATCATTGAAAAAAATACAAAAAGGTGTGTTACGTGAGCAAATCTTAAATATCGGGATGAAAGCGTTCGTTTAAAAACATTGTATCTATGTGTACACTCATTTTAAGGCATTATTTGTTAAGAAAATTAGTCTGAAGTAGATTGTCATTCACATTGTTGGCTTGTTGCTTCACAAAGCTTGCTTTTAACCTATATATCTGTCGTTATAATAGCCAATGCCTTCGTTTCTTGTTCGTATTCTACAATGCGTGCATTAATAATACCATTACAAATTACCTCTTATTACTAAGCAAGCACCCACTATGTAATTTCTCCGTTGTTGAAGTCACGTTTTACAAATAGATAAAAATACCCACCATTTAACGTCATTACACAATTATATCAAGCATTATTATTTACATTTTTGAATCAGGCTGATCACGAAACTGGTGAAAATGTCTGTCGCCGCTTTTCTAAGTAAACCTCGTAACTGCAGCTTGTTTTGAGCTGCATTTTAGAGGTTTTCATTGAAAAGCAGCAATGTAATGTTAAAACTTTAATGCTCTTGCACCAGCTTAAATTCTGTTGCATTCAATCTGAAAAGGAGGACAAGTTTCTACCTCTGGAGTTCTACCTAAACTTTGTTCCTTACAGAGTGTATTAAAGAACAAATTAGAGGTAGAATCTTTGGCTTGCAATCATTACCACGACCAAACGTTTAGGCCTGAACAAGATTGGTTAGATTTTTCTTTTTTCTTACACTTTTTATCTTAAAATTTTTATTTATCTTTCAAAAATGGTTTTCTCCTTCAAAAATTATTTTAAAAGACAAACGAAAAATAGTTGGGTTTCCACTAAAACGAAAGACCCTGTGTTTTTATCATTAATATTTTGCTATAATATTTGAGATTAAGCTTTATAACTTTCAATGTTTCAAACGAATAAAAGATTGAAAGACAAAATAGATCTGCTTCGTACCAACTCTGATTTTTCTGACCCGTTAGCGGAAATTACTAGCGGAAACACATCTATACTACTCAAAACTTATAAGTACTCCGACTACATCATAAAGCATATCTCCGGACAGGCATAATATATCTTAACCAAATTTGACACAATTTCACTTCAACCATATTACCATCATATGTTGAATTTTCATAAACTTCATGCGAATTTGAATTGAACAAGAAGCGGGTAACGGAGACCACTGTTGGTAGCAAAAGTCACAAAATCAATCTCTTGTATGTTGCATGTTCTCTCCAATGATAGCATGGTATCAGGAACGCATTAACAGTTTGTAATTCCTGAATATACTGTAGGGATATCTTCTTAATATTTTAGAAGTCTATGCAAGGTTCTTTATGCTCGCTAAACATGTGCCAGATCATCATCATACTGGACAGTAAATCGTTAGTCTGAAAAGCACTTTATCACAATCAGTAAATTTAATGCAGCATTGGCAACTAAACATGAACATGTTAATTGTGAGGTCATTGTTGATGCGACTTGTTCATAGGCATGATGAATTTAGCCATTATCGGATAGTTTGGACCCTGAATGGTCTCCCTTGAAGGCATAATGTATCCCTTTCTATGACAGCTTCTGGACGCTTCAACTCACATAGGCGAGACAAGACAATGTTACGGTCATAATTCCGGTTTGGTTTCCTATCACTTGGTTGTCTTGGTAGGTTGGCAGCACTTCCGGTTTGTCTGGACTCGGCAACAAGTTGGGTGATAGCAGTTGCATGTTTATTTAAGATATGGGTTGCTTTTCTTTTGAAAAATGGCACGAATGTAACAAAATGTTGATGTTTGACAGTAATGAACGATATTTTGTATTAAATTTGTATAGAACGGCTGGAAATGTGGATATAAGAATATTACCTACACTTGAATTGCACCACCTTGTACAACACCAACTGTTATGGGTTGTTGTTGTAGAGATTTCCGACAAACTTTATGTTTTTATTTTTGGCACGTCAATCCATAAAAAAAATAAATTGTAAATTAAACACGTGGGATTCGTGTATGAAACGCAGGAGGCAGATTTCAATTTTCTTTAGTTGGCCGGAAGTTACCATTTTGCACATTGATTTTGCAAAATGAAAATGATATCGGTCAAGTAATTAAGTTAGGGAATGATAAACTATAGCGACTTTTGATATTCCTTTACCGGGGAAAATTTTGCGCATAATAGAAAACGGAGTACTTATAAGTTTTGTTAAGTGTATTTTTCACGCCTACGTTGCAATTTGTGAATTGTCTTACTGTAGTTGAACATCCTTTAGAAAGTAAATATTTGAAAGCATTTGAAAGCATTGACAACTCGGGATACATTCATCACGCTGCATTTTCAACACTAACCTAGTGACTGCAGTTTGTTCTAAGCTGCAGTTACGGGGTTTTTGCTCAAAAGTGACGAAATGTTGCTGTGCGCAATCACAGGCTGTTAGTTTTTATTTACTTGTCATTATCACTTTATAAATAACACATGTGACCTGCCACGTTAAAATGACCATATGGAAACGTCAACAGTTTTTTACCCTAGTCAGTCTATACATGTAGCACAAGGATCGATCTTTTTATTCTTAGATAATCTAAAATCTAAGATTTCAGTTTTACTAATCGGTCAAGTAACTCAAGTTACTGGCAAATGTCAAATGGTTCCATAATCACCGATAGACACATAAATTATGTACAGAAATAAATATTTCTACAGAAGCGTAACATAAATCACATATTTTATGAAATAAATATTTAACATTGATTATACCCTTGTCATGATGATATCAAACCCCGAATAAGTTATCACGATTACCATTAATGCCCTTTCATTTTTATACAACCAAATGGTCCAAACAAAATAGGCTTTCAACCTCCATTCCCATCAGTACTTTGATTGTTCTATCAGTCAAAAACTAGACACTTTACCTAACAGCCACGAGTTTTCACACCCTTCCTAAAGATTGCATTAAATACACGAAAGAAAAAGAAGAAAATACTGATAACCAACATGTTATTAATTTACTTAAATATCTAAATATATATTGCCAAAATGTACACGATTGTAATTCTTATTAATAGCCATATTTCGTCTACAGCAATTTGTAAATTGAATTATTATTTCTTTTTTATCCTATTATGGAAAGGGTCAAATTCATCATGACAAGGATTGTAATATTTCGGCCTTTTTCTATCTTCACAAGGCAGTTTCTGGCCCCGTGAAAGCTGTTTTCCCATTTTCCGTGGGTAGGGTCATATATTGGGAACACTCCTTGTCAACGGGCATCGGCCCGCCTTTGAACATTCTCTTGAAGGTTTCCCTAAACTGTCTACTCATACCGCAGTAAATAAAGAAGTTCAGAGGATAACTCAATAAGATGAAGAAATTCGACATATATGTCATCATGCCGTACACCTCGGGTGAAAAGAGCTTAAGGTCAAACGTGTTATCAGCAACATATATAGTCATAATGATCACTAGGGGGAATTCAAAAAGTAGAAACAATCCCACCACTGCCACGAGCATCAGAGTGGTACAATCACTCTCCTTCAGTTTCGCGATTCGCTTTTCTTGTTTTGTTTTAACAGTTGCATTCTCCTGACCTGCGCCCGTTTCATGGCGAAGATCAACAAACCGTTAAGAAGCACGAGCGAGATACACGGGACCATATGCATGAAGATTATCCGGAACCAGAAATACATGTTGTTATACATGTCGATATGCTCCATCATCCACTTGGTGTTCAGAAATGAACGTCCCTCGATTGCGACGCTCGTGTTCAGTTATGATTTGACCTCCATGGGGACCACGTTGAAATCCACGAATTTTGTGAAGTGAGAAAGAAAAGCCACGAGATAGACGATAACAGTTGCTCTGATTACACATTAGGTATGTGCACCAGGTTCGAGCCTGCAGCGAGAGACGAATATACGAGATAGATATATCTCTGCACGGCCTGACCTACGGTAAGCCATATAGACGCGGTGTGGAATATGGTAGGGACCTATATAGAACCTTATACGGATAACACCAATTAAACGGTACAAATTCCTTGTACTGTATGTGTAGAAATATTGGCGGGCTTCTAATTTTCGCTATATTCGCGCTAGACCATCGGCCCGCGAATTCATGATTGCGCAAATATTTGTACTCCCAATTCTTCCCCAATAGTTTAATTTTCGCGTAAGTTGAAATGTATGTTTATTATGAACATTATATAAGTATACATTCACTTCGTACATGTATATGTTTTATTGACATAATTTGTTGAATAAAGAAGGTGACAATACATGTATATCAAAACTAATTTAACAATAAAACTGTGAATAACCATTTAACACTTGATGGGACAATACATGTTTGACATTGTTTGATTTGAAATACATGTTTCAAACCCTTTATTAGAATGCATAAAGAAAACAATTACTTACAGTGACGCAATATCCGTTTACTCTCCTATTCCTGGGTGATACTGCAAATAAGAAACAGTATTTACCCAGCACTTACATTCATTTTGCTGTGCGCGAATTTAAGAATTCTTATATTGTCTCTCCGCGAATTAAAAGTTGCGCGAATATTAGTAAAACTCGAAAATGGGGCCCTTCCGCTACAATTTCGCTCCGCGAAAATATCTACACATACAGTAGTTCCCTAAAGTAAAGAAGTACACAAATATAGGTAGGGGTATAACACCTGTCAACATGTCACTGAGTGCCATCGAGGCCAGGAGAACATTGGTCGGGGATCGCATGTGCTTCTTTAACAGCACAACTATAACTAATGTATTTGTAACAACCGTCATCAGTATCACAATCGGCATGATGTAGCCGTTTATAAACACGCTGTATTTCGACGGGAACGTGTGGAACATGTGAAAGGGCATTTTGAAATCAGTGTCATTGTCCAGCCCGTAGTCTGATACATTCATTCCGTCGTAGTCTGGATAGTTCATTGTTGTATTGTCTGCGGCCATCTTTGTTCACGTTTGGGAGAGTCTCTGTGGGAATAACTTAACAAGCCTTATTTAATCCACGGTCTTTGTTATGTCTTTGATTTGTTGCCTTAAAAAAATGGACGAAGTTAAGTCATAAAGCGTAGTGTTTCTTAAACCGCTTACCAGATGGCAAATATTAGACAGGTCCAATTTGAAAGCTGCTGAAGACCACAAAATGGATGTTGATAAGGATTGAATTTGGGTTCAATGTGCAAAAGTAGAAATTACTGATACTCAATACTATAAACGTGAACGTTGTATGCATGTTTAAAAAAGAGCTGCTGTGTTAGACATCAAATATGCTACGTGTAATCACGCCAAGCCGTGGTTTGACACGAATAATACAAGAATTGTTGTAATAAGGTTTCTAACGACAACTTATCAAATTTTTATGGAATTGATTACTGAACCTCCCATAAAATGTGTGGTGAATAATTGTGGGACGCAAAGACACGAATGTAGACACAAAATAGGTAAAATGTACTCCATTAAAAGTAAGACTAAAGCATAGAAAGAGTGAAAACAGTGCATTTTTCCTGAAGCTGTTTAAGTAATTATGATTACAGAACATTGAACCAGATAAAACAGATAAACCATTCCCAAAGCGAAAGATTTAGACGCTTCCATTTTCTAAGATTGGTTTGTGTACATTATAGCACAGAAACAAATGAATCAAAAGAATAAAATGCTGGCGTGTTTACTCCAAACAAATTAACTCGAGACAACTTAATTTCGTGTTCGAAGTCCCTTAGTTGAGCCTCTTTACAAAACATTGCCGAAGTGGGGTCATTACAGATAGTGATGTCCCGGTTAATGTTGATTGACTATATTAAAATTAAACGGGAATCGTTACAGTTGTTTTGATTTAAACCTTTCCCAAACAAGATCTGGTTGTGACATCCCTAGTAGAAATTGCTTAGGAAAATACTGAGGCAAAAGAAGAAACTGCTGATAATCAGCAGATTCTCCTTTTGTCTCAATATTTTCTATGCCATATTTTACACAAATTCTATCTTTCATAACTTTCATTTTGTCATTTGTGGCAGTTTTTGAAGTGGATCATCCTAAAATTTTGCCGTTTGGTTATCTTAGGTTCTCCAGGTATCAATGTGTATAAGTTGTTTCTATAAATAGTCACATATACTTCCCGCCTCACATATTTTCTGTTATCGGTCTGGTCACTCATAGGTAAAATAGTTTTTTAGTTTCAGTCTTATCACGCAATAAAATAATAATAACAACAACAATTGTAGAAAAATCTTCAACAAATCTGTAAATACGTGACCGACTTGATTTGGTTGGAGTCACAGAAGATGTAGAAACGTCATAGATTTGTTAAATGTAATTGATTTTATAAACAACACATGATGAAACAGTTATTGAAGGGCAAACAAAATTGCGGTTGCACGTAAATAGCTATTTTGGGAACCGTTTAAATATCCAACACGTCCCCAAAAATCCTCGCATTTTTTACATTCTGTTCTTCAGACCAAATTTCAATCGGACACTTACTTTTAAAATGGATAGAGTGAATATTTTCTGCGATTGTTTATGTAGCTGTGAAACGTGATTGCCCACCGCGTGTAAATACGACAATTTTGCCAGTATTCGAAAAGATCCATCATGTTGATTTCCAGTGGTACTGATTTGAATATCAATGTTTTCTATAACCCAGGAACTGTCAGTTCCTTTTGTGTCACTTTTAGACCATGGTTTGGCGATTTCGCTCCCCTGACGATTCTAGATAAGTGATTAAAAAGGAAATGTGTTGAGAGGAATTTCGATCAAAATGAGTCCCTCCGGCCTTCTAATCTTGAACAAACACACAACCTTTTACTGACGTACAACCTCTTAATACATGGAAGTTATAGACGAGATTGTTTTGCGGAAACTTACTTCGTTTTCATTTATTCATGTTTGATTTCATTTTTTTTCAAAGATTGAATATTACGTAAAACATCAATGTTTTGATATGCTACCTTTGCAATAAATTATTATAATTTACAATGGAATGACGTGAAATTATATGGTTTGCTTTGAATCTCGCGGATTCAAGTTCTGATATAACCGAGAATTTGCGTTTATTTTATAATATGAAGCAAATAAAATTAATTAACAAAGCCAATCTGAAGAGATTGTTTCTGTATATGGAATACAAATACTTAACATAATCTTGACACGAAACGATGAATTTTAGTTTTCTATCTATTGTTTAGGTCGAAATCTCGGAAAGTGGTAAGGACCAATATGGTATTTCAGTCCCACAACGTCCCGATCCAAGTTTTCTTAATGCATTCCCTGTTAAATGTAGATCTACCCTAGCTGCAGCAAATCCCAGAAAGCATTATGGATTGTGACAAACTGCCTTGGGTATACTTATTTAAAAAAAAGGGCCCCCAAAAGTTCTGCATTAAGGTCCTAGTCTTTTGTACGTATTTCAAAATTTAAGTAACACCCGTCATGCATTATACATACATTCAATGTTTAACAATTATTTTTAATGAAAATTATAGTCATTACTTTAAACTCACATAGCACCTAAAGCTTGCATACCATTTTCTGTTTTAATTCTGAAATTATGATTTAACAATTAGAATGGCAAATTCCGGACAAAGAACGTCATGGCACATGTTAACAATGGATAAAGCGTTAATGAAATTAAATACAGTTTTTTTCTTTAATGCTTTTCGGTGGATTATCGGGAAATAACGGTAGGTTATCATTTTGATAAACTCACCGCCTATCCAGTGAAATAATCAAAAACTTTTGCCCCGCTTTCCGCTTTCACCCTATCTAAAGCTATATAAGCCGGGCCAAATAAGTGACGTCATCATAAGCGTTGCATAGCAGTCACGTGCAAAATGACGCGCTTTACAGAAATTGTCATAAAATTTTTGCATTTTGTCTAATTTTTGCATTTAAAGAAATAGAATAATCGTTAGTTTTTTCGTGTAAGATCGATTGATATTTCATTTAGTGAACAACGATAGCTATATTTTCACTCGTGGCTTCGCCATTCGTGAAAATAAAGCTTTTGTTGTTCACTTAATGAAATATAAATCGATCTCACACTGAAACAAAAGATTATCCTCTATGTATGCGTTGGCTAAAATCATGCAGGTGTGTGACACATGCAAGATTAGAACCATCGCATGCAAAGTTACAGTACATTAGAGTTCGATTTTGTGATATTTACATAGGCAAATTCTAAAAAAACGTGTGCCATAATATCGTGCCCTGACCATACAATTACAAAACCAGTCTGATTCCATTTTACTTCGGTCTATGCCACCTGCAACGGCATAAACATTCTTCCTTAAGCACGGCAAAGGTATCTAAAGTACAATGCGTCTTCCATGTAATTAGCATAATCCATAATTAATTTAGTAGGTTAAAATATTATGACATGGAATATTCCGAAAATAACGCATGACATTTTAAATTTTGCAGACGTAGGCATAATTGTTTTAGCCTTAAACCGTTTTTGTTGTTGTTATAAACAGTAATTATGTTACCGCTTTTTAAAACTTGCACACGTCACGTACAAACAGAGCAAGTTGATTATCTGTACTTTTATAAACGATTCAATTTCTTTAACCAGTGAGGGACCAGTCCGATGACTTAAGAAAGGTAGATATGGTAGATACTGGTGACTATTCGTACACTCCAATAAACAACCAGTTTTCTCCATAAATGTCCCGCAAAGACCTTACCTGTGCCACGTACTGAAACAAACAAACAAACAAACAAACAAAAAAAAAACATAAAAAAAGACACCTACACACACAAACTACCCAACATATTGATGGTTTTGCAATACTACAATACACCAATCAGCCTAAAAATACGAGGGTTGTCCGGAAAGTTCGTGGACACTGTTTAATATATAAACATGAGAAAAGAAGATTTTATAACACGCACATCTTAGAAACAACATTTCAAAATTTGAACAAAATCCCTCCATTTTTAACAGAATTACATCTGTTTTTGAGAAGAAGGTTGATGCACCCCGGAGCACGTCATGACGTTACGACGTTCCAGCGACGAAGAAATAACTTTGCCAAGAAGACTTGTGCTGCTTTATTTTCTTCAGAAAGCATTCTAAGCGCCCTCGTGCACACACTGTTTTTATTTCCAAATGTTTTGTAAGGGTTTCGTTAACAATTGTTTCTTAGAGTTCACATTTTCCACCGATATAATCTTACCGTATTTTGCCTATTGTCATTCACGACGTCACTCACCAAATTAACATTTCTATCTGTTATAACGCTCGATCTTTGAGACCTCGAATCAGCTATTGCTTCCCCGAAAACGTTTGTGAAATTTGCAAACGATATAATACTGCACACATGGTCTCTTCACAGATGAGTTAACGAATTCCCTGGTCTTTGCATGCGCTTTCTGAGTTCATCGCAAAATTTCACAAGAACGCGCTGCTCCACCCAAACGTCCGACGTCGTCATTATTGATAAATTTCCTTCCATATCAAGCTTCTTTAAATCATCCTCAAATGTCAATTTTTAACGCGACCTCATTGAAATCAAAACAATATGGGGTCGGAATGTTAGGTCACATTTTCATACAATTATTATTTTGTTTCCCGCCAATTTCATACGTTAAATCACTTATTAAAAACCAGACATGGGTAGCCAAAAAGCTAAAAATTTGACGTGTTCCAGGTACCCCTATGTAGGGTCGTATTAGGTCCTATTGCAAATTAATTGCAAATTAAACTTATTTCTTTTTGCTGGACAAGTACTTCATAGATGTTTAGCTTTCATTTGATAAAGATTTTTTCACAAACAAGGTATTATGAAGCAAAATAAATTGTGTGTCCACGAACTTTCAGGACAACCCTCGTATATCAAAACAAATATAACTATTCTCGATTAATTTTTAAACGATTATACCAAATGCTCATTGGATAACCCACGTGACGTTTGGGAAGCGTTCACACCGAAAAATTGTCCGCTTCAATATAATTATATTTAATTTCTCAGCTTACACTCTATGGATTTTGACGAGATAAAGTGTACTGTACTCGCTTTTGAGAGGGATATTCCCGATTCTAACTCACTCTGCACCGAATCCCATGATTTCTTCTAACATTGAAGCCGAAGCATTCATCTTGACAGACTCTAAACAATTGTCACAAAAATGTTGTAACAAAAATTTCTTTGTGACAAGTAAAACTCCCTACGTCAAAGATTCAAAACGCACATATCTGAGTGAATTCTGAACAATTCTCTCGGTAAAGTACAACAAAAGACAGCTGATGACCTTAATTATTCAATGACTTCATTTTGTCCGTATATTGTTCAGTGTCGTGTCACCCTAAAACTATATTTTTTCTTTCCAGTCAAGATAATATGGTATATGTTTACGGAATGATTCTATGCAAATTTAACGATATCGAAATTTTGAATCTTGCAAGTGTCTTACACAAATGCATACAAAGTTATGTTGGCAATTAAGAAGCTTAAGTTGTTTACAACGGTAAAATTTTCAAACGGATATCGTGAAATTGTTTCTGGACTTGATCTATAGTCATAAAAATCCTTCGTTAGATTTTTCCCAGACACTTTTTCAAAACTGCAAATTAGTAGAATGGTCCACATTTCGTCGTTGTAAATGCAAAACCTCGTATCTCGATTTCGGAAAATTTTAAAGGGGAGGGAATAAAGGATAAAAACTTTTCCCAAACTGAAATGTTTTACTTGAAATTTGGAAATATTGTTCATAAATAAAGTATCATTGATACTGATCGGTAAAAATATCTCAAAACCTGCAAGAATTGTCTTAATTGGACACACACGTTTGTACTTTGAAAATCGCTAGAACCGACATACGAGGATTTTCATTTACACCGACGATTTAATGTACTAAAATGACCGTATTATTTATGTCTGATTCCGGACATTTCCAATATGTTAAACCGGAATGTGTAAAATACATGCAGAAATCTGTAGGCATATCATCAAGATTGTCTTCCTTTCCTACTGTTATTTTAGCCAAGATTGATTCATGTTAATCAGCGATATGGTATGTTTATGGAAGCTTTTCTTCATAACCCTCTACCAAATGACAAGCACATTTGGTAGTCAAATTTGAAAGGTTCTACAGATGAAAAAAGGTGTTGGGAAAGATACAATTTGTGAGCAATAATGCGTAGAAAACATTGAGGCAATACAAGAAAATGCTAGTTTTCAGCCTTAACTTTTTTGCCCAAATTTCCCCTAAGCGTTTTTCCATTAGGAATTTCAAAACCAGTTCTTGTTTCGAAAAAAGTTAATCTACAGTTGCCTTTTAAATTCCACAAAATCTATTCATGAAACATATTCGTCGATCTATAAAGTACGACATTTCGTGACTAGACATCTTGCTGAATAATAGAAATCATTTATGGACCATCTTACAATCAACCTTTACCCAATTGAATTGTGTCTCGGGATGAAGTAATCAACCAAACGAGTTATGAAATCAAGATTCCCGCCACACTTCAATGTAAATTTCGCTGCTTTTCAACAAAAACCTCGTTACTGCAGCTTAAAACAAGCTGAAGTTACGAGGTTTTTGTTGGACAGCGACTGTTTATTAGGACCGGTCAGTGTTACATGTACATGTACATGACGTCTCTTTTTAATAAAAAACCTCGTAACTGCGGCTTATTTTAAGCTGCTGTTTCGAGTTTTTAGTTGAAAAGCTGCGATGAGATGTGTCGTCCGTAAATAGAATACCATAGCTGTATATTGCATATTGATATTAAGTGGTCTTAAGTCCAGTTTCTAGACAAATACTTCTTTCCCAAATTGTAAGGTTCTGTTCTTTCTATTATACCGACTTTCAAAGCGGGAATACTTCGAGAGGTTTAAAGTGCATACACTGGATGGATTGAAATTTGAATGGCGACATACATGAAACAGCTCTTTCTAGACCAATTTTCAAAACTGATTGAAGTGTCTTAATCTGTACATTCACGCACCCTTTTCACATCTATGCAAGGCATGGGTTCTTCCTCCACGTTGTTCATTACGAACACTCGTAAGGAACAAAGTGGAGGTAGTGTAGGTAGAACCCTTGTCTGGCGAAGGCGCCGTTTTCAAAACAAGACCTGCTTATGACGTATCTTACAGGAAAAGATTGGGAAAATATTAAAGCATTATCCAGCATTTTCCACTTTTACCTCAATATTTGTTAGTTTTGATTAAAAAATTCATATCTTTAATCACGAGTACACTTATGCGCCATATTAATGTCCTCAAAATGGCTGCCGCTTATTTCATTTTCATCAAAGTTCAACTTTGATATTCAATTTCAAGCCATTTAACCCCCCCAAAAAGGTAGGATTATTTATCAGAGTAACAAAAATGTGTACACCTTATCTGGAAGAAAGGGGAACTACTCTACATTGTTTACATTGGTTAAAATTTCGTCTGCTTTATGTCATGGGGAAAAGAGGTAAAGACCTGACCCCCTGTGTCAAAAAATCAATTTTAGGACTGTCTAAACAAGGATATAGTGGAAGAAAAATTGCAGAATTATTGGAATTGAATAGCTCAACAGTGAATAAGTGTTTGAAGAGTGTAAAACTATCTGGAAATTGTGAAAATATTGATGATAACAAGAGGGTGGGGAATTGTGGAAGGAAAAGAAAGACAGATGAGAGGACTGATAGGGTTTTGTTAAAAGTGGTGAAAACTAATAGAAGGAAAACATTAAGTGAAATTACCAGTTTGTATAATCAAGATGGATCAAGATTATCCCTTGTCTAAAAGATCGGTTCAGAGGAGATTGCACTTTTATGGATATTATAGGAGGGTAGTGAAAAAGACCACCACCATTGCCGCTCGAAATAGAATAAAGAGAAGGGCCTTTGCTAGATCACATCTACATTGGAAAATAGAAGACGATTGGTCGAGAGTGATATTTTCTGATGAAACCCAAGTGACAATAGGAAAAGATAAGCGGGTTTATGTTTGGAGAACTAATGAGGAAATGTAGAAACCCAGATGTTTAGGTGTTTATAAGGATACGTCAATTCCTGCCCTGAGTGTTATGTTCTGGGGTTGTTTGACATATGAAGGAGTGGGAACTTTAGGACCTGTAGAGGGAAACATCAATTCTAAAAAGTATATTGACATTCTTGATGAATATTTGTGGCCTGTTATTGCCAAGTTTCCTCCGAATAAGGCCTACATTTTCCAAGAAGACAATGCCCCAGTCAACACATCAAGAGAGACAAAAACCTGGAAACAAGATAACCAATTATCGTGTATGAACTGGCCACCACAGTCCCCAGACATCAATATTATAGAAAATGTATGGAAAACTCTAAAAATAAAACCGCAAAGTAGAGTGGGTGTGATCAAAACTAAGCAAGACTTAATCAACAATGTTTTAGACATTTGGACCTCACTATCTCCAACATACATTAAATCTCTATACAGCCAATTACCTAAGAGAATGAGAGCTGTGCTTGCAGCTAATGGATGTATCACAAAGTACTGAAAATTTCAAGTAAGTCAGTGTTGTAGTTACAAAGTTATTCACAGTTTATTTTGTGTTTTCGTTGACAAGTTGAAATAACGGCGGCCATTTTGAGGACATTAATTTGGCACCTGACTAGTTTGTAGTTTGTTGTCTGTAGCAGCTTTCATATTGGACCACGCTGAAATGTTGCTGTTTTGGAAAGGGAACATAACAACAAAGGCACCTTAAATGTTGCTGTTTGGGCAAGGGGACATAATAACAAAGACAATTGTACTTCTTTCCCAAACTTTAAGGTTCTATTCTTCCTTATACCGTCTGTCTAGATGAATAGGTCCCGGTGTACCTGAGATAGTGTTGTTCACCAGTGTCTGCTTGGTGTTCCAAAATATGCCTTTTTATAGGCATTTATGGAATGTATCCGAAGACTTCAGAAGTGCGTGACTGTCAAAGGGGAAATACGTCGAGGGTTTGAAGTGCATACATTGGATGGGTTGGATGGGTTGAAATTTGAATGGCGACGTACATGTAACAGGTCTTTCTAGAACAATTTTCAAAACTGATTGAAGGTCCCTCAAGGTGTCCAAATCTGTACATTCTTGCACCCTTTTCACATCTTCACAAGACAAGTGTTCTACCTCCACTTTGTTCATTACGAACGTTCTTAAAGAACAAAGTGGAGGTAGAACCCTTGTCTTGCGAAGGTGCCCTTTTCAAAACAAGACATGCTGATGACGCCAGGAAAAGGCTTTGGAAACACATTAAAGCAAAAGAAGAAAATTCTTTTATCCAGTACTTTCTACTTTTACCTCAATATTTGTTTGTTTTGTTAAAAAATCCTATCTTAAATCACAAGTAGTTTGTCGTGTGAAGTAACTTTCATATTGGACCACGCTGAAATGTTGTTGTTTTAGAAAGGGAACATAACAACAAAGACACACTTAAATATTGCTGTTTGGGCAAGGGAACATAAAAACATATACAGAAAAACGCATACTGACAGTTTAATATTGATGGATACAAATCGAAAGACACACGTGGAGACTTAGAACGTGACTTTAAAGGGAAATAACATAGTGGATCCTGTGGACACTTATCGCTGGTGTAAATTGCAAAACCACGTAACTACAGCTTCATTCAATTTGTAGTTACGAGGTTTTGTAACAAACTGACGTTATATTGAACAGGAATAAATTGTGTGCTCGAAAAAGACTGGCTTGAACGGTTTTAACTGATTAATCGTCCGTGTTCTTTTAAAACATTGTAAATATTGTTCCAATCAAGCTGTGGTAGCCAGGTTTTAGAATTACATTGACGAAAACGTAATGTTTGTCCTAAATTCCGACATGGTCACAAACGATACCACCCCGTTTGTACCTTACATCATAGATGCTTGCATAAGAAAAGGGTCATCTATAACATTTAGGCTAAAATCAAGATAAGCATTTTTTTACATATAAGTGGTTTTCTGTTAAAACTTAAAGAGAAAAGGAGTCCTTTGTTATCTATTATATCTTAAGTGCCATTGAGCACTGAGAACAATGACACCTTTAAACTTGGAAAAGTCAAAACGTACACGTACAATTACTTTCGTCATGTGTACGTACATTTATTTTCTTTGTGTATATCTATCAATTTTAAGACGGCTTATTGATATAGGCATGACCTGCTGTTTAGTAATGCCAATCAACGTTTCTTGTAAATTAGGTCGAACTTGTCATTTTCCTGGGCAACTTCAATTACCCTCATTCGTTTGACTGCTTAATTTAATAAGGTAATTAATTTTCATATGGAGACTAATAATACTTTGACATCAATTTTCAATAGAAATTTCGTTCATATTTTGATAAGAAAGAAGAATTGAGAAATATGGTCTATGTATAAATAAGATGGAGGCTGTATAGTAGATTCTATGCGAAATAAACATGTAAATACGCATAGCGCATTGGATGTTTATATCGCATAGAATCTTCTATACAGACTCTATTTGACTTAGTGCTCGCCATCGGTTCATTGATGACAGGGGCGTGGCTATGTATAGACGTTACATAAACTAGTTTGCAGTCTCGTTTACGCGAAATATAGCGGCGAAATTCGTTGGTCCAAAAAGTAGGTCGAATACTAAAATACAGTGATATTTGTTGTAGTGGCTTTCGTGCTAACGGCTTTCTGTCGGTAAGTGACACAGCAATTGCAGAAAACCTTAAAGAAATTTATGTGAATTTGACCAATTTAAACTTGCGTTGAATCGGAGAAGGTGGAAATACGTAGCCTAAGTAGGGGATAATATAGCTGAGGTCGAGCTTTTTATAGGCTGATTTTTAAAAGATATTTTGGATTCAGCCATTCCCATTGTATTTTCCAACCATCTCTGCTTCAATTATTTTTTTCAATTCGATCATGATAATTAAAGAATCATTTAAATGAATACGAAAAAGGTGTATTACGTGAGCAAATCTTAAATACCGGGATGAATACGTTCGTTTAAAAATATTGTGTCTATGTGTATACTCATTTTAAGGCATTATTTGTTACGAAAATTAGTCTCAAGTAGATTGTCATTCACATTGTTGTTTCACAAAGCTTGCTTTTAATCTATATATTTGTCGTTATAATAGCCAATGCCTTCGTTTCTTGTTCGTATTCTACAATGCGTGCAATAACAATACCATTAAAAATTACCTCTTATTACTTAAGCAAGAATCCACTATGTTATTTCTCCGTTGTTGAAGTCACGTTTTACAAATAGATAAAAATACCCACCATTTAACGTCAATACACAATTATATCAAGCATTAATATTTACATTTTTTTAATCAGACTGATCACGAAACTGGTAAAAATGTATGTCGTCGCTTTTCAAAGACACCTTCATAACTGCAGCTTGTTTTAAGCTGCAGTTAAGAGGTTTTCGTTGAAAAGCAGTGAAGTAATATTTCACGTAGTTTTGCTAGCTTGAATTGGAATGCATTCAATTCCAAAAGAAGGACAAGTCTCTACCACTGGAGTTCTATACAAACCATGGTTTCTACCTCAACTTTGTTCCTTACAGAGTGTATTAACGAACAAACTGGAGGTAGAATCTTTGGCTTGTTATCATGACCAAGCACGACCAAAGGTTTAGGACTGAACAAGATTGGCTAATTGTCAAAGATTTTTCGAACTTCATTTGAGTCCACTTTCACGTTCTTGTAACGTAGCACATCTATATTATAATGCAATCACGTTAAGTTTCTTACATATTTGTATCTTATGCCTTTAATTCATCCTTCAAAATAGTTTCCTTCTTCAAATTAGTATTAAGACAAACGAAAATTAGCTATTTGGCCACTAACAGGACCGACCCTGAATTTTTGTAATCATTAATTGTGTCATTTTATAGTATTACATGCTGTTAAAGCTAATAGTATATTGATAACTGACTCTTTCTACAAATAGAAAAACGCATTCTTATCAACTCTGAATGTTCACGCTAGTTAGCGAAAACTGTTAGCGGAAACACATCTATTTTACGTCTACTATGTAATATTGGTAGATTGTCTTACTATAGTTGAACAATTTTTCAAGAGTAAATATTTGAAAGCATTTGAAAACGTTGACAGATCGGGATACATTTATTGGTAGTGTGCAATCACAGACTGTCTTTTTTTATTTACTTGTCTTTAATATGACGTTGTAATGTATGTGAACCGTCACGTGTAAGGACCATCTGTGAGATGTAGACAGTTTCGATCCTAGTCAGTCTGCGCTTACAGCAGACAGCGCTGGATGACAAGGATCGACATTTGTTGTTCTTAGGTAATTTCCTGAATCTTTATTTTTTCTATCATACTGTCTGTTTAATACTCCAAATACGACCCGTTCCACATATATTGGCCTCACGGACTTCTAAAGCGGTACCTTTCGATCATTTCAGGTCACATATCAGATGGATCACAAAATAAGTTTCCAGTTTTACTAATATGTCAAGTAATTCAAGTTACTGGCAAATGTACGTAACGGTTCCTTTATCACCGATAGACACATAAAATATGTACACAAATAAATATTTCTACAGAAGCGTAACATAAATCACATATTTTTATGAAATAAATATTTAACATTGATTATATTCTTGTCATGATGAAGTCAAACCATGAGTAAATGGTCTCAATTACCAATAAATTCATAGCTGCAATGCCCTTTCATCAATTTCAAGCAGTTGGTCAAAACATAATTGTAAAACGTTCTAAATGTATTCAAATCAGTAAATTGATTTTTCTTTCAGTCAAAAACTAGACACTTTCCCTTACAATTACGGGTATTTACGCCCTCCATAAATAATGCATTAAATGCATATATGAAAAAGAAGAAAATACAGATTATCAATATGTTCATATTTTCCTTGATTAGCTAAATATATATTACTAAAATGAACACGATTGTAATTCTTATTAATAGTAACATTTCTTCTACAACAATATATAAATTGAATCATTATTTCCTTCTTTATCCTATTTTGGAAAGGGTCAAATTCATCATGACAAGGATTTTAATATTTCGGCCTTTTTGTATCTTCACAAGGCAGTTTCTGGCCCTGTGAAAGCTGTTTTTCCATTTTCCGTGGGCAGGGTCATATATTGGGAACATTCCTTGTCAACGGGCATCGGCCCGCCTTTGAACATTCTCTTGAAGATTTCCCTAAATTGTCTACTCATCCCGCAGTAAATAAAGAAGTTCAAAGGATAGCTCAATAAGATGAAGAAATTCGACATATATGTCATCATGCCGTACACCTCGGGTGAAAAGAGCTTAAGGTCAAACGTGTTATCAGCAACATATATTGTCATAATGATCCCTAGGGGGAATTCAACGAGTAGAAACAACCCCACCACCGCCACGAGCATCAAAGTGGTACAATTACTCTCCTTCAATTTTCGCGATTCGCTTTTCTTGTTTTGTTTTAACAGTTGCATTCTCCTGACCTGCGCCCGTCTCATGGCGAAGATCAGCAATCCATTAAGAAGCACGAGCGAGATGCACGGGACCATATGCATGAAGATAATCCGGAACCAGAAATACATGTTGTTGTACATGTCGATATGCTCCATCATCCATTTGGTGTTCAGAAACGAACATCCCTCGATTGTGACGCTCGTGTTTAGTTTTGATCCGACCTCCATTGGAACCACGTTGAAATCCACGAATTTTGAGAAGTGAGATAGAAAAGCCACGAGATAGACGATAACAGTTGCTCTGATTACATTAGGTATGGTACACCATGTTCGAGCTTGTAGCGAGTGACAGATGTAGATATATCTCTGCACGGCCAGACCGACGGTCAGCCATATGGACGCGGTGTGGAATATGGTAGGTATGTTTTCATATAGAACCTTATACGGATAACACCAATTAAACGGTACAAATTCCTTGTAGTTCCCTAAAGTAAAGAAGTACACAAATATAGGTAGGGGTATAACGCCTGTCAACATGTCACTGAGTGCCATCGAGGCCAGGAGAACATTGGTCGGGGATCGCATGTGCTTCTTTAACAGCACGACTATAACTAATGTATTTGTAACAACCGTCATAAGTATCACAATCGGCATGATGTAGCCGTTTATAAATACGCTGTATTTCGACGGAAACGTGTGGAACAGGTGAAAGGGCATTTTGAAATCGGTGTCATTGTCCAGCCCGTAGTCTGATACATTCATCCCGTCGTAGTCTGGATAGTTCATTGTTGTATTGTCTGCAGCCATCTTTGTTCACGTGTGGGAGAGTCTCTGTGGGAATTACTTAACGAGCCTTATTTAATCCACGGTCTTTGTTCTGTCTTTGATCTGTTGCCTGAAAATAGAACGGAAGAGGTTAAGTACGGAATCCTGTTTTCGCCATCCATTTTTCTACCTGCATACAACACGAAAAGTCTAAAATAGAGGGACTAACTTCTATTTTTCTTCCAAAATTTTACCTAGAAATGTAGAAAGTTTTGTCTGTGACAATTGTCAGAAATTAGTGTGACTAACTTCCACTTTTCTTCTTTTCACAAACTCAATTTATGTAGAAAAGTGGAAGTTACGTTCTAATTTCGTCTCTTCTATCATTATTGAGTTTGTGAAAAGACGAAAAGTGGAAGTTAGTCACACTAACTTCTGACAATTGTCACAGATAAAACTCGAAGTTTTCTACATTTCTAGGTACATATTTTGGTAGAAAAGTGGACTAACTTCTACTTTTCTACCAAAATCGAGTTTGTTAAAAGTTGAAAAGTGGAAGTTAGTCACACTTACTTCTGACAATTTTTGTCGCAGATAAAACTTCAAGTTTTCTACATTTCTAGGTAACTATTTTAGTAGAAAAGTTGAGTTAGTCGCACTTATTTCGACTTTACTACCAAAATTGAGTTTGTGAAAAGAAGAGAAAAGTTGAAGTTAGTCACACTTATTTCTGACAATTGTCACAATAACTTCTGACAATTGTCACAGACAAACTTAAACATTTCTACATTTCACAAACTGAATTTTCTTAGAAAAGTGGATGGTGGAAACAGGATTCCATAGTTAAGTCATATATCGTCTTTATTCTTAAGAAACCTTAAACCGCTTACCAGATGGCAAATATTAGACAGGTCCAATTAGAAAGCTGCTGCAGACCACAAAATGGATGTTGATAAGGATTGAATTTGGGTTCAAATTACCATGGACAAAACGTGAACTTTGTCTGCATGTTTAATAAAATGTTGCTGTTAGACATATCCTACATGTAATAAGGAAATGGAAGCACGCAACACACGTACGTCAAAACGCCAATCCATGATTGGCCACAAAAGTTAATAGAACTGTTGCTATGGGGCTTCTAACGACAACTTATTAGATTTTTATGGAATCGATTACATGATATCTCAGAGAATGTGTGGTAAATTACCTTGGGACACAAAGACACGAATACAGACACAAAAATATGTAAAATGTACTACAGTAAAAGTAAGACTAAAGCACAAAAAGATTGAAAGCAGTGCATTTTTCCTGAAGGTGTTTTAGTAATTATGATACAAGAACATTGAACCAGATAAAACAGATTAAATCATCCCAACGGGAAAGATTTGGACGCTTCCAATTTCCAAGAATTGATTTTCTATGTAACAAATCTTGTCTGAAAAAAGATTTTCTTTCGAAAGAGATACATGTACCTTTTAATTTGTGACGTGAAATTTTAATTATCATTATGTAACGTTAGTACTCTATAATTACACTAAATGTTTAGCCATCTCCATTATTCGTCATGTAAACGTTCTATCGCCGAAAGGATGGACAAATAAAAAAAGATAATTAAAGTATCAATCACTGCTACCGGGGATCAACCTCCTGACCCAGAGGCTGACGTTCTACCTCTCAATACAGGCTAAGCTTCAGTTTTATTATGTTGTAGTTGCCCTTTCCTAAACGTCATAACTTCAGAGTGGTTCAATTTAGAAAGGACTTCAAACAACAAAATGAATGCTCATTATAGCACAGAAAACATCGAGGCTAAAGGAGAAATTACCAGTTATTACCATTTTCGTCTTTTGCATTAGTGTTTTTCAAAAATTGTCCCACTGGAGACATCGAAACAGGTCGTGTTTGGGAATGGGTTAAGACGAACTTGTCACTACCCGACAATATCCATCATGTTGATTTCCAGTGGTACTGACTTGAATGTTCAATGTTTTCTATAACCCAGGAAATGTCAGTTCTTTTTGCGTCAAGACCATGTTTTGGTTTGGCGATTTCGCTCCCCTGACGATTCTAGATAAGTGATTAAGAAGGAAATGTGTTGAGAGGAATTTCGATCAAAATGAGTCCCTCTGGCCTTCTAATTTTGAGCAAACGTACAACTTTTTCCTTATGTACAAATTCTTAATACATGGAGGTAATAGATGAGAATGTTTTCCGTAAACTTATTTCGTTTTCGTTTATTTATTCATTGATTGATCAATTCATTTCATTTTTATTCAAAGATGAAATATTACGTAAAATGTCAAAATTTCTATATGCTACGTTTGTAATTAATAAAAAAAACATTAAGAATTTTAGGGAATCTGCTTTAGATATCCTTTCACCCTTTCCGAAACCAGCACACTTTAAGCTAGCCAAGAATTTAAATACGTTGCAGACAACAAAGTTATACACATGTAATTAACTTACGCCAAAATATGTTTATACCAAACTAGAAATTTTAACGAAAAGCAGAAAAATTAATGGTGGTTGTTAACACTTTCTTTTTCCTCGGATGTTTTCCAAACCTGTCTCTGCAAGGGACATCAAAGCTTGATTTTCAGGAAAATAGACTATTTCCAGTATATGGGGATGGTTAGACAAATGGATCATGCTTCCATAGTTTGACAAATGTGAGGGTAACGTACTTATGCAGTGTAAACATGATTAACATTTTACATAAAAATGAACAGATAAAACGCAATCCTAGACAACCACCTTAGAAATAACTTCAATCAAGCTTAAGACTTGCATGTTCTGTTGAACTATGAGATTTAGTCAGAATACTGACAAAATATTCCCACATTTCATGTTTTTCATATCTCAACACTCCTTTACTTTCATCTTTGAGAACTTATTGAAATGGTAGAAAAGTATATGGTATGCCCCGAGTCTCGCCAATTCAATTTCTAAAATTACCAAGAATTTGTGTACATTTTACAACATGAAATTTTGTAGATAAAATTCTTTTACGGCGTAAAATTGAAATGATTGCCTCTATATTTGGAAGATATAAATATAATACAATTTTGTATTTTTTTCTTGCTTAAAATGATGTTTTCTACCTTAGTTTTCTTTGGCCGAAATATTTGAATCTTTAACAATTTTCCACACTTCGACGTTTTCTGACACCCTACAGGATAAAGAATTTTTAAAAAATGTGGTAAACGTAACAATTGTTTGTGAAGCAAAAATGCCTTTAATTTCCACTATAATATACTGACTACATTTAATTCCGCAGAGGTACTTCGTTCGCTGATAGGATGGAAATAACAAGCAAGGACTATGTTCTACGAATTCATTTTTGTTGAATTATCTAATTCCACCGAATTCAAAAGGTAGACAATGTTTTAAATACACATCGGAATAAAATTTGGTTCTTTTAAATTGAAAGGGGTCAAATCAATAAATAACCTGTATGTCCATCTAAAGCTTAAATTAAAGCCCGGTATCTTCGTCGCATAAAAGGACTTTTCTCGCAATGTGACCTCTTGTGGCCTTTGTTCCACTCTTGAATAACAGCAATACAAAGTTGTTTCAACGTTTTGGGTGGTGGGGTACGTGAATACACGCGTCTCTTCAGGCCATTCCAAGCATGTTCTACATGGTACATATCAGAAAACAACACAGGCCAGTAGTGTGTAACCACAATATGTGGCTGGCCATCGTGTAGCTAGTCATGATGGCATCTGACGCGCCGTGAAATGTCCAAATTTGAAAAATCAAGCAAACGCGTTCCCATATCTTGGTTCCTCACATGTTCAAAAAGACGAGGCATACTGATAGAATTGAGAATCTTTCGATAAAACTTGTTTTTATAGTGTGACTATAGACAAACTTTATAAACATGTTGAAATTTAACTCGAGTTTCACGTGCATCAACTTTGCGCAGCGACAACGTGTTTAACGCTTTGGCTATGGCGCCGTAAAATCTTCCAGAATTACTAACTTTAATCTTTTCTATTCACGTTTCTAAACTTGTCGGAGATTCATAACAAATAGTTCCATTTCTTTTAACATCTTATAACATCTTGATTTAAGGCTTTGAAAACTCTGCGTTTTTAAATGTACTTTATATTATATATCTACTCAGAAAGACCAAAATTGTGAAATTCCATTCACTCAAAATTGTCGTTTACAACATCTGTGAATTTGGACCGCACTAAAATAATGCCGTCTGGGATTGTTTTAGATCCCATAGGATACTCCAGTTCAGCGTAGAGAATATCCATGCTTTTATCCATATCTTCTTTGACAATTATACCTGAAGCAACTCACGGAGAGCAGCATCAATTGTGATTATTGCATAAAATGTGTGCTTTTTGGCCGTTTTCACATTGAATAACGAGAAGAAACCGGGCGGATATCCAGCGAAATCGTGTATTAATCGGTAGATTCGCGTGCGATATCGGACAGGCTTTCAACTCAAATATCCTCGGTCGGGAATTTGTGGAGTGATACAGAAAATTGAATATTAAAGCCAATTTTTTTGTCATTTCTCTTTTCCGTGGTGTGATTTCTTGGAAAAACCCCTGTACACCTTCATAAATAGCAAAATAGTTTTCTCCCAGACTAACCATATATGATGACATAATCGTGACTTAGGTTTCTTAAACAAAAAAAGAAAACAAAAGGGTAGCTGACGGATTTAAACTAAAAGTGGATTTCTTTGACGGGAAGGATAGAGATCATTGGTCTATGTTGCCTGGAGAGGAAGAAGTGTTACTGTTTAGGCATGGCAAAGGTTTCTTAAACGGGCAGAATATTCCAATTTCAATTTTTTAAAGTATGCCTTGACGGGAAGATTGGTTATTCTAATTTCATATTTATAAATGCTATCAGTGTTTTGAAGTTGTTGCTTATAAGCGAAAACTACACCTTTAAAATTGAGACAGAAATAACAAATTCCGTTTAAATTTTAACTGTTGTCGACATCAATATGTTTGATTTTAACACGAATAGGTACATATTTTGTTCATAAACGATGGAATATTTTGGCTTGAACTTTTCAGAAGTTTCGAAAGAAAGTATGCTCTTTCAGATGAAAATAAAAGGAAAATTTATGAAAAATATCTGTGACATGTCTCATTAACTACAATATGTTTTCCCTAAAATTACCAGAATACACAATTAATTTTGCAGGATAAAATGTTATGACATAGAATATTCCAAAAATAACGCTTGACATTTTAAAATGTGCAGACGTTGACAGGAAAATCTTAGTTTTGAACTGTTTTTGTTGTTGTTACAAACAGTGATTATGTTACCGCCTTTTAAATCTTGTGTATGTAAATTATGCACAACCCGAGAAAGTTGAATGTCTGTACTTTTATAAACGATTTTATTTTTTAACTAGTGAGGGGCCAGTCCGATGACTTTAAAACAGGTAGACCAGGCAGATATTGGTGACTATTTATAGAGTATAACGAACAACCAGTCTTCTCTAGAAATACCCTTCAATACACCAAAATCTTACCGGGCACACAAATGAGCCATTTGTCAGGCTAATACCAGATACAGTAAAGAAACAACTCAATCATATTGATGGTTTTGCGATACACATGTCATACTTAAAATATATCAAAACAATTGTACCGATTCTCAATTACTTTTTGAAATAATTATACCAAATTCATGGTGGATAACCCACGTGACTTTTGGGAAGCGTTCACACTGAAAAATTGTCCAGTTAAATCTATTTTTTTAATTTTACAGCTTATACTCTATGTATTTTGACGAGATAAACTGTATTGTACTCGCTTTTGAGAAGTATATTCCCGATTTTAACTCACTTTGCACCGAATCCCGTGATTATTTCAAGCATTCAAGCGGAATTATTTTTCTGGACAGATTTAACACCATTTATGACACAAATATCTTTTGTTGTCACAAAAAATTCTTTGAGACAAATAAAACTCCATACGTCAAAGATTCAAGATGCACCGAACAGAGTGAATTCTTTACAATTTTCTCGGTAAAGTACAACAAAAGACATCTGATGACCTTCATTATTCAATGACTTCATTTTGTCTGTACATTGTTCAGTGTCGCGTCATCCTAAAACGTCTATCGTCGTGTGGATCTATAGTCAAGTTATGATATTAAGGTAGACCTACGCGTGTACCAACGTAAATAAGACAATACTGATTCTTAAAATCATTAATTTTACAAGCGACCATTTAAATATATCGTACACCAGCAAGATTCAAACCAACGCATGCACTATGAAATTAAACGGTTTCGAAAGAAAAAATAAAGAGACTTAAGGTTTACGAACTGAGAATGAAATGCAGAGCCAGAGGCGAAATTTGAAAAGTGCTAGTAATTCCTTAACTGTGTTAAATTTCTGTTCCAAATATAAACATAAGCATTTTGTATGGTTTCGAATTTTGAATTAATACATACTTATGGAAATATTTGACAAAAATGTTCAAAATTACCTCCCTTGCATATGAATATAGAGTGAAATAAAATTTGTAAATTATTTTCTTCTTGAAGCATAATCTTGAAATCCGGCCTGGTGAATCAACTCATGTGAATTGTATTTACAAGTGTATGTAATTTGATGCATTTCGTATGGCTAGAAAGTGGTGTTTTCATTCTCAGTTCGTAAACCTTAACAACATACTTTACGGCATACAAAGTTCTATGGTGGGAAATGAAAAAGCTTATAATCAACAAACATTCTCTTCTTTTCCGACAAATCTTTGCTATTCCGTATTTCTTTGTTTCAGGATTATCAAATCAGTCTTTTCGGTAAAGCCTGTCGTTTTTTCTAATCTACAATGTTGTCTTCGGAAATAAATAAAACCTTTTCATGAAACATTATACGTCGCTCTATGAAATAGGCTACGACATTTCGTGACTAGACATCTAGCTGAATAATAGAAATCATTTATGGACCATCTTTCAATCAACATTTACCCAATTGAATTGTGTCTCGGGATGAAATAATCAACCAAACGAGTTATGTAATCAAGTTTCCCGCTACACTTCAATGTAAATTTCGCTGCTTTTCAACAAAAACCTCGTTACTGCAGCTTAAAACAAGCTGAAGTTACGAGGTTTTTGTTGGACAGCGACTGTTTATTAGGACCGGCCAGATTTACATGACGTCTCTTTTTAAAACGAAGACCTCGTAACTTGTTTTAAGCTGCAGTTACGAGTTTTGAGTTGAAAAGCTGCGATGTGATGTGGCGTTCGTAAATACATGTAGACTACCAAAGCTATATATTGCATATTGATATAAAGCAGTTTTAAGTCCAGTTTCTAGACCAATACTCCTTTCCCAAACTTTAAGGTTCTATTCTTCCTTGTGTTTTTCACCAGTGTCTGCTGGGTGTTCCAAAAGATGCCTTTTTATAGGCATTAATGGAATGGATCCGAAGACTTCAGAAGTGCTTGACTGTCAAAGGGGAAATACTTCGAGGGGTTGAAGTGCATACACTGGATGGGTTGACATTTGAATGACGACATACATGTAACAGCTCTTTCTAGAACAATTTTCCAATACTGATTGAATGTCCCTCAAAGTGTCCAAATCTGTACATTCATGTACTCTTTTCACATCTTCGCAAGACAAGGGTTCTACCTCCACTTTGTTCATTACGAACGTACGTAAGGCTGAACCCTTGTCTTGCGAAGATGCCCTTTTCAAAACGAGACCTGTTTGGACGTTTCTTACAGGATAATGCTTGGGAAAAATATTAAAGCAAAAGAAGAAAATGCTGTTATCCAGCATTTTCTCCTTTTACCTCAACATTTTGTTGGTTTTGTTAAAAAATCCTATCTTTATTCGCAAGTAGTTTGTCGTCTGTAGCTGCTTTCATATTGGACCACGCTGAACTATTGCTGTTTTGGAAAGGGAACATAATAACAAAGACACTCTTAAATATGGCTGTTTGGGCAAGAGAACATAAAAACAAAGACAGACAAACGCATACTGACAGTTTAATATTGATGGATACAAATCGAAAGACACACGTGGAGACTTATATCGTGACATTAAAGGGAAATAACATAGTGGATTCTGTAGACACGAATCGCTGGTGTAAATTGCAAAACCACGTAATTACAGCTTCATTCAATTTGTAGTTACGAGGTTTTGTAACAAACTGACGTAATATTGAACAGGAATAAATCGTATGCTGGAAATAAACTGGCTTGAACGGTTTTAACTGATTAATCGTCGGTGTTATTTTAAAACATTGTATATATTGTTCCAATCAAGCTGGGGTAGCGAGGTTTTAGAATTACACCGACGAAAACGTAATGTTTGTCCTAAATTCCGACATGGTCATAAACGACACCACCCCGTTTGTACCTTACATCATAGATGCTTGCATAAGGAAAAGAGACATAGATTATATCATTTAGGCGGAAAATCCGGATAAGCATGTTTTTTTTACATGTAAGTGGTTTTCTTTTAAAACTTTAAGAGAAAAGGAGTCTTTTGTCATCTATTATATCTTAAGTGCCATTGAGCACTGAGAACAATGACACCTTTAAACTTGGCAAAGTCAAAACGTACACGTACAATTACTTTCGTTATGTGTACGTACATTTATTTTCTTTGTGTATATCTATCAATTTTAAGACGGCTTATTGATATAGGCATGGCCTGCTGTTTAGTAATGCAAATCAACGTTTCTTGTAAATAAGGTCGAACTTGTCATATTTCTGGGCAACTTCAATTACCCTCATTCGTTTGACTGCTTAATTTAACAAGGTAATTAATTTTCATAGGGAGACTAATAATACTCTGACATCAATTTTCAATAGGAATTTTGTCCATATTTTGATAAGAAAGAAGAATTGAGAAATATGATCTATGTATAAATAAGATAGAGACCGTATAGCAGATTATATGCCAAATAAACATGCAAATACGCATAGCGCATCGAAAGTTTATATCGCGTAGAATCTACTATACATACTCTATCTGACTTAGTGTTCGCCAGCGGTTCATTGGAGACAGGGGCGTGGCTATGTATAGACGTCACATAAACTAATTGGCAGTATCGTTTAAGCGAAATACAGCGGCGAAATTTGTTGGTCGAAAAAGTAGGTCGAATACTAAAATACAGTGATATTTGTTGTAGTGGCTCACGTCGGTAGGATATTTCTTCTGCCTTCTTTAAGAATAGCAAAATGGCGGAGAAGTAAGTGACACAGCAATTGCAGAAAACCTTATAGAAATCTATGTGAATTTGACCAATTTAAATTTGCGTTGAATCGGAGATGGTGGAAATACGTAGCCTAAGTAGGGGATAATATGGCTGAGGTCGAGCTTTTATAGGCTGATTTTTAAAAGATACTTTGGATTCAGCCAATCCCATTGTATTTTCCAACTATCTCTGCTTCAATTATTTTTTTCAATTCGATCATAATATTTAAAGAATCATTGAAAAAAATACAAAAAGGTGTGTTACGTGAGCAAATCTTAAATATCGGGATGAAAGCGTTCGTTTAAAAACATTGTATCTATGTGTACACTCATTTTAAGGCATTATTTGTTAAGAAAATTAGTCTGAAGTAGATTGTCATTCACATTGTTGGCTTGTTGCTTCACAAAGCTTGCTTTTAACCTATATATCTGTCGTTATATTTGCCAATGCCTTCGTTTCTTGTTCGTATTCTACAATGCGTGCATTAATAATACCATTACAAATTACCTCTTATTACTTAAGCAAGAACCCACTATGTTGTTTCTCCATTGTTGAAGTCACGTTTTACAAATAGATAAAAATACCCACCATTTAACGTCAATACACAATTATATCAAGCAGTAATATTTACATTTTTGAATCAGGCTGATCACGAATTTGGTAAAAATGTATGTGGTCGCTTTTCAAAGAAACCCTCATAACTGCAGCTTGTTTTAAGCTGCAGTTAAGAGGTTTTCGTTGAAAAGCAGTGAAGTAATATTTCACGTAGTTTTGCTAGCTTGAATTGGAATGCATTCAATTCCAAAAGAAGGACAAGTCTCTACCACTGGAGTTCTATACAAACCGTGGTTTCTACCTCAACTTTGTTCCTTACAGAGTGTATTAACGAACAAACTGGAGGTAGAATCTTTGGCCTGTTATCATGACCAAGCACGACCAAAGGTTTAGGACTGAACAAGATTGGCTAATTGTCAAAGATTTTTCGAACTTCATTTGAGTCCACTTTCACGTTCTTGTAACGTAGCACATCTATATTATAATGCAATCACGTTAAGTTTCTTACATATTTGTATCTTATGCCTTTAATTCATCCTTCAAAATAGTTTCCTTCTTCAAATTAGTATTAAGACAAACGAAAATTAGCTATTTGGCCACTAACAGGACCGACCCTGAATTTTTGTAATCATTAATTGTGTCATTTTATAGTATTACATGCTGTTAAAGCTAATAGTATATTGATAACTGACTCTTTCTACAAATAGAAAAACGCATTCTTATCAACTCTGAATGTTCACGCTAGTTAGCGAAAACTGTTAGCGGAAACACAACTATTTTACGTCTACTATGTAATATTGGTAGATTGTCTTACTATAGTTGAACAATTTTTCAAGAGTAAATATTTGAAAGCATTTGAAAACATTGACAGATCGGAATACATTTATTGGTAGTGTGCAATCACAGACTGTCTTTTTTTATTTACTTGTCTTTAATATGACGTTGTAATGTATGTGAACCGTCACGTGTGAGGACCATCTGTGAGATGTAGACAGTTTCGATCCTAGTCAGTCTGCGCTTACAGCAGACAGCGCTGGATGACAAGGATCGACATTTGTTGTTCTTAGGTAATTTCCTGAATCTATATTTTTTTCTATCCTACTGTCTGTTTAATACTCCAAATACGACCCGTTCCACATATATTGGTCTCACGGACTTCTAAAGCGGTGCCTTTTGATCATTTCATGTCACATATCAGATGGATCACAAAATAAGTTTCCAGTTTTACTAATATGTCAAGTAATTCAAGTTACTGGCAAATGTACGTAACGGTTCCTTTATCACCGATAGACACATAAATTATGTACACAAATAAATATTTCTACAGAAGCGTAACATAAATCACATATTTTTATGAAATAAATATATAACATTGATTATATTATTGTCATGATGAAGTCAAACCACGAGAAAATGGTCTCAATTACCAATAAATTCATAGCTGGAATGCCCTTTCATCAATTTCAAGCAATTGGTCCAATCATAATTGTAAAACGTTCTTAATGTATTCAAATCAGTACTCTGATTTTTCTTTCAGTCAAAAACTAGACTCTTTCCCTTACAATTACGAGTATTTACGTCCTTCATAAATAATGCATTAAATGCATGTATAAACAAGAGGGACAGAATGGCCCTATATCGCTGACCCGAAAGAAGTTTGTGACACGCCCACTTTTTTTTACAAATCAAAAATTTGTGAACAAATTTTGAAAAGGGTCACTCAAGGAACATTGTTGCCAAGTTTGGTTCAAATTGGCCCAATACTTGATTTTTAAAGAGTTTTCTTATGATTTCTCTAAGTCTGATAACCCTGCCCTGCCACACCCACATTTTAGAAGACAAAGACAATTTGTGCACACATTTTTAAAAGAGTCACTCAAGGAAAATTCTTGCTAAGTTTCGTTCAAATTGGCACAATGTGTTTTTAGCTCACCTGAGCACGGTAGTGCTCATGGTGAGGTATTGTGATACCGCTGTGTCCGTCGTCCGGCGTCCGTCATCCGTCGTCAGTCGTCCGTCGTCCGTCAACCTTTGGCTTGTGTGCATTCTAGAGGCCACATTTTTTGCCCAATCAACCTGAAATTTGCTCAGAACGATTGCCTTGATGGAATCTCGTACAAGTTCGAAATTGGGTCATCTGGGGTCAAAAACTAGGTCACGGGGTCAAATCTTAAAAAAAACCTTGTGTGCACTCTAGAGGCCATATTTTTTGCCCAATCAACCTGAAATCTCGGACAAGTTCGAAATTCGGTCATCTGTGGTCAAAAACTAGGTCACGGGGTCAAATCTTAGAAAAACCTTGTGTGCACTCTAGAGGCCACATTTTTTGCACAATCAACCTGAAATTTGCTCAGAATGATTGTCTTGATAAAATCTCGGACAAGATTGAAATTGGGTCATCTTGGGTCAAAAACTAGGTCACAGGGTCAAATCTTAGAAAAACCTTGTCTGCACTCTAGAGGCCACATTTTTTTTGCCCAATCAACCTGAAATTTGCTCAGAATGATTGTCTTGATAAAATTTCGAACAACATTGAAATTGGGTCATCTGGGGTCAAAAACTAGGTCAGGGGGTCAAATCTTAGAAAAACCTTATGTGCACTGTAGAGGCCACATTTTTGCCCAATCATTCGGCAATCAACCTGAAAATTGATCAGAATGATTGTCTTGATCAATTCTATGTCACGAGGTCAAATCTTAGTTAAACCTTGTGTGCACCCTAGAGGTATACAAAAAGTTATATTATATCAGGTGAGCGCTTCAGGGCCAATGGCCCTCTTGTTTAAGAATTTTCTTAGGGAGGATCTAACTTCAGTAAGCCACGCCTTGCCACGCCCGCTTTATCTGACGAATCAAAATTCGCAAGCAAATTTTAAAAAGAGTCATCCAAAGAATATTTCTGTAAAGTTTGGTTCAAATTGGGCCAACGGTTGATTTTTGAAGAATCTTCTTAGGATTTCTCTAAGTCCGAAAAGCCATGTCCTGCCACGCCCACTTTTTCTAACGAATTAAAAATTTGCGAACAAGTTTTGAAAAGAGTGACTCAGGGAACATTACTGCGAAGTTTGCTTCAAATTGGGCCAACGGTTGATTTTTAAGGAATTTTCTTAGAATTTCACTAAGTCCGAGAAGCCACGCCCTGCCACGCCCACTTCTTCTGACGAATCAAAAATTCACGAACACATTTTTAAGAGAGTCACCCAAGGAACATTTTTGCCAAGTTTGGTTCAAATTGGACCAATGGTTGATTTTTAAAGAATTTTCTTAGGATTTCTCTAAGTCCGATAAGCCACGACCTGCCACGCCCACTATTTTTGACGAATCAAAAATTTGCGAACACGTTTAGAAAAGGGTCACCCAAGGAACATTTCTGCCAAGTTAGGTTCAAATTGGGTTAATGGTTGATTTTTAAAGAATTTTCGTAGGATTTCTCTAAGTCCGATAAGCCATGCCCTGCCACGCCCACATTTTTTGACGAATCCAAAATTCGCGAACAAATTTTGAAAAGGGTCACCCAAGGAACATTCCTGCCAAGTTTGGTCAAATTGACCAAATGGTTTAGGAGGAGAAGATGTTTAAAGAAATGTGAACGGATAGACGGACGGTGAGTGACCACAATAGCTCCCCATGAGCACTTCGTGCTCAGGTGAGCTAAAAAGAAGAAAATACAGATTATCAATATGTTCATCTGTTCCTTAAATATCTAAATATATATCGCTAAAATGAACACGATTGTAAGTCTTATTAATAGCAACACTTCTTCTACAACAGTATGTAAATTGAACCATTATTTCCTTTTTATCCTATTTTTGAAAGGGTCAAATTCATCATGACAAGGATTTTAATATTTCGGCCTATTTGTTTCTTCACAAGGCAGTTTCTGGCCCTGTGAAAGCTGTTTTCCCATTTTCCGTGGGCAGGGTCATATATTGGGAACATTCCTTGTCAACGGGCATCGGCCCGCCTTTGAACATTCTCTTGAAGGTTTCCCTAAACTGTCTACTCATCCCGCAGTAAATAAAGAAGTTCAAAGGATAACTCAATAAGATGAAGAAATTCGACATATATGTCATCATGCCGTACACCTCGGGTGAAAAGAGCTTAAGGTCAAACGTGTTATCAGCAACATATATTGTCATAATGATCCCTAGGGGGAATTCAACGAGTAGAAACAACCCCACCACCGCCACGAGCATCAGAGTGGTACAATTGCTCTCCTTCAATTTTCGCGATTCGCTTTTCTTGTTTTGTTTTAACAGTTGCATTCTCCTGACCTGCGCCCGTCTCATGGCGAAGATCAACAAGCCGTTAAGAAGCACGAGCGAGATGCACGGGACCATATGCATGAAGATTATCCGGAACCAGAAATACATGTTGTTATACATGTCGATATGCTCCATCATCCATTTGGTGTTCAGAAACGAACAACCCTCGATTGTGACGCTCGTGTTTAGTTTTGATCCGACCTCCATTGGAACCACGTTGAAATCCACGAATTTTGAGAAGTGAGATAGAAAAGCCACGAGATAGACGATAACAGTTGCTCTAATTACATTAGGTATGGTACACCATGTTCGAGCTTGTAGCGAGTGACAGATGTAGATATATCTCTGCACGGCCAAACCGACGGTCAGCCATATGGACGCGGTGTGGAATATGGTAGGGATGTTTTCATATAGAACCTTATACGGATAACACCAATTAAACGGTACGAATTCCTTATAGTTCCCTAAAGTAAAGAAGTACACAAATATAGGTAGGGGTATAACACCTGTCAACATGTCGCTGAGTGCCATCGAGGCCAGGAGAACATTGGTCGGCGATCGCATGTGCTTCTTTAACAATACGACTATAACTAATGTATTTGTAACAACCGTCATCAGTATCACAATCGGCATGATGTAGCCGTTTATAAATACGCTGTATTTCGACGGAAATGTATGGAACAGGTGAAAGGGCATTTTGAAATCCGTGTCATTGTCCATCCCGTAGTCTGTTACATTCATTCCGTCGTAGTCTGGATAGTTCATTGTTGTATTGTCTGCGGTCATGTTTGTTCACGTGTGGGAGAGTCTCTGTGGGAATTACTTAACGAGCCTTATTTACTCCACGGTCTTTGTTCTGTCTTTGATCTGTTGCCTGAAAATAGAACGGAAGAGGTTAAGTACGGAATCCTGTTTTCGCCATCCATTTTTCTACCTGCATACAACACGAAAAGTCGAAAATAGAGGGACTAACTTCTATTTTTCTTCCAAAATTTTACCTAGAAATGTAGAAAGTTTTGTCTGTGACAATTGTCAGAAATTAGTGTGACTAACTTCCACTTTTCTTCTTTTCACAAACTCAATTTATGTAGAAAAGTGGAAGTTACGCTCGTAGTCGTTCTAATTTCGACTCTTCTATCATTATTGAGTTTGTGAAAAGACGAAAAGTGGAAGTTAGTCACACTAACTTCTGACAATTGTCACAGACAAAACTCCAAGTTTTCTACATTTCTAAGTACATATTTTGGTAGAAAAGTGGAAGTTAGTGCACAAACTTCTACTTTTCTACCAAAATTGAGTTTGTGAAAAGTTGAAAAGTGGAAGTTAGTCACACTAACTTCCACTTTTCTACCAAAATTAAGTTTGTGAAAAGTCGAAAAGTGGAAGTAAGTCACACTTACTTCCACTATTCTATTAAACTTGAGTTTGTGAAAAGTCGAAAAGTTGAAGTTAGTCACACTTACTTCTGACAATTTTTGTCGCATATAAAACTTCAAGTTTTCTACATTTCTAGGTAACTATTTTAGTAGAAAAGTTGAGTTAGTCGCTAATTAGTCGCACTTATTTCGACTTTACTACCAAAATTGAGTTTGTGAAAAGAAGAAAAGTTGAAGTTAGTCACACTAATTTCTGACAATTGTCAAAATAACTTCTGACAATTGTCACAGACAAACTTCAACATTTCTACATTTCACAAACTGAATTTTCTTAGAAAAGTGGATGGTGGAAACAGGATTCCATAGTTAAGTCATATATCGTCTTTATTCTTAAAGTGTCCGATGATTGGCAAAATTAAAGTCTTGTGCCGAAAAAACACCTTACTATTAACCAAATATCAAAGTTTCTACAAATTTCAAACATTAGAAGTGTTTTTATTTCGTCTTTTAAATTGGATATTTTGGTCTTTTCCGATCTTTGCCGAAGAAAATACGCTAAACTTCCGACTTGAAATTATGACGTCATACTTGCCACTGAATGACGTCATGGCGGGAAAAACGGGCAGTCATGGGTCATTTCCCGGAAAGTCTGAAATTTCTGAAAAAGTTAAATGTCCGACTTTTCTGTCATAAAGCGACTTCCCCAATCGATACTCAAAACACGGAATTCGTCCTCAGTAAATGTTAGAAAAAACTGTTAAAACAGTCAAAGAATAGGTCGTAAGTGAATTAAGGAATGTGCCAAAGAACGGTTTATGTTTGTCTGTATTACTCTTACGATCGAGAAATTGATAAAAACTGAGACTTCGCTATATGACAGTAAAGTCGAACACATTATCTTTGTCAGACACCTCATGCTCTAGATTGGGGGCGGAGTCAAGCCACTGATGACGTCAATCCGTGGCAATTTTACGGAAATTGCCGATCTTTATTTTCTCGAAAATCAGTTTTTCAACGATGTAAAGAAAAGCAAATAAAACTTTTAAAACAATCGAGTTTGGCGGATCTTTTATAAAACACGTTAATTTAATGATTTTCTTCCAATATACGGTGCAATAAACTGCCAAGCTTGGTAGCCTTTAAGAAACCTTAAACCGCTTACCAGATGGCAAATATTAGACAGGTCCAATTAGAAAGCTGCTGCAGACCACAAAATGGATGTTGATAAGGATTGAATTTGGGTTCAAATTACCATGGACAAAACATGAACTTTGTCTGCATGTTTAATAAAATGTTGCTGTTAGACATATCCTACATGTAATAAGGAAATGGAAGCACGCAACACACGTACGACAAAACGCCAATCCATGATTGGCCACAAAAGTTAATAGAACTGTTGCAATGGGGCTTCTAACGACAACTTATTAGATTTCTATGGAATCGATTACATGATATCTCAGAGAATGTGTGGTAAATTACCTTGGGGCACAAAGACACGAATACAGACACAAAAATATGTTAAATGCACTACAGTAAAAGTAAGACTAAAGCACAAAAAGATTGAAAACAGTGCATTTTTCCTGAAGGTGTTTTAGTAATTATGATACAAGAACATTGAACCAGATAAAACAGATTAAACCTTCCCAACGGGAAAGATTTGGACGCTTCCAATTTCCAAGAATTGATTTTCTACGTAAGAAATATTGTCTTAAAAAGATTTTCCTTCGAAAGAGATACATGTACCTTTTAATTTGTGACGTGAAATTTTAATTATCATTATGTGACGTTAGTACTCTATAATTACACTAAATGTTTAGCCATCTCCATTATTCGTCATATAAACGTTCTATCGCCGAAAGGATGGACAAATAAGAAAAGATAATAAAAATATCAATCACTGCTACCGGGGATCAACCTCCTGACCCAGAGGCTGACGTTCTACCTCTCAATACAGACTAAGCTTCAGTTTTATTATGTTGTAGTTGCCCCCTTACCTAACGCCCATTCTCAATAAAACGGAACATTCCGGGGAAAGAAAAATCGAATAAATGAAAACTTCAATTTCAACAAATATCCATGCCACTTTAAAAGTACACCTAAGCTGGATGATTTCCCAAAATACCGCGAACATCATCCACTGTATTTCAGAAAAAATCACCATTCAATCAGGGTACCACTTTTACAGGTAACGTATGTTTCTTTTGATAGTTATGCTTTTCTATTATCAATTGCTTATCTTGGAATAGTACTACATAGAAAAGGACCAAGTTTGTTCATAGGAAAATTATCGGAAAGATCAAAAACTCCAAAATATTAAAGAACTTTGATTTCAATTTTTAATTCAGCAACAAACAAATTGAACCTTTTTTTCATGACTGGAAAATCATGTCAAACTATTATCCCACTGTACTTTTAACTACAATTACAGTAACTATTCTATCTTTATAAACAAAAACTGCAACTTATATACAAGCGTAAACTGTCTAACAAATTAATAAACGCGTTTTCATTGCATTCTTTATCAAAATTGTCAAAAAAGGGTATTTCTGCACAATCACTATATGGTAACGTTTGTTTCAACTTTTTTTTCAATTTCTTTTCTTTTTGTTCTGTGTTTTGTAACGCTTGTTCTGTGTTTTGTAACGCATACATATCAACAGTTTCCTTGAATAATGTTTTTTAATAGGACTTAATCTAAATTTCCGTTTAAAACAATCATGTACCATTGTGTCCTTGTTTCTATAACTTGCGATTTTGATTCCATATTAATTGGTTAATGTACATTTTAAAGAAACATTATCAGTAAATATACCGCTTATGCGAACCGTCATATATTTATCAAGTAAACCTCTTTATCTGGTTGACATGAGTGGTAAATTGACTGTTTCTGTTTACATGAGCACTGACAAAAGCGTGGTAACGTATGTTTCAGTTACATCGTGTTCTGAATGAGTTCCTCTATCATGTCTTCATCATTTTTTTCAAGTCTGTACATTCGCTTGGATTTCCCCGAAGCTACAGGTGGGTTCACCTTGCATATGATTTGCGATTTCTTTCGCCAAACACTGTCTTCTTTACTTGGCCACTGAAACAGACCTTTTCGTTTCTGCATAAAGTTAACGTTATACTCGTAACCTTCGACGTCATCGTCAATTTCCAATATCTGTCCAATGTACCAGTTCTCCTCATATAGCACAGCAATGTAATCACCAGTTTCATATGTTGAAATAGGAATTGACGGATTCTCATTGTGGGTCTTATCTGCACTTTTCCTTTCCATTTTTATGACGTTCCATGAATCGCATATTTGACCCAAAAAGACATATCTCGCAATAGCAGGACATATTTCTAGTACAGAAACTCCCATTGGGGTCTAATCGGACAGCGTGAAGCTGAAGTGTTCCCTTTATAGGCGCCAATTCCACCTTCTGGAGCGAATGGGATCTTATCTCGCACTCAGCCTTGTTGACGAACAGAAATGTCACTCCTTTCATGTTAGATTCACTTGTCCATTTCATAAAATCGTCTGCGTCCTGAATTGTGCACTTTCCCGAACGAACGGCTTCGTCAGCAAGTCGCTTTACTGTGCCTCCTAGACCATCACAAACATTTTTACCATGGCCGCTTTCATAATAGTTCCAAGTCGCAGGGCAACCGAAACGTTCTTCATGGTTGAGGATTGTGTCGAATATATATCTGTTTCTGTACTGCGAAGTTGGACTGTCTGTCCAGTAGTGCACGTATTGTATTTCGGTACATTCAGGTAAGTTGATGGTTGTAAACAGCTTCTCTATTATAGCCAATACAGTACCAGCGGAATGTGACATGGTATCGGAGACTGCAACATAACTTTTGTGCTGAAGTTTTCCTTCATTATCTCGGAAGTATATGACCATGGGATGAAGGGTTACTTGTGTTGCATTCCAATAAGCAGACTGTATTTCGTCTGCTGTTTTGCAGGAATAATTCTCCGCGAAATCCATATGTATCACTATTTCATTGTGTGGAAGTGCCTCTTTCAGAACTCGAGTTTGCTTGTATTGATTTCTCATGATTGCATAATGTGTTTCAAACGCAGAGACTTCTTTCACCCATTCTTCGTAAAACGCATCTCTTGCTTGTGTTTCACTGACTATCTTCATCTTTTTCTTCTGGTTTTCTAGGGTAACTCTCTTCCATCGCATGTACACAACATTCTCTGGTAGCAAGTCCTTGTCAATCTGTGCTCCATTCTGAACGAAAGTTTCTGGATTTTGAGGAACGTCTATTCCAACCTTCTTCATCATTTGTAATTTCAATGCCATGTTTTGGTGTTTGGTACAGAGACAAACATTCCTACTGAGACAGCTAGTAAGGAGGACATGTTTTGGCCGCATTCTACAAAAGGTGGATAGAGATAATTTGCTCTCAGGGTTTTCAGCAAGGTATTTTTGGTGAAGATTTGCCATGTAGTCGGTGAGAATGTGAGTCTGCCGCTTTCCATCAGACGTATTTTTTGCGTCTTTCTTCCCCGGCTGAACTCTGCTATTATCCTCTCTTTCTAGGAATCTTTCAACATTATCTTTCATCTGCGCCATTTTCCTTCGCCTTTTAATCTTTTTAAAGTCTATACCTTGTTTAATGGCTCTTGCTAACTTGTGTCTATTGATTTGAAGTTCTCTTGATACTCTTGTGATGCACTTGTACTTTTTTATCACCCCACTTGCTGCAGAATGATATATCCTATTTCTCATATTCCGATCCAAATGACTAGCTTGATCCCTCATATGACGAACTATTATATTTACAAATAATAGTTGTTTTTTGACATTGTCATTCTTAATGCGATTTAACTTCAAAAACATGGCAGTTTGTCTTCTAGGAGTTTGATCCTGTTTCTGTTTTGACAACCTTTGTAGCTTTCTTTGTAATGTTTTAACCTTTCTCTTAGCCAGAACATTTTCCTGTTGTAACTGTTTCAGCTTTGCCTTTGTCTCAGATAGTGCTTTCGCTACTCGCCTCTTTGGTCCATTCCTGCGATTTGGGATTTTGACAATTAATCTCCCGAAATCTGTATCCTGACTGCTATATCCACTTGTACTTGGATTTGTATCAACTTGATTTCTTTGTTCTTCTTGCTCTTGGATTTGTTTCTGAGCTAATCTGTGTTTTCTAACTCTCTTGTTAATATCTTCATTTCTTTTCTTGCGCTCCGACACAGAGAGTTCAGAAACAGGTTTGTAGTATTTCAGTTGCCTTCTACGCTCTTTTAGTAAGAAGGCTTCGCCTGCCCCGTTCTTTTTTCGCTCACGATAGCGTCTCTGTATCTCTGCTCGCGACAAAGGCATCCTGAAACATACGTTACAGAACCTGGGTGAATATAAAAGCGTTTACATTTTCAAACAGGTGCTACGTAGTTCTTATCAGCGTGTTTACTAGTTTGCTATATTGACATGTTTTACCAAAAGTAATAAATTATCACGTTAGCCTTGAACGATTATTAGAAAGCTAAAGTTAAAAAAGTTTCACAAATTAAAGTTTTGGACAGTCGAGATATCGCTTTGTTGCTTTAAAAAGAACACTAAATAATTGGCAGAATTTGTTTATAACTAGTGAATTTATGTTTATAAAGCTATTAATTTGCTGTTTACTCGTGTATAATAGACGACCAAAGTTAAACTGGAATGTTTCTTATGTGAAACATACGTTACATGATGTAACGTATGTTTCGGCATGATTGGAAGCTTCATTTAAAGTACGACAAATATTGGGTACGAATCCTTTGTATTCTAAACAATAATCAACCACTACTGTCTGAAAAAATATTATTTTACACGATTTAAATATTCAAAATAATCATGAAAAGACAATCTTACCTGATACATGTGAGGCTACATCAACGTTCAAATCTTTTTGTTCATATTTGACCTTCAGCGGCATCACAACTTGACACACGTGTTTATATGGATAACATATGACGTCATCAAAACTAAAAGAATTGCGAATTCGACCATATGACGATGTCACTGTCGTCTCGGTACTAAAACATGATTAGTCAAGTCAAGTATGTTTCATCACGTATGTTTCGTTCGATATTTTGAAACGTCCCGGAAATGTTGTGATTGCAGTATAAACCCATTTCCCTTGTAAATTGAAATAGCCTATATAGCGCTACTTATGAGCTTTTCAAAGCTACTTTTTCTACAATTCCCGTAGATAAAACCGTGGTAACGTTTATTTCAATTTGATATCAGAAAAATAGGTCTATAAACCTATTGGTGATTTTTTTTCAAATTAAGATTCTTAAACTGAAAGCATACATTATTAACTTGACAATTATCTTTTACTATGTTGATTAAACATGAAATATGGCGTTTTAATAAAATTGCATAGTAATTCAGAGGTAGATATACTATCCGATTATTCACAAAAGGAAATTTCCGGAATTTGGCGACATTAATTGAAATATAAATAAATTGACATGGAATTTGTTTTTACAAATTTGAAAGTTTTTTCACAAACTTCATATGACGATCTCTCGAAGAAACCAAATCTGGCTCTTATAAAGATGATAAGATAAATCTGGGCACATGTTTGAAACTGAATATTTTAAATGGCGACAGTAACGTACGTTTCATTTTGGGACCAATATGATCCACAAATGAGAGGTTTTAGACATATTTTGGGGAAAATGAAATTTGGCTTAATGCATCTGATCGGTGTGCAATTTTAAATGACAAATACGTGTAGAAATATATTGAGATTTCTGTTTTAAACCATGGAACACCGAATGTTCCGTTTTATTGAGAATGGGCGCTAAACGACATAACTTCAGAGTGGTTCAATTTAGAAAGGACTTCAAAGAACAAAATGAATGCTAATAAAATGGAATTCATACGCAACATAGCACAGAAAACATTGAGACTAAAGGAGAAGATACCAGTTATTACCATTTCCGTCTTTTGCATTAGTGTTTTTCCTAAATTGTCCCACTGGAGACATCAAAAACAGGTCGTGTTTGGAAATGGGTTAAGACGAACTTGTCACTACCCGACAATTATCCATCATGTTGATTTCCGGTGGTACTGACTTGAATCTACAATGTTTTCGATAACCCAGGAATTGTCAGTTCTTTTTGTGTCACTTTTAGACCATGGTTTGGCGATTTCGCTTCCCTGACGATTCTAGATAAGTGATTAAAAAAGAAATGTGTTGAGAGGAATTTCGATCAAAATGAGTCCCTCCGGCCTTCTAATTTTGAGCAAACGCACAACCTTTTCCTCATGTACAAATTTTCTAACACATGGAAGTTATAGATAAGACTGTTTTCCGAAAACTTATATCGTTTTCGTTTATTTATTCATTGATTGATCGATTCATTTCATTTTTAATCAAAGATGAAACATTATGTAAAATGTCAGAATTTCTATATGCTACGTTTGTAATTAATAAGAAAAAAAACAGTAAGAATATTAGGGAACCTGCTTTAGATATCCTTTCACCCTTTCCGAAACCCGCACACTTTAAGCTAGCCAAGAATTTAAATACGTTGCAGACAACAAAGTTATAAACATGTAATTAACTTACGCCAAAATATGTTTATACCAAACTAAAAATTTTAACGAAGAGCAGAAAAATTAATGGTGGTCGCCAACACTTTCTTTTTCCTCGGATGTTTTCCAAACATGTCTCTGCAGGGGACGTCAAAGCTAGGTTTTCAGGAAAATATTAGACTATTTTCAGTATATGGGGATGCTTAGACAAATTGAATATGTTTCCATTGTTTGACAAATGTGAGTGTAACGTACTTATGCAGTGTAAAGATGTTTCACTTTTTACAATAAAATGAACAGATAAAACGCAATCCTAGACAACCACCTTAAAAATAACTTGAATCAAGCTTCAGATTTGCATTTTCTGTTGAAAAATGGGATTTTATCAGAATACTGACAAAATATGCACACATTTCATGCTTTTCATATCTCAACACTCCTTTACTTTCACCTTTGAGAACTTATTGAAATGGTAGAAAATTATATGGTATGCTCTGAGTCTCGCTAATTCAGTTTCTAAAATTACCAAGAATTTGCGTACATTTTACAACATGAAATTTGGTAGATAAAATTCTTTTACGACGTAAAATTGAAATGATTGCTTCTATATTTGGAAGATATAGATATAATATAATCTTTTTTTTTCTTGCTTAAAAGGATGTTTTCTACCTTAGTTTTCTTGGGCCGAAACCTTGGAATCTTTAACAATTTTCCACACCTCGACGTTTTCTGGCACCCTACAGGATAAAGATTTTTTAAAAAGTGTTGTAAATGTAAAACTTGTCTGTGAAGCAAAAATGCCTTTAATTTCCACTATAATATTATATATATGTATCTACTCAGAAAGACCAAAATTGTGAAATTCCATTCACTTGAAACTGTCGTATGCAACATCTGTGAATTTGGACCACACTAAAATAATGCCGTCTGGGATTTTTTAGATCCCATATGATACTTCAGTTCAGTGTAGACCATATGGATCCATGCTTTTATCAATATCGTCTTTGTCAATTATACCTTAAACAACTCACGGAAAGCAGCATCAATTGTGATTATTGCATAAAATGCTTTTGGGCCGTTATTCACATTGAATAACGAGAAGAAACCGGGCGGACATCCTGAGAAATCGTGTATTAATCAGTAGATTCTCGTGCGATATCGACAGGCTTTACACTCAGGCTTCCTCGGTCGGGGATTTGTGGAGTGATTCAGAAAATTGAATATTAGTAAAAATTTTGTCATTTCTCTTTTCCGCGATGTGATTTCTTGGAAACCCCCTGTACACCCTCATAAATAGTAAAATAGTTATCTTCCAGTCTAACCATATCTGATGACGTAATCAAAACGTAGGTTTCTTGAACAAAAGAAGTAAACAGAAGGGTAGCTGATGGATTTTAAACTAAAAATAAATTTCTTTGACGGGGAAGGATAGAGATCAGTGGTTGTTTATCTTATTGTAAGTGATGGTACTAGGCCTGTGATATTTTCAAGGTCACTGTTCTCTTGTAATTTCGATTTCTGCCAATATCAATATAAATTACAAACAGGACTTATGGCGTTAAGTTAAGTAAAGTTAATCGAATCTTTCCTTTTAGAGCTTTGAATAGAAAGTTAACTTTGTTCTTTGAACTTTGAAACGGACGAATACCCGAAACGAACCTTTTCGGAAGCTCTGATCTTTTTTTCCACTGAAATGGACTTGCAAACACACAAGCAAGCGTCCGAATCTAAAAATTGACATCCGCCCTGAATGCTACAAAGTTATAAGGTATATTCTTTGGTAAAAATAATGAAAATTCAGTTGAAGCGACGAAGACGGTCCCGTTCATTGAATATGGATTCCTGGCCGAATACCAGGAAAATCCGGTACATTTTCTGGTTGTGCCGGTTCATATTTTTCGAAGCATTTCGTCATTTCTATCACAATTATGTACCGTATTGTCCCGAATACGCATATTTTATGCAATACACGCGTCAATTCGCGTATTTTTTTGGTCGTTAACATTCGAAGAGTCCCGCAAAATACTAAAATGACCCTCCTGCTTCGCAGTCGGGCGTTAACGTATATCTTGGGCCTCTTTGAATGTTAACGACCTCAAAAACGGAATTAAACATATAATTACAGTTGATTTACCTTCATGCTGATCTGAATGATATATTTCAGTAAAGATCCTTTCTATTGCTTCTAGTATGTATTTCAAAGCTTAAGTTTTAAGTTGTCGTGCTGCAATAGTCAATCTTCTTTCATTTGATTAACAAAAAATAACAACTTGAAATAAGACTTAAACGTGATATGGTACATATACGAAATATGCGATTTTCCTGTTTCGATAGAAGATCTAGATATCGGCTTAATTGAAAAAAAAAGAATTTTGAAGAGTCTTAATATAGCTTAGATCATTTCAAGATTGGTTATTCTAATACATATTCATAAATGCTATCAATTTTTTCAAGTTGTTGCTTATAAGCATAATTACACCTTTAAAATTGAGACAGAAATATCAAATTCATATTAAATCGTTATTGTTGTCGACATCAATATGTTTGATTTTAACACAAATACAGTATATACATTTCTCATAACGGTGCAGTATTTTTACTTGAAATTTTCAGAAGTTTCGTAAGAATTTATGCTCTTCCACATGAAAATAAAAGTAAAACTTATGAAAAAATATCTGTGACATGTCACATTAATTACAAGATGTCTTCCGTGTAATTACCATTATACATACTTAATTTAGTAGGTTAAAATATTATAACATGGAATATTTCAAAAATAACGCCTGACATTTTTGAATTATGCTGACGTTGACATATTAATTGTTTTAGAGTCTGAAACCAGTTTTTGTTGTTGTTATAAACAGTCATTATGTTACCGCTTTTTAAAACTTGTACACGTTACGTACAAACGGAGCAATGTGAATATCAGTACTTTTATAAACGATTCAAATTCTTTAGCCAGTTCGATGATTTAAGATCAGATAGATCAGGTAAATATTTGTGACTTCTTAAAATGGCTAATGAACAACTAGTCAATCTTCTTCAGAAATACTCCCCAACACATTAAGACCTTACCGGGCACACAAACGAGCCATATGTAAGGCTGGTACTAGATACCGTAAAGAAACAACTTAAACATATTGATGGTTTTGCGATACACCTGTCATACCTAAAAATAGAGCAAAACAATTGTAACGATTCTCTATTACTTTTTGAATAAAATATACCAAATTCACGGTGGATAACCCACGTGACTTTTGGGAAGCGTTCACAGCGAAAAATTGTCCACTTTAATCTATTTTTTTTTAATTTTACAGCTTATACTCTATGGATTTTGACGAGATAAAGTGTACTGTACTCGCTTTTTAGAGGGATATTCTCGATTCTAACTCATTCTGCACCGAATCCCATGGTTTCTTCAAACATTCAAGCGGAAGCATTTTTCTGGACAGATTTTACACAATTTCTTTCACAGATATCTTTCGTTGTCACAGAAATTTCTTTGAGACAAATAAAACTCCCTTAGATTCAAGATGGAGTAAACTGGGTGAATTCTACAATTTTCTCGGTAAAGTACAACAACAGACATCTGATGACCTTCATTATTCAATGACTTCATTTTGTCAGCACATTTTTCAGTGTTGCGTCATCCTAAAACGTCTATCGTGGATCTATAGTCAAGTCATGATATTAAGGTAGACCTACGCGTGTACCAACGTAAATAAGACAAAACTGATTCTTAAAATCATTAATTTTGCAAGCGACCATTTAAATATATCGTACACCAGCAAGATTCAAACCAACGCATGCAATATGAAATTAAGCGGTTTCTAAAGAAGAAATAAGAGACTAAACAACATACTTAACGGCATACAAAATTCTATGGTGGGAAATGAGAAAGCTAATAATCAACACACATTCTCTTCTTTTCCGACAAATCTTTGGTATTCCGTATTTCTTTGTTTTAGGATTATCAAAACAAAGTCTTTACGGTAAAGCCTATCGTTTTTTTCTAATCTACAATGTTGTTTCCTGATTTCAATTAAAAGTTATTCATGAAACATACACGTCGCTCTATAAACTACGACATTTCGTGACTAGACATCTAGCTGAATAATAGAAATCATTTATGGACCATCTTGCAATAAACATTTACCCAATTGAATTTTGTGTCTCGGGATGAAATAATCAACCAAACGAGTTATGTAATCAAGTTTCCCGCCACACTTCATCGTTTTTTAGGACCGGGCAGTGCTACATGAAGTCTCTTTTCAATACAACCTCCATTCTGCAGCTTATTTTAAGTTCAGTTACGAGTTTTTAAAGCGACGGTTAATTATAAACGGACAGTGCTATATAACGTCTCTTTTAAACAAAAACCTCGTTACTGCAGCTTGTTTTAAGCTATAATTATGAGTTTTTTGTTGAAAAGCTGCGACGTCCGTAAATGAAATACCATAGCTTTATATTGCATATTGATATAACACAGTCTAATGCTAGGTTCCCATTGCCGATCTGTTCAACTCGATCAACACGACCACGTAATTTCCCCGATCATGCTAGGTTCTCACTGCCGATCTGTTAAACTCGATCAATACGACCTCCTAATTTCCCCGATGAAGCCCAACCAAATGTCTGTACACGACTTCTTCTCGATCTCTAGTCGATCAAACTAGACCCCCCCACCCGAGCACTCCCGATCATTTCCCGATAGAAGCCCGACCATCTTTCCGATTTCTACTTGATGACCCCGACCTTAATTCGAGCCCTACACGACCAAGACCCGACCATTTCGATCTATACACGAACAGATCGAGCTGATTCTATTCTAGGTGTTCTGAATGAAAATCTTTCTGCAGTGTTTGTGATAACCACATATTCATAATAATTTCATAATATTGTAGGTTTAAACATATACATAATTTAAATGTGACGTAAATGTACTTTTATCTATTGACTCACCCTTAATCTGATTGAATATAACGATTAATGTATTCTTTAAGGCATTAAATACCATTATTTCAATCGTACGTGTTATATCTCAGAGCGACGAATAACATGAAACACAAGTTCCGATAATTTTCAATATTTCTGTTAAGATGATCTGCGCGGGATATAGTGCTGTTTGTACACATTAATTATCACACGACCTAGTGTTCCCACTGCCGATCAGATCAACTCGATCAAGCGATTGAATACAGTTCAAGCTGAGTCTTCAAGAGTGATCGGGAGAGGTCGAGGTGATCGAAATTGATCTGCATCGCTCGGGCTTCCTACTCGACTTTTTTTGACATGCAAAAATAGTCGAGTGCGATCCAGTTCAAAAATGATCGAGAAGCGATTGCGTATTGATCGGGTCTGAAGATCGAGTGTGATCGTTGTCGATAATTGGTATTCTGACATGCATCGAACGTGCACTCGATTACCTCGACTTGTACTCGAGGAATTTCCGACCACATCCCGATCAACTCGACCTCTGATTCATCTGTTCACTCGATCAAATCGATTGAAGAGGTCGAATTTGATCGACTAGAGATCGAGAAGAAGTCATATAGACGGGTTTGATCGAGGGTATTTAAGAGATCGAGTAGATCGAGTTGATCCGCTGCCATAGAGCAGTTGGAAGCACTCATTCACCTCGACTTGTATCAGTAATTCCCGAACGCATTCCCGATCAACTCGACTTCTGCTCCATCTGTTCATCCAATCAAATCCCGGTAAAAGATATCGACTCGATCACACACAATCTCTACGCGAGTGATTGTTGATCAGCTCGATCTTCTATACGATCGATACTCGAGCAACTTCCCGACGTGATTTCTACTCGATCGCTTCACGGATTTTTTGACGTGTCAAAACAAATTGACAGGATTGCCGATCGATGCATACCAAACTCGATCATCTCGACTAATCCCGATCACTACTGCCGACCGACCTCGATCGGTACTCGATTGCTTGATCGGGTTTTCTCGAGTTAATTTGATCGGCAGTGGGAACCTAGCATTAAGTCCAGTTTCTAGACTATTACTTCTTTCCCAAACCTTAAGGTTCTGATCCTCATTATACCGAAAAACCATCTCGACGAACAGGTCCCGTTTTACCTAAGATAGTGTCGTTCATCAGTGTCTGCTTGGTGTTCCAAGGTAGGCCTATTTACAAGCATTGTCTCGATGATTGGATCCGAAGACCGCAGAAGTGCGCAGATGTCAAAGAGGCCTACTTCGAGGGGTAGGCCTTTAAAGCTGCTATTTCCCAGATTTGGACCCAAAAATTGTCAAATACAAACGAAATGTACACTTTTTAAGCTTTATATGACCTGATTAAATGATTACGAGAAACTATTGAAGCAACGACTCATTTTTTCGCAATTTGATACCAAATTCATGAAGCGATGTCGAAAGTAGGTCAAAACAGTAGGACATGCGACTTTCTTAAATGACGTCACAACATACATGATGACGTCATATTGAAATTTAAGTATGAATCTCGTTTGAATCATGGTCCGCGCTGTATGCGCATGCGCAACAATTTGAAAATAATTCTAATCCCATCAGTGATGGGGTTGAATTTAGGCTTGGATTCTCCCTAAATTCAGCTATCAGTCTTGTAATTTCGGCTCATTCTCTGTCTGAATCGCATATTATTAACCATCCCGAGGTGGTCAACACAAAAGTTTTGCATATTTTTTCAAAAAAATTCATTTTTTGCAATTAGACCATCTGTTACCGTCGCCCTTTAAGTACTTGAAATTTTTGAAAGGCGATGTAACAGCTCTTTCTGGAAAACATATTCCAAAAATAATTAAAAGTCCCTCGAAGTGTACAAATCGGCGCATTAACCTTTTCAAAACATAACCTGCTTTTGACGTCCCTATAAGAAAAGGCTTGGGAAAACATTTAAGCAAAAAGAAGAAAATGCTGTTATCCAGCATTCTCTCCTTGTACCTTAATATTTTTATACCCCCCACAACAAAGTTATGGGGGGGGTATACTGGATTCAGGTTGTCCGTCTGTCTGTCTGTCCATCCGTCCGTCCGTCCGTCCGTCCGTGGACATATTTTTGTGTCCTCTTCTCCTCCCACAGTTTTTGACCAATTTTGCTGAAATTTTAGCAGTTTGTTTCCTATCATATGAAGTTGTGCACCTGTAATTTTGATCTTAATCCAGGCAGTAGTTTCAGAGTTATGCCACTTTGAAAGGATGAGTGTCAATAAGGCCCTTTCCGTGACCCAACCCGATTTTCTTCATTTTCGCCACACATGACCACTAACATATTGATCTTATGTAGGCAAAGTATCAACTTGAACGGAGGCTTGGTTTGGAAGATATATTAAATCAAAGTGGGTGGGGTAAGTCACCCACTATGCCATTAGATGGTAATCAATTTCTTATACAGTTTTACTAACAATTTATAACTTGAAAATTGCTGATGCAGTGAAATTTATGTGTATTGCACTTCAAATACGTGTTGTTGTTTTTTCCACTGGATGCCATGTACAGGAGAAAAGGGGTATCAAACATGTTTATGAATTTTTAGGATTTTTGGATGGACTAACTTTACGAAAAACCACAACAGGCTTTTATTTATTATTTTATTTGATTTATCTTTTTGGTGGTGAATGAAGATATATCACCGTAATTTGTAATATGAAAATTTTCAACATGCCTTTTGTATTTTCTGGATTACTTGCCCTTAATTTCTTGATAAAAATGCCAAAAAATATAAGAAGTACTATTTCGTTTCTAAACTAAACATTTCTGAATAAATCATCATAAAATACCAATATGAGGATGATATGAGCCTTGTGTACACAAAAACATCAGGTAAAGGGGTTGCAATGGTTATCTTAGCAGAGTGGGTGGGGTAATATACTCCAAAATTACGCATGAAACAGACAGGAAATTTTCATAGTTAGTATTGCTTGTATAGCATCCTAAATGTGTGGTAGCGTTGTTTTTAGCTCATCTGAGAACAAAATGTTCAAGTTTAGCTATTTTAATCCCTTTTTGTTCATTGTCTGTCTGTCTATCTGCCCATCTGTCTGTTCTTAATTTCGTCTGAACACTCTAGTATCCGCAAATATAAGCCAATCTTGAACAAACTTTATCAAAATAAGTATAATCATAAGTTCTCTTAGGAGTCTGATTATGGGGCGGATCAAACAAAAAGGTGTAGAGTTGTCTGCCTTTGCAGGTCAAAAATATCTAGTTTTGACATTGTTTCTACTATAGCCTCTACATTTATTGTCCAATCAAGATGAAAATTAGTCACAATATTGGGTACAATATGTGCTCAAATGACATCGATTTTCAGTCTGGTCGGATCAGAAAATAACCTTTTTCGACTTTGCTTTCACTCTAATTTTGTCTTATACAAGGGCGGATAACTTAGCAAGTCTTATCCTAATTGTGTTGAAATTCACACTTCTCCAAGTTCTTATAGTCACAAACACTGAGTCAAAATTTTTGATTGACCTATATATGTGGTTTTTAAGAATAAAACAAAGTCGAAAACGGCAATTTTGCCAAATTCAAGGGCAGGCAACTCCGCAAATTGTTGTCCGATTGTGCTGAAATTAGAACTCATTCAAGGTCGTATAGTGACCAACATTGTGTTGAAGGTTTGTCTTGATTGGTCCGTATTTGTGTTTGTTAGATTAAAAAAAAGTTGAAAACAGCATTTTTTCGAATTCAAGGGCACATAACTCGGGATTTTCAGATTCGATCAGATAGAAATTCAAATCCATTATAGCTCATATAGTAACCACCCTTGTTCCTAATTTTCATCTTGATTGGTCGATAAATGTAGAGGCTAGAGTGGAAACAATGCCAAAGCTAGCTACTTTTGACGTGCAGGGGCAGGCAATTATGGAGTTTTTATTTCGATCCGGTCCATATTCAAACTCATAAGCGAACTTATAGCCATACATGTTTTGATAAAGTTAGGTCAAGATTGACATATATTTGCGGATGCTAGAGTGTAAAAACCAAATCAAGAACAGACAGATGGGCAGATAGACCAACAGACAACGAACAAAAAGCGATTGAAATAGCTCAACTAAAGCATTGTGTGCTCAGATGAGCTAAAAACAACGCTACCATACATTTATGATGCTATACAAGCAATTCTGACTATGAAATATTCCTGTCTGCTTCAGGCCTAATTTTGGAGTATATTACCCCACCCACTCTGCTAAGATAACAATTGCAACCTCTTTATCTGATGTTTTTGTGTCCATAAGGCTCATATCGTCTTCCAGGTGGTATTTTATGGTGATTTATACAGAAATGTTTGGTTTAGAAACGAAATAGTACTTCTTTTAATTTTTGGCATTTTTATCAAGAAATCAAGGGCAAGTAATCCAGAAAATACAAAAGGCATGTTGAAAATGTTCATATTACAAATTACGGTAATATATCTTCATTCACCACAAAAAAGATATTTCAAATAAAATAATAAATAAAAGCCTGTTGTGGTTTTTCGTAAAGTTAGTCCATCCAAAAATCCTAAAAATTCATAAATATGTTTGATGCCCCTTTTCTCCTGTACACGGCATCCAATGGAATACACAACAACATGTATTTGAAGTGCTATACACATAAATTTCACTGCATCAGCAATTTTCAAGTTATGAACTTTAAGTAAAACTGTATAAGAAATTTATTACCATCTAATGGCATAGTGGGTGACTTACCCCACCCACTTTGATTTAATATATCTTCCAAACCAAGCCTCCGTTCAAGTTGATACTTTGCCTACATAAGGTCAATATGTTAGTGGTCATGTGTGGCGAAAATGAAGAAAATCGGGTTGGGTCACGGAAAGGGCCTTATTGACACTCATCCTTTAGCACTTTTTCAGTGACAATGCGCTAGTGGGGGTATTTGTCCGCTTTGCGACAGTTCTAGTTTGGATATGTTTCACGAAACTCCTATCTTTATTCACAAGTATTTTGTCGTTTGTAATGGTCATCATATTGGACCATCTAAAATGTTTTAGTCAGGGCAAGGGAACATAAAAAATAAAGACAGAAGAACGCATACTGACAGTTTAATATTGATGGATACAAATCGAAAGACACACGTGGAGACTTATAACGTGACTTTAAAGGGAAATAACACAGTGGATTCCGTAGACACTTAAGCTTTTTTGAAAAGGAATAAATATTGTGTCGAAAACAAGCTAAAGTTTAAACGGTTTTTACCTGAGTAATCGTTGGTGCTGTTATAAGATCTATAAAGTCCATTTTCTTGAGACGCTCAAAATAAAGACTTTGACGACGAACATAAATTCAGGATTCATTGTACTCTATAGGTCTTGATAAATGACCCGGTAGAGCATCTCTAGATGGCTGATAGCTAGAGATGCTCTGCCTGGTCAATTGACGGGAGCCATAACAATTTAGAAATAAATAAAACCCTATCTTGATAGCACTATGGATACTCCCCGTCATAAAAAAGTAGCCACTCGTCTAATGCAAGTGATCGGCATTTTTAGGATTATTCATAAACGTACCGAAATAAATACAAAACATTGAAACATGGCAAGTAAAAACGCTTTCGTGAGAGAATCGAAAACAGTCGAATTACCCCATAAGCTATGGTAGCTTGGTGGTAGTTTCAAGAAATCCATAACTGATACGGAACACACTTGTGAAATTCGCGGTCCTATGTAGGGCCGGAAACGGACAAAAACTGAACAAGGATACGTGTTTATGATACTGTTTTTATTCGAAATAATTAGTGACTAAAAAGAGATTTTCAATACACCCAATATCCTTGCAAAATGGCGGCTTTCGGTTTTAGACCAACCGACTCCCAAATTCTTCCCAAAGACTATTCATTGAATTTTTGTATCTGTTTGCTCTTTAGCAAGTTCCAATATAAGAAAATGTTTTCCTTTACTTTAGCCACCAACCACTTCCGGTTATTGTCAAACGTGCAATATTGAGACATGTTATACTGGTAGTGCTAAATTTTCATAGACCTCTATTATCTCAACGTAATGATTGACTGTAAAATTGAAAAGGAAATTTTGTTTGTGTTTCAACAGCGTCAACGTATGCAGAAAATGATAGCTATAAGTAAACAAAGTTGATCTTTTTACCCTAAAAATACTGTTTTGAACCCATATTAAATCTAAAGATGTTTCCGGCCATGTTTAAAGCATTTAACCATTGAGGTGTGAAAAGGTATCATTGGGAATGCGTATGAATGTGTAAAAACAAAAAGAGATTAAGAATTGTGAAAATTAGGGTTATTTGAAAAGTGGCTACTTTTTATGACGGTGAGTATAATAAATTTTATTATATAAAATCCAAACATTTACTTATATCCATTTTTGGTCAAATTTTCAGACTGAGGTTACTGTAAGCTTTTTATCAAAACCCGTGAAACCTCATGACAGTCAGCAAACGAAGTGAACAATGGCCTACTTCGACTGAGACCATATCTTGAGCCATTTTACGAAACTTACCAAATCCTTTAGTGCGAGCTATTTGACGCAATTTCTTCAAGACTAATATCTACCACCCGAAAAACTGTGGCCAGGAAAACGAACCATTCCGCACGGATGAAACACAGGATCGATCAGTTAAGAAAGATTTTGATTGATAGAAAGATTATGGGGATGAATCTAATCGATAGAAGATCCCTTGTTCCCAAAACCATCAGTTCAAAACATCGCACGCGAATTTGGCCAAAATGTAGATACATTGTGCCTCTCAATACTCCAATGCGAGTTTGATTGTCAAGCCTTTGATGAAGTTTTTTCGTCTGTCTCTATATGTTGATAAATCGATTGACTAAGGAGTATTGTCAACTTATTGGTACATCTATTGCATGTTGGCATTTGTATCGCACAGTTTGTATAGCTAAGATTGTGTAAACAAGTGCAATTGAGCACTGAGAAAATTTGCTAGATTTTGAAATAAAACTTAATAATTTGAAATAGCAAAACAAGTACGTACTCCTATTCAGTATATGACAATATAATGTTCTATGTTCAGAAATTTATTGATAAAGCCATCGTGGCCAGCTGTTAAGTAATGATAATCAACCTTTCTTGTTACATGTGTAATTAGGTTGAACTTGTCATTTTCGTGAACATCTTCAATTACCCTCCTTCGCTTGACTGCTTAATTAAGCAGGGTAATTAATTTTCATAGGAAGTCTAATAATACTTTGACAGCAATTTTCGTTAGGATATTCGTCAATATTTTGATCAGAAAGAAAAATTAATAAAAACCATCTATAAGACAGTGGTATTTGTTACAGTTGCTTACATCACGGTTGATATCAAGGTGATACAACAATGTCAGATAATCCTCAATAGTTCTGTTAATACTGGACCGATTTGAATTTAATTTGAAGCATAGAAGGGGGACAGATGTTACGCATTGGATAGCCGTGAAGAACTTTTTAAAAATCGGCTTATAAAAAGTTATTGAAGATCAAACCTTTTTTTTTTCAAATCGGTCATAATATTAAAAGAATCATTGCACAAATAGGGAAATGTTTTGTTACGTGAACAAATCTTAACTACCGAGATGAATATTGTACCTTTTGGTACACTCATCTTTATGCATTATTTGTTAACAAAATTAGTCTGAAGTAGATTGACATTTACATTGTATGCCTTATTTTTTTTAATACTCTTGACTCAATAAGAGATCTAGACCTTCCATATTTCTTAATAAACTTTCCCTGACCGATAGCACTAGCTACCGCTCCCTACGACCATCACGAAGTGTAAGTAGTGTAGTTGGCTTTCGAAACTAAAGTTTGATTTATATGTACTCTTACTTTTTTTTTATTATAAATAGGTCAATGTCGTTTATCATTTTGTCAGCATCTTCACGTACTTTCTTTATGATTGACATTTATCATTATCTTAACATCTGCCCTAAAATCATTTGGAATGGATTTCGCTGTTTTTACCTTCAAATATCTTGTAAATACAACTTGTCCAAAATTGTAGTTTTGAGGTTTTGGGATAAAAGCGGCGATAAACATTCCAATTAATACGAGTGTCATAATCGGTCTAAAATGTACTTTGGAATTTTGCCTTCCGCAAGATAGGACAAAAGCTTGGTTTTAACCTACATATTTGTCGTTATATTAATGCCACTGCCTGCGGTAGTTCGAGTCTATTGTACAATGCGTACAATAACAATACCATTACAAATTGCCTCTTATTACTAAGCAAGAACCCACTATGTTGTCTCTCCATTGTTGAAGTCACGTTTTACAAATAGATAAAAATACCCACCATTTAACGTCAATACACAATCATATCAAGCATTAATATTTACATTTTTGAATCAGACTGATCACGTAACTGGTAAAAATGTATGTCGTCGCTTTTCAAAGAGACCTTCATAACTGCAGCTTGTTTTAAGCTGCTGTTAAGAGGTTTCGTTGAAAAGCAGTGAAGTAATATTTCATGTAGTTGTGTTAGCTTGAATTTGAATGCGTTCAATTCCAAAAGAAGGACAATTCTCTACAACTGGAGGCAGAAACATGGTTTCTGCCTCATTTCTGCCTCAACTTTGTTCTTTACAGAGTTTATTAACGAACAAACTTGAGGTAGAATCTTTGGCTTGCAATCATCACGACGACCACACGTTTAGGCCTGAACAGGATTGGCTAGTTCACGGGTGGTAAACTTTGGAACAACCTTCAAAAAGAGGTAGTGAATTTCTGTTCCCATAGCACATCCGGGAACTCGCGAGGTCGGTCCAATGGCTAGAAACGTGTAAACAAAGGTAGGTGTCGGTGGTACATTTTTTGGCTTGTAACACTGACCAACCACGACCAAACGTTTAGGACTGAACAAGATTGGCTAATTGTCAAATATTTTTTTAACTTCATTTTAGTCTACTTTCATATACTCACAGTGTATAGTCCACTGTACGCACTAACTTCCGCTTGCGAGTAAGAAAACGAGTAAAAAAGGAGATTGAAGCCCGAAAAATAGGTAAATAGTTCATATTAGATTGAATCGAGTTGGATTTATCTCGTATTATGGTGGAAGGTATATGAAAAATTATCATTCCTGGCGTATATCTACGGAAAGAACTCTATTTTCCGACGAAAATGCATTTGCTCACTTAATTTTCTCCAAATCGTCATTTTGATTGATTCCGAACAAAGATTTCAACCCTTAATATCTAGTATAAGAACAAATCCTTTTCATACATGGAATAATATTCATCTGTGCTCCCAAATATTACACGATACAGTGTGTTAAAACATCAGTTTGAAAAATATCGACTATAAAACTGTCACTGGTGTTGCCTGCTCACTGTACGGTTGCTTGCTACCTCATAGTACGGTTGCTTTCGAGCACAACCATAAATCATGTACGGTTGTTTGAGAGCAAAATTTATTGTAATTTTGTATATTTTTCGTTTTGAACAACGATTGATGGTGACTTTAGTGTCTAAATTTGCATACATTTAACTTTTTACATATACAATGCATTGATGTGTTTTAGGAGTGGGTTAATAACCTAAAGTTGTAAAATAAATGCAACGTTTTGTATTTATAAACATGTTTTATTTTGTTTACAAAATGATCCTCATAATCTTAAATGATCTTTTTTATACAAAATTTGCATAATTTCGAAGTTAATTTCATGTTGAATTTGGACTTAAATTGATATGGAAGAAGAGTGCGCTATACAAACACGTGGTTAATATAACATTTCTTTTTTGTAGGTTGGGAATAAACATGGAAACATATTGCATCTATTGTGATTCGGAATCAAACCAGTTTTGTGAATTGATAGACCAAATGATTATTAAACATCCTGACCAAAACCTGAAAATGAAGACTATCAACAAATAAGAGCTACTTGTGAAGTCATACTCATTTTATGCCACTGTATCGAAAGATCGGGGGTATATTGTTTTACTCGTGTCTGTCTGTCTGTCTGTCCGTCCGTCTGTCTGTCCGAAAACTTAACACATGCCTTTTCTCCAAAAGTACTTGACATACAAAGCTCAAATTTGGTATGCAACTTCCTTTCAATATTATCTATCTGTTGCATGCAATTTGACCTCTCTCAAGGTCACCTGTTAACCCTTATCAACCCTTTACATGAAAATTTAACATTTTATAAAAATGGCCATTTCGGAAGCATTGGTGTTTCACAAACACATCTTGTTTTTTTGTTTTTTTTTTAATATAAATTTAATACCAAATATTAATGATCTAAAATTGGTTCATTTATTATTCATTCATTTATTATTCACTATTGACCTTCATCTAAACAACTTTGTGACAGTTCAAGCTTGAATCCATTTGCATACTCAGGCGCCTTTAGTTGCACCCTAAAATTGGAAAATATTGAGAAAAAGGAAGACAACTGCTGATTACCTGTATTTCACTTTTCCTTCTATTACAAAGAACTTTCAATTTTGCTGTCTCAGGGTGTCCACAATTTGAGTAAAGCAAAATTCCCTGACCTTTCCCTGACTTTTCCCTGACTAAAATCAAATTTCCCTGACTTATGTTTACCGTATTTTGCATGTTAATTTATGAAAATGTTGGCCTCCTCCACCCCTACAGCCAACCCTTTCCATGTCTTACTTTACTAACTGTAAATGTATTACTATTTGTGTGAATATTTTTTTCTTTTTCTTCATACATACATAATCCATGTTTTATGAACTTAACCTATACTACTGGGTGTGGGTTTTGAAATAAGATGCGAGCCAAAATGGACAAAAAATTCAAAATTCCCTGACTTTTCCCTGACTTTTGCTTAAACTGTAAAATTCCCTGACCCATTCCAAAATTCCCTGACAATTCCCTGACCTTGAAAAAATATTTTTTTCCCTGACTTTTTCCCTGACCGTGGACACCCTGTTACAGTCTGATAATGTATCCCCTTTGAATTTTGAACAGTCCGTAATTCTGTTGTTTTGGGAAGGGATACATGTAAGTTTAATCATGGCTGTATTTTCATTGGCTTCTAGATTGTAATTTTGATTTTATTTGCTTTTCTCAACAGGCTTAACACAAACAAAAGTTTTGCTAAATTTTATATGTGCTGTTTCATTTTAAGGTTTTCGACTGCCTTTTAGATTTGTACCATGCAATGGTTTCATTCTGTAGTTAGAACAAAATTCCATTGCCTTAATTCAACCTGGAAGCTCAAATGATCACATTCAAGACCATTTTGAAAACTCTAGATGCCCAGTTTCCAGTATCACTTATCACATTGGTACATCGTGATATGGACCTTTGTTGTTATGATACAACATCCGTTTATCTCAAGCAAATAAAAATCACCAAATAGAACTCCGTACGGTCGAAGCTATGGAAAAAGACTGCAGAGGGAAAATAATTCTGCGGTCTTTGATCAGAGGTTATCTTTATTCATTTATGATCTTTGAAACATATTGGCTTTTTTGGCTGACACATGAGCATGAAGATTGAAAGAATGGGGTTTACCGCCTTTTTTAAACGGTTCTTTTATGCGAAGGTTCTCATATCAATTTTCAAATATTCCTATGAAAAATAATTGCTTAAAAACTATTTTCATAATATTTTGTTGACAAGAAAATGCTACTGAGCTCTCATGTAACCGTACAGTGACCTCGCATGCAACCGGACTAAAGCTTTCACAGATTGAGCAAGCAACCGGACAGTGAGGCGAAAACACCTGTGGTGTTTGATAGTCGATATTTCTTAAACCAATGCGTTCATGTTTGTTATTCTTTAGTTTTCTGGTGCTAAGATGGTATATCTTCAAAATAACAAAAGTATGTACTCATATGTAAGTTGCAAAGCTTTGAAATCGATGTTTGAAATCAATGAATTTGGCATTTTCGAAAAAAAATTCGTGAGCAATCGCATTTTGTCTGAAAATGTAGCTTTTCTCAAAGGATAAACTGAGTAAATAAGCTAGTTTATGTACATACAGCCCATGCATGTAAAAATTCCTTCATTTTTCATTTTATAATAACTATTTACCTGTTTCTTTGGCTGCAATCTAAACCTCGACTCGTTTCCTTACTCGCAAGCGGAAGTTAGTGCGGACAGTGGACTATACACTGTGATACTTGTAGCGTAGTACATACACTCACCCGAACTTCTAAACGGCCACTTTTATTTTTTGAATAAATAAATCATGTCAATTCACTTGGATTGTGTGTTTGCTTTTTGTACATAACAAGGTCACATTCTATCTTTCCGAACAAGGAACAGTAATGTCACGTCAAAAAAGAAGCACGTGACGTCATTTTGATCGAAAAGTTAAAATTGCACGTGTGTATTTTGAATTACGTGATAAATATCGATTCTGTTTTGATAATTTAGCCATATGGATAGCCCAGTCAGAAAAACATTTTACATGACAAGAATTATTATTAAAACACGAGAGATGACCTTCGGAATGCGTGATGTTGGGGCTCCAGTCGTAAAGGTCATTTTTTATAATTTCCTTTTCTAACAAAATCTTAATGCAATCATTCGATTTCTTTTGTTTCTGGGGTAAAAATATCGTTTTTATTGTTTGTCGATGGATCGAATCTGATATTTCCGGCTTTTACACAAATAACAAAATTTAGGATGAGTGCATGCGTACCGGAAGTGTTCATAAAACACGACGACGGCCACACTTAAGGGCAAATATTAGTCAACAAGATGGACAGCTTTATTAAGCAATTTTTAGAAGGAATTTTATTCATGTACAAATAACGATAGACGAAATTTGGATAATCCTAGCCACCCAATCCACTACAAAACGGCTTTGAGGCGCTTTCATAAAAGTAATCCTAGGCCGCATCGTCAACGAAAAGTCAAAGCCTTAGCACTGTGAAACACATTTTGAAGCTTAAACTGTACTAAACATCCCCTATGTTAACGGAAAATGGATTGGACACAAAATATGTTTCGTGATTAATCAATAACCACGTCTTGGACTTGTTAAACAGACGGATTCGAGCACTGCCAAAGTAAATGATTTAGAATACCTGACTCGACAAACCTGGTATTTACGCACTGTACCATACCCTAAAGTATCTTCAAGAATGCTTATTATCGACGACATATGATTCTTAGCCATGATAAATGCACACAGAGATCACATGGGATATTAAGTTGCGATATGCGAATTTTCATTTATGGGGTAGTGCACTTGTAAACGTCACCGTTTCATTAACTTCGAACTCAGCTTCGTGAAACTTTGTCATATTTTTTAAAAATGAATGCATTTCGCAAGGAACCAAAACAACATGAGCTTTCATCAAAGATGTTGATTTATAGGTGAAAAATTTAGGTGGCCGTTTAGAAGTTCGGGTGAGTGTAGATCTATAATTATAAATCCAATAACGTTAAGATTTTTATCCTAAACTTTTGATTCATCTTTCAAAAATAGTTTCCTTCTTCAAATTAGTATTAAGACAAACGAAAATTAGCTATGGTTCCACTAACAGGACTGACCCTGATTTTTTGTAATCATTATTTGTATCATTTTATAGTATTACATGCTCATAAAGCTAATAGTGTATTGATAACTGACTCTTTCTACAAATAGAAAATGCATTCTTATCAACTCTGAATGTTCACGCTAGTTAGCGAAAACTGCTAGCGGAAACACATCATTTTTACGTCTTCTATGTAATATTGGTAGATTGTCTTACTATTGTTGAACAATTTTTCCAGAGTAAATATTTGAAAGCATTTGAAAACATTGACAGATCGGGATACATTTATTGGTAGTGTGCAATCACAGACTGTCTTTTTTTATTTACTTGTCTTTAATATGACGTTGTAATTTATGTGAACCGTCACGTTAAAGAACCATCTGTGAGATGTAGACAGTTTCGATCCTAGTCAGTCTGTGCTTACAACAGACAGCACTGGCTGACAAGGATCGATATTTGACGTTCCTAGATAATTTCCTGAATCTATATTTTTCTATCCTACTGTCTGTTTAACCCATTACCACACACTGACTCTTTTTGACTCCCCACAAGATAATAGCTTGGGAAAACATTGTGGAAAATGAAGAAATTGCTTGTAACAAGCAATTTCTTCATTTCCCATGATGTTTTCTAAACAAAAACACCTAATGATGTAAAATTCCAAACACTTTGAATTGTCGTCTGCATCACCTTTCAAATTGGACCACCCTAAAATTTTGTCGTTTGGGAAAGGGTTAATACTCCAAATACGACCCGTTCCACATATATTGGCCTCACGGACTTCTAAAGCGGTACCTTTCGATCATTTCAGGTCACATATCAGATGGATCACAAAATAAGTGTCCAGTTTTACTAATATGTCAAATAATTCAAGTTACTGGCAAATGTACGTAACGGTTCCTTTATCACCGATAGACACATAAATTATGTACACAAATAAATATTTCTACAGAAGCGTAACATAAATCACATATTTTTATGAAATAAATATATAACATTGATTATATTCTTGTCATGATGAAGTCAAACCACGAGTAAATGGTCTCAATTACCAATAAATTCATAGCTGTAATGCCCCTTCATCAATTTCAAGCAGTTGGTCAAAACATAATTGTAAAACGTTCTAAATGTATTCAAATCAGTAAATTGATTTTTCTTTCAGTCAAAAACTAGACACTTTCCCTTACAATTACGGGTATTTACGCCCTCCATAAATAATGCATTAAATGCATGTATGAACAAGCATTCTGAAGTATTGCAAAACAATACCAAGTCCCCTACCGGCTTTATATATGTGTTAAGAAAAACAAGCCCAAAAATTTTCAAAGTCCAGCATCCGTATCTTCCTAAAAATCACTGGACCGGAACAGAACTCAACCTTGTTCTGTAACTTATCAATGCGGGTCCTCATACCAAAAATCTGCTCAATAGCTGCAAGCATTAAGAAAAAAAAGTCTGGAAAACTAATTTCTCAGAAATTTTCTAAGTCCAGCATCCATTTTTCCCCCCAAAATCACTGGACCGGAACGAAACTCAAACTTGTTCTGTATCCCATCAATATGTGTTCATATATCGAAAATCAGCTCAATACCTGCAAGCGTTTAGAAAAAAAGTCTGGAAAACTGTAATTTCCCAGGAATTTTCTAAGTCCAGCATCCATATCTTCCTCAAAAATCACTGGAGCGGAGCGAAACTCAAACTTGTTCTGTAACTCATCAATGCGGGTCTACATACCAAAAATCAGCTCAATAGCTGCCAGCATTAAGAAAAAAGTCTGGAAAACTGTAATTTCCCAGAAATTTTCTAAGTCCAGCATCCATATCTTCCCCAAAAATCACTGGACCGGAACGAAACTCAAACTTGTTCTGTAACTCATCAATGCGGGTCCACATACCAAAAATCAGCTCAATAGCTGCAAGCATTGAGAAAAAAAGTCTGGAAAACTGTAATTTCCCAGAAATTTTCTAAGTCCAGCATCCATATCTTCCCCAAAAATCACTGGACCGGAACGAAACTCAAACTTGTTCTGTAACTCATCAATGCGAGTCCACATACCAAAAATCAGCTCAGTAGCTGCCAGCATTGAGAAAAAAAGTCTGGAAAACTGTAATTTCCCAGAAATTTTCTAAGTCCAGCATCCATATCTTCCCCAAAAATCACTGGACCGGAACGAAACTCAAACTTGGTCTGAAACTCATCAATGCGGGTCTACATACCAAAAATCAGCTCAATAGCTGCCAGCATTAAGAAAAAAAGTCTGGAAAACTGTAATTTCCCAGTAATTTTCTAAGTCCAGCATCCATATTTTCCTCAAAAATCACTGGAGCGGAACGAAACTCAAACTTGTTCTGTAACTCATCAATGCGGGTCTACATACCAAAAATCAGCTCAATAGCTACCCCCGTTTAGAAAAAAAGTCCGGAAAACTAATTCACCGGACTGACGGACGGACAGACGGACGGACGGACGGACGGACAGACAGACTGACTGACGGACAGAGTGCAAACCTAAAGTCCCCTTCGGCTTCGCCGGTAGGGGACTAAAAAGAAGAAAATACAGATTATCAATATGTTCATCTTTTCCTTGAATAGCTAAATATATATTACTAAAATGAACACGATTGTAATTCTTATAAATAGTAACATTTCTTCTACAACAATATATAAATTGAATCATTATTTCCTTCTTTATCCTATTTTGGAAAGGGTCAAATTCATCATGACAAGGATTTTAATATTTCGGCCTTTTTGTATCTTCACAAGGCAGTTTCTGGCCCTGTGAAAGCTGTTTTTCCATTTTCCGTGGGCAGGGTCATATATTGGGAACATTCCTTGTCAACGGGCATCGGCCCGCCTTTGAACATTCTCTTGAAGGTTTCCCTAAATTGTCTACTCATCCCGCAGTAAATAAAGAAGTTCAAAGGATAACTCAATAAGATGAAGAAATTCGACATATATGTCATCATGCCGTACACCTCGGGTGAAAAGAGCTTAAGGTCAAACGTGTTATCAGCAACATATATTGTCATAATGATCCCTAGGGGGAATTCAACGAGTAGAAACAACCCCACCACCGCCACGAGCATCAAAGTGGTACAATTACTCTCCTTCAATTTTCGCGATTCGCTTTTCTTGTTTTGTTTTAACAGTTGCATTCTCCTGACCTGCGCCCGTCTCATGGCGAAGATCAGCAATCCATTAAGAAGCACGAGCGAGATGCACGGGACCATATGCATGAAGATAATCCGGAACCAGAAATACATGTTGTTATACATGTCGATATGCTCCATCATCCATTTGGTGTTCAGAAACGAACAACCCTCGATTGTGACGCTCGTGTTTAGTTTTGATCCGACCTCCATTGGAACCACGTTGAAATCCACGAATTTTGAGAAGTGAGATAGAAAAGCCACGAGATAGACGATAACAGTTGCTCTGATTACATTAGGTATGGTACACCATGTTCGAGCTTGTAGCGAGTGACAGATGTAGATATATCTCTGCACGGCCAGACCGACGGTCAGCCATATGGACGCGGTGTGGAATATGGTAGGGATGTTTTCATATAGAACCTTATACGGATAACACCAATTAAACGGTACAAATTCCTTGTAGTTCCCTAAAGTAAAGAAGTACACAAATATAGGTAGGGGTATAACGCCTGTCAACATGTCACTGAGTGCCATCGAGGCCAGGAGAACATTGGTCGGGGATCGCATGTGCTTCTTTAACAGCACGACTATAACTAATGTATTTGTAACAACCGTCATAAGTATCACAATCGGCATGATGTAGCCGTTTATAAATACGCTGTATTTCGACGGAAACGTGTGGAACAGGTGAAAGGGCATTTTGAAATCGGTGTCATTGTTTAGCCCGTAGTCTGATACATTCATTCCGTCGTAGTCTGGATAGTTCATTGTTGTATTGTCTGCAGCCATCTTTGTTCACGTGTGGGAGAGTCTCTGTGGGAATAACTTAACGAGCCTTATTTAATCCACGGTCTTTGTTCTGTCTTTGATCTGTTGCCTGAAAATAGAATGGACGAGGTTAAGTCATATATCGTATTGTTTATTCAGAAACCGCTTACCAGATGGCAAATATTAGACAGGTCAAATTTGAAAGCTGCTGCAGACCACAGAATGGATGTTGATAAGAATTGAATTTGGGTTCAAAGTAGCATGGACAAAACGTGAATTTTGTCTGAATGTTTAATAAAATATTGCTGTCAGACATTTAATAAGGAAATGGAAGCATGCAACACACGTACGTCAAAACGCCAATCCATGATTGGCCACGAAAGTTACAAGAACTGCTGCAATGGGGCTTCTAACGACAACTTATTAGATTTCTATGGAATCGATTACATGATATCTCATAGAATGTGTGGTTAATTACCTTGGGACACAAAGACACGAATACAGACACAAAAATATGTAAAATGTACTACAGTAAAATTAAGACTAAAGCACAAAAAGAGTGAAAACAGTGCATTTTTCCTGAAGGTGTTTTAGTAATTATGATACAAGAACATTGAACCAGATAAAACAGATTAAATCTTCCCAACGGGAAAGATTTGGACGCGTCCAATTTCCAAAAATTGATTTTCTACGTAAAAAATATTGTCTGAAAAAAGATTTTCTTTTGAACGAGATACATGTACCTTTTAATTTGTGACGTGAAATTTTAATTATCATTATGTAACGTTAGTACTATATAATTACACTAAATGTTTAGCCATCTCGGTTATTCGTCATTTAAACGTTCTATCGCCAAAAGGATGGACAAATAAAAAAAGATAATAAAAATATCAATCACTGCTACCGGTGATAAACCTCCTGACCCAGAGGCTGACGTTCTACCTTTCAATAAAGGCTAAGCTTCAGTTTGAATATGTTGTAGTTGCCCCCTTTCCAAAACGGCATATTTCGGGATGGTCCAATTTAGAAATGACTTCAAACAACAAAATGAATGCTAATAAAATTGAATTTTTACACATTATAGCACAGAAAACTTTGATGCTAAAGGAGAAAATACCAGTTATTACTACTTTAGTCTTTTGCGTTGATGTTTTTTCCAAAATTGTACCACTGGAGATATCAAAACCAGGTCGTGTTTGGGAATAGGTTAAGACGAACTTGTCACTACCCAACAATATCAATCATGTTGATTTCCAGTGGTACTGACTTGAATGTTCAATGTTTTCGATAACCCAGGAACTGTCAGTTCTTTTTGCGTCACTTTTAGACTATGGTTTGGCGATTTCGCTCCCCTGACGATTCTAGATAAGTGATTAAAAAGGAAATGTGTTGAGAGGAATTTCGATCAAAATGAGTCCCTCTGGCCTTCTAATTTTGAGTAAACGTACAACCTTTCCTCATGTACAAGTTCTTAATAATGGAAGGTATAGATGAGAATGTTTTCCGAAAACTTACTTCGTTTTCGTTTATTTATTCATTGATTGATCGATTCATTTCATTTCTAATCAAAGATGAAACATTACGTAAAATGTCAAAATTTCTATATGCTACGTTTTGAATTTTAGGGAATCTGCTTTAGATATCCTTTCACCCTTTCCGAAACCAGCACACTTAAAGCTAGTCAAGAATTTAAATACGTTGCAGACAACAAAGTTATAAACATGTAATTAACTTACGACAAAATATGTTTATACCAAACTAGAAATTTTAACGAAAAGCAGAAAAATTAATGGTGGTTGTTAACACTTTCTTTTTCCTCGGATGTTTTCCAAACCTGTCTCTGCAAGGGATGTCAAAGCTTGATTTTCAGGAAAATAGACTATTTTCAGTATGTGTGGATGGTTAGACAAATGGAACGTTTCCATAGTTTGTCAAATGTGAGTGTAACGTATTTATGCAATGTAAAGATGTTTTACTTTTTACAATAAAATGAACAGATAAAACGCAATCCTAGACAACCACCCTAGAAATAACTTGAATCAAGCTTATGACTTGCATGTTCTGTTGAACTATGGGATTTTATCAGAATACTGACAAAATCTTCCCACATTTCATGTTTTTCATATCTCAACACTCCTTTACTCCCACCCTTGAGCACTTATTGAAATGGCAGAAAATTATATGATATGCTCTGAGTCTCGCCAATTCAGTTTCTAAAATTACCAAAAATTTACGCACATTTTACAACATGAAATTTGTAGATAAAATTCTTTTACGACGTTATATTGAAATGATTGCTTCTATATTTGGACGATAAAGATATAATGTAATCTTGTATTTTTTTCTTGCTTAAAAAGAAGTTTTCTACCTTAGTTTTCTTGTGCCGAAATCTTGGAATCTTTAACATTTTTACACACTTCGACAATGTGGCAAATGTAAAAATGGTCTGTGAAGCAAAAATGCCTTCAATTTCCACTTTATATATCTACTCAGAAAGACCAAAATTGTAAAATTTGATTCACTTTGAAATTGTCGTATACAACATCTGTGAATTTGGACCGCACTAAAATAATGCCGTCTGGGATTGTTATGAATCCCATATGATATTCCAGTTCAGTGTTAATCATATCCATGCTTTTATCAATGTCATCTTTGTCAACTCACGGAGAGCAGCATCAATTGTGATTATTGCTTAAAATGTGCGTTTTTAGGCCGTTATTCACATTGAATAACGAAAAAAAAAGCCGGGCGGACATCCTGAGAAATCGTGTATTAATCAGTAGATTCTCGTGCGATATCGACAGGCTTTGCACTCAAGTATCCTCGGTCGGGGATTTGTGGAGTGATTCAGAAAATTGAATATTAGTCAAAATTTTGTCATTTCTCTTTTCCGCGATGTGATTTCTTGGAAACCACCTGTACACCCTCATAAATAGCAAACTAGTTATCTACCAGTATCTGATGACGCAATCGTGACGTAGGTTCCTTGAACAAAAGAAGTAAACAGAAGGGTAGCTGACGGATTATAAACTAAAAATGGCTTTCTTTGACGGGGAAGGATAGAGATCAGTGGTTGTTTATCTTATCGCAAGTGATGGTACAAGGCCTGTGATATTTACAAAGTCGCTTCTCTAGTAATTCCAATCTCTGTCAATATTTCAAAATGAATTACAAACAGGACTTGGGAAGCTTTTCAACTTCAAAACTGGACGACTGCGGAAATAACTTATAAACAGGCATTATCTAGAGATGAAGATAGGATTGAGCGGAGCAAATTAGATGGATCTAACAATCAAGTATGGTTGGCATTTGTGTTCTTATTTAAGTTACTCAAATCTTTCCTTTTCAAGCTTTGAATACAAAGTTAACTTTATTCTTTGAACTTTGAAACGGACGAATACCCGAAACGAACCACTTCGGAAGTTCCGATCGTTTTTCTTTTTATCGAACTGAAATGGACATGCAAACACTCTAGCAAGCCCCTAAATTTAAAAATTTACATCTGCCCTCAAAGCTACAAAGTTAAACGATATATTCTTCGGTAAAATAATGAAAATTCAGATGAAGCGACGAAGACAGTTCCGTTCAATAAATATGAATTCCTAACCGAATACCGGGAAAATCCTATACCTTTTCTGGTTGTACCGGTTTATATTTTTCGACGTATTTCGTCATCTTTATCACAATTAAGTACCTTATTGCCCCGAATACGCGTATTTTATGCATTACTAGCGTCATTTCACGTATTTTTCGGTCGTTAAGATTCGCAGAGGCCCGCAAAATTCTAAAATGACCCTCTAGCTTCGCAGTCGGGCGTTAATGTATTTCTTGGGCTTCTGCGAATGTTAATGACCTCAAAAACGTGAATAAACCATATATTACAGTTGATTTACCTACATGCTGATCTAAATGATGTGTTTCAGAAAGGATCCTTTCTCTGGCTTCTAGTATGAATTTCAAAGCTTAATTTTAACTTGTCTTGCTGCATCAGTCCATCCTCTTTCTTTTGATTAACAAAAAATAACAACTTGAAATATGACTTAAACGTCATATGGTACATATTCGATGTGTGCCATTTTTCTGCTACGATAGTAGATCTACATCTTGGTTTAATTGATCAACAAAAAAGAAATTTAAAGACTACATGTTTATTGTCAGTCTTAACATAGATTCAATCTTATTTAGGTCTCTGTCGCCTGTAGAGGAAGAAATGTCATTGTTTAAGCATGGCAAGATTGATTATTCTAAGACATATTTATAAATGCTATCAGTGTTTTGAAGTTGTTGTTTATAATCGAAAAATACACCTTTAAAATTGAGACAGAAATAACAAATTCCATTTATATCTTAACTGTTGTCGACATCAATATATTTAAATCGTACATATATTTTCATGAACGTTGCAATATTTTGACTTGAACTTTTCAGAAGTTTCGTAAGAAAATATGCTCTTTCAGATAAAAATAAACGTAAAATTTATGAAAAAAATATCTGTGACATGTCACATTAACTACAATATGTCGTCCCTGTAATTTCCAGAATACACAATTCATTTTGAAGGTTAAAATGTTATGACATGGAATATTCCAAAAATAACGCCTGACATTTTAAAATGTGCAGACGTTGACATGACATTAGTTTTGAACTGTTTTTGTTGTTGTTATAAGCAGTGAACTGATTATGTAACTACTTTTTAAATATTGTGTATGTAAATGATGTACAAACCGAGAAAGGTGAATGTCAGTACTTTTATAAACGTTTTTATTTTTTAACTATTGAGGGGCCAATCCGATGAATTAAAAACAGGTAGATCAGGCAGATATATTGGTGACTATTTATAGTATATAACGAACAACCAGTCTTCTCTAGAAGTACCCTTCAATACATCAATATCTTACATGGCTCATAAATAAGCCATGTGCCAGGCTTGTACTAGATACTATATAGAAACAACTTAAACATGTTGATAGTTTTGCAATACACACGTCCTGCAACGATTCTCGTTTAAATGAAAGGATCATACCAAATTCACGGTGGATAACCCAAGTTACTTTTGGAAAGCGTTCACGCCAAAAAATAGTCCGCTTTAATCTATTTATTAATTACCCAGCTTATACTCTATGGATTTTGTCGAGATAAAGTGCATCGTTTACGCTTTTGAGAGGGCCATTCCCGATTCTAACTCACTCTGCACCGAATCCCATGGTTTCCTCAAACATTCAAGCGGAAGCATTTTTCTGGACAGATTTTACACATTTTCTGACACAGATATCTTTCGTTGTCACAGAAATTTCTTTGAGACAAATAAAACTCCCTTAGATTCAAGATGCACTAAATTGGGTGAATTCCTTATAATTCTCTTCGTAAAGTACAACAAAAGACATCTGATGACCTTCCTTCGTACATTGTTCAGTGTCGCGTTATCAAAACTTCTATCGTCTTCTTGATCTTTAGGTCAAGTCATGATATTAAAGTAGGCCTACACGAGTACCAACATAAAAAAGACAATACTGATTCTTAAAATCATTATTTTTTCAAGCGATCATTTAAATGTGTCGTAAACCTGCAAGATTCAAACCAATGCATACAATTTTAATTTAAGCTGTTTCGGAAGAAGAAACAAATAAAGACACAAAACAACTTACACAATTCTATGATGGAAAAGGAGAATTGCTAGTAATCCACACTCTCTTCCTTTCCGACAATTCTTTGCTTTTTACTATATTTTGTTTCAGGATCATCAAATCAAGGTCTTTTCTCGGATATCTTTCGATTTTCCTAATCTACAAAGTTGTATTCAGAAATTAATAAAAGTTTTTCATTAAACATTATACGTCGCTCTATGAAATAGGCTACGACATTTCGTGACTAGACATCTAGCTGAATAATAGAAATCATTTATGGACCATCTTACAATCAACATTTACCCAATTGAATTGTGTCTCGGGATGAAATAATCAACCAAACGAGTTATGTAATCAAGTTTCCCGCCATACTTCAGCGTTTATTAGGACCGGTCAGTGCTACATGTGTTGGAGCGTTTGTAAATGAAATAAAAAAAAATATTCGAAGGTCATAGCTCGGAAAATATTGAGGCAAAAGGAGAAACAATTGATTATCAGCATTTTCTTGTTTTGTCTCAATGTGTTTCCAATCATTTTTTTTCTATTAGGGTCGTCAAAACAGGTTCGGGATAAGGTTTACTCAATATAACGCATTTATAAGTCCGTTTCCTAGGCTATTAGCCATGTTCCATTCTTCATACTTTAGTATTTGTGTACAAAACCGCAATTGTTGAGTCAGCAGTATCTTCTTTTGTATTCCTAGATTTCTATTAGAGACGTCAAGACCAGGCCCCGATTTCACGAAAAAATAAACAAGGAAAAGTACGTTCTCGGACTCAAATCTGAGCGTACTGAAATTGCACGAAATCCACGTGAATTTCAATCGAATACCCTTCAACGTTGGCTAGTATTCCATTGAAGTTTTCGAGAAACCAGGGCATGTTCTTGCTTGGGAAAGGGTTAAACGACTCTGAAAAATTGACTGCAATTGTAGAACACAGGAAAATGAACGTAACTAAGATAAAAGGTACGAGGGACGTTCAATTAATTATGGAACTGGGGTTCTATAAGCCATAGTTATGTCGCAATTCAATTTTAAGTTTCTTCAATCCTTCGAAGTAATCCTCTTTGACTCCCACACACTTCTGAAGTTTTGAGATCAATTACTTATATGCCAATAAATGGGCCTCTTTTGGAACACCCCGCAGACACTGGTAAATTGCACTGCATATGGAACATGAAGGCCTATACCGACGACCAGAGGCTTTTTTCGTCATCATGGGGAACACAAAAAAAGCCACACGGGCTTTAATCCGGCTATAAGGGTAGATGAATACGCTGTGCAGCATGCGTCTCTTTCAGGAAGTCTTGGACAAGATGACACCTGTGGACAGCTCCGTTGTCATGAATTTGGCACATGCCTCTTTAGCCGGCCGTAGACCTGCTCTTTTCGTTATATTTCTTTACTTTCAACCGACATACAATTCTTGTTTAAATGACCGGCGATAGTGGTACTATTTGAAACAGTAATTTGAACAATACACCCGTTACATTTGAAAATTACCGCGTACAAAACTTTTCCCGCGCTTTTAATTTTGTGGCTATTACGGACTTTGCCTGATCTTTTCGCAGCTATTGCTTGCTAATTACATGCAATTGGTGCTCATAATAGTAGATTATTGTTCAATCATATGAATAAAGCTCAGAAAGTCCTCATTTGTTGCATTTATTGCATTATTTCAAAATATATTTTGCACGAGGTGCTCTCTGTCCTTTAGGCAGCAGGTGGGGACCCAATAGGCATAAACCATTCTGTGTTTCAACCATTCCGTCAAAATCGTATAACATATCCCCAATGAAAAACCAACTTTATCTGCTATGTCTTGCACATTTATTCATACGTCTTGCTCGGTCATGTCGGAATCTACAGCAAAATTTGCTTTGGTACTAGCTCTACCCGGATTGCCTGAGAGGGGGGGCATCATTCAGGCCAGTTTTACCAATTTTAATTTTTATTATCATCCTAAAAACTGAAGTATATTCAACGTTCGGATGTCCACGATTCTGACATAGTTCATTATTTACATGTGATGCAGATATTTCAAAGCCTATGCGACCTAGTCCGTTTTACATTTTGCGCACAGCGAAATAGCCAGTGTATATGACTGAACCAACTTAAAAGTTCAATAACTTTTTAAAGAGTCAACGAATTTGTCTCAAATTTTGACCAAGTATAGACAGTAATTTTCCCGTCAAATAGCCACAAGCACCACTAGTTTTATAGAACCATGTAGTATTGTGGACCATTAATACCACTTTTAATTGAACGCCCCTCGTATATCTATCATCTCATGGGAATCATTAAAATACGAATCAGAATAGTTTTTTTATGATTTCCTTCCAGTTTCGAGAAGCCTTGATAGGGACGCCAAAATCGAGCTCTGACGAAATCCTTTCCGCAACAAGTCCTGGATGTGATGTCTCATTTAAAAAATGGTTAATAGAACGTTAAAACTTGTGCATTTTCTCTTCTTTGTTAAAGTTACATTTCACAGTTTTTCATTTTTTAAAAGTATGTCTTGATGCAAAGATTGTTTATTCTAATGCGTAGAAATGCTATCAGTTTTTTGAAGTTGTTATTAATAAGTGAAATATACTCCTTCAAAGTTGAGACAGAAATGACTAATTCTATATAAATCTCAACTGTTGTCCACAACAATTTGTTTAATTCTAGCACAAAATATATATATTTCTCGTAAAGGGTTCAATATTTTTGCTTGAAAATTTCAGATTTTTCATAAGAAAACATGCTTTTTCAGATAGAATAAAAGTGAAATTAATGTAAAAATAATTCTGAAATGTCACTTTAACGTTTATATAATTTCTTTCCGGTTCGGGTTGCATAAATTATATATAAAAGTTTGGCGACACTCTTTAATAGATTGGAAATTCAAATGAATTTTTAACCTCGGTGTTCGTTTTATCTCCTTAGAAGCAACTGTCCAAGGATTATGTCGAGGTTTAAAGATAAAGTAGTGACCTACTGGTTGTATTTTCAGTAAATGTATATATTGTAGAAACCAAGATAAACTATGAAGAGCAATAGAAATCATAGGCTAAAACATTCTTAAAACGTTATTCCAAATCCAAACCCATATTGTGGATACCAACAAAATATGGTTTGATAAACAGTAAAAGAAATATTCCATATTGAAAGGTCAATATCTTATTTTATATGTAGCTTTTGTTTGGGATAGGGTTAATAACCACCAGTTGTTGTAAAGAATCTTATATCGTCGCTTTTCTGCAAAAACCTCGTATCTGCAGCTTAAAACAAGATGCAGATACGAGGTTTTCGTAGAAAAGCATCGATATAGAACTACGGCATTCAGCAAATTCTATGAAACGTTCCCACCCTAATTGTTCATTCTACGAAGTGATAAAACGGTGTTCGTTTCTCGAACAATACGGATGTTCTAATAAACCATAATTAGGTAGATTACTCGGACAATACAAAATGTCGGACAATAAATGACCCCCGGCCGTAAATGGAAATCCGTGAATTAGAGAGGTTATCATGTATATGACCCCCTTGTATTGTTCCTGTTTCTAGATACCTTCATTAAGCATTGTGGTAGGCGTAGTGTATTCAGCGTAAAACGAACCTTTTGGAGCGAAATCGTTCTGACTTCGAGTTTAAAGTGTCATTTCATATATTTTACTTTTATTTTTATCTGAAAGAGCCTATTTCCTTATTTATTATGATCATTCTGAAAATTTCAAGCCAAAATATTGCGCCGTCTACGAGAAATTTATATTTTTGTGTTAAAATTGAACAAATTGTTGTGGACAACATTTCGGATTTATATGCAATTTATCAATTATGTCACAGCTTTAAATGCGTGTTTCTCGCTTATTGTCAACAACTTAAAAAAAACTAATAGTATGATTTATACTCATTAGAATAACCAATCTTGGCATCAAGACATACTTTAAAAAATTGCAATTGGAATGAAATGTCCCTTTAAGACAGCATCCCCTACAATATTGGAACATCAGATTATGCCATTATTGTCAACCTTTGATTCGGTCTCGGGCTTTTTTTATGCAATTAGTCAAAATATCGATTTCCCGGAAGATAATAAATCAAGTGAACATCATTCAGTTTACCATCGCTTTTTGTTATACGGATTCTCGTAATTTCAGCTTGTTTTAAGCTGCAGTTGTTATCATATATATGACCCATTGTTCCTTTAAAGAGATGTATTTATTTATAAATATAGAAGGCGTGCTAAACCAAATGATGGGACATAGATGAATATTTTCCGTGGTATTGGACATACATGTAAACGCGCTCAGCCAAATTGCCAGTCTAATTGTGTCTTTAGAGGGGCACTTGCTATATAGATATATAAGGTTCCAGAACAACACGAGGACAGGCCTAGTTTGCTTAATTGTGGTGTGAATCACTATATCTATGGTCAAAAATAAAGAAATTTTAGCACCTAACCACGGATTCCTGTTGTTTCTCATACCATTACTACCACAACATCTTAACCGAGCATCCAGCTGCTCACCTACATAGATTAACGATATCAAGCCATTGGCGGATGGCATATTTGTCAGAAAGGATATTTTCCACACCCGGGTATCGAACCCGGAACCTCTCGAATGAGAGCATGATTGTGCATGTTTGGCATCCAGAAGCAGAGAAGTATGTTAATTGTCCGAGAATATCATCGGCAAATGATGGGAGTTTAGCCCTAATCAGAATGTCCCTGGGACTTTTTGATCTTCTAGGGCAGCAACGGGTTTCTCAGGGAACATTTTCTTTTATATTTTGTAAATACATTACACATTTTTAAATGGTTGTTACTTGTATAAATGTATTTAGATAACCTAGCATGGACCTATAACACCATTTTCTTATAGTTTTTAAGGCATGATCAGAAGGAATTGTTTTAACTAATTCTGCGTAACTTTTCAAACTTTTCGCATCTTTCAAATCAGTAGAAACTAGAACTGTCGCAAAGCGGACAAATACCCCCACTTGTGCCTTGTCACTGAAAAAGTGCTATAGGTCTTACGGTTCTTCCATTGGCGTATGGAAACAGATTTTAAAGTCCAATTGTGACCTTGACCTTTGACCTTCGTGACACAAAAACTATAGGACACCTCCTTGGGTAATCGGCAACATCTGAGTAAAAATGATAATCGTAGGTCAACCGGTTCTTGAGTTACGGTACGGAAACGGAATTTAAACAAGGTCCGATTGTGACCTTGACCTTTGACCTTAGTGACCCAAAAACAGTAGGGCACCTCCTTGGGTCATAGGCAACAACTATTTGAAGTTTCAAGATCCTAGGTCAACCGGTTCTTGAGTTAGAGTTCGGAAACGAACAAGATGATGTTACTTACCATACGGTAACTCCCCCTTATGGTTACTGAGTTTTGCAATTTTAAATTTTGACTTCTCCTTCTCTCCCCACCCATTAAAAAGTTTGAAGTGGCATAACTCTGAAACTTATGACTGGATCAAGATGAAAATTGTAGGTGCACAACTTAATATGATAGGAAACCTGATAAAACTTCAGCAAAATTGGTCAAAAACTGTGGGAGGAGAAGAGAACACAAAATTATGTCCACGGACGGACGGACGGACGGACGGACAGACGGACAATCTGATTCCAGTATATCCACCATAACTCTGTTGTGGGGGTATAAACATGTGTAAATATTCAAAGGTGATGTAAATTTTACAGCTTAGTAATGTAAAGAGAATATGTTGGGAACGGGTTAAGCAACATGGCTGGGTTTCAGCATCACTTATTCTTCCAAAACTTTCCCAATCGTTTGAGTACATGCGTAACAACAAGGGTGTCAAACTGCAAACTGAAATATATCACTGTCTTTAAAAAAAAACAATGTTATCTAAATATCCAAAAAATGTCGATTTGACGTGCTATATATCTCGTTGCTCATTCTAACGTAATGAACATGTAAACTGCCGTTTTGAAACAAAGATAAATTGACGAAATAATTGAAAGTCTGAAATGAACCAAAGCTAATCAAATAACCGAATTATTCCCCTCGAAAATGGGTGTCTTTAGCTAAGACCAATTAACCCTTTCCCAAACAAGACCTGGTTTTACGTACCTAATAGAAAATGCTTGGGAAAACATTGAAACAAAAGAAGAAACTGCTGATAATCAGCAGTTTCTCCTTTTGTTTCAAAATTTTTGTGCCATATTTGACACAAATCCTATCTTTAATAACATACGTTTAGTCATTTGTTGCAATTTTTGAATTGGATCACCCTAAAGTTTTGATGTTTGGGAAAGGGTTAATGTCGTTGTACTTGTAAAGACTTGCTATGGTTTCGTCTGTATTTTCTGTGAATGCTTACTCATCAGAAAACACTGCATGACAAGTTGCGTGTGCAATGTTGATAACATTTTTTTTAATCTGCAAGTTTTCCATGCTGTAAAATAATACCAATATGCATATGAATTACCGTATACTTAATTTAAATAACGGATTGTGTTATTGTTAGCATTTTGACGTTTAAAAAGTACTATTTTTACTGTTAATACCAATAGGGTTTGCGCGTACATGTATAAAATTTGCGATTTTGAATACTACGGTAAAGGCCCAAAGGTAAAAAATAGTCACCCTTCAAAAAAGTTTTGAAGCGCTACTAAAATCAAAGACCACCAGAAACTTTGAAATTATTTCTGGTTTATTTGAAATTATGATGTTGCAGATCCTCGCATTAAATAGGAAACGAACGACAAACAAGTAAATGACACTACCTGTTCCATTGTTGAAAACACCAGCCAAATGCTATGCTACAGTTTACGTAAATGTGATAGGACCTGAAACCAAAATTATCCCGTCAATTGAGACATTGAAAGAGATTTCAAACTCAAATCTCGATAGGGATAGTAGTCCATCCCTAATGAGATTCATGCGACGTCGGACTTTTTGTGGGACATTTGTAACATTCGTTAGATGTAAATTTATGTATCAGAACCTATTCGTGAGACTTCATAAACATTCGGCGGTGGATTGTTCCACCGCCGAATGTTTACCAAGTCACCTGAATAATTTCAATGTCGCATGAATCTTAAGGGTAACGTTTTTCTTGTAAATTTGGGATCTTTGTGTGAAAGGTTTGGCGAAGAAAAAACAAAGCCTAATCGAATATGCTATACATGTAGATTTGATGAACAACAATGGAACTTATATTGGCAACGATTTCTCCCAAAGCGATTTGTCTAATCTTTATAACTCATTCTGCACTCTATACTGGAACCCTCACTATTTTTATAGGACTATAAGGCTTATTTGGATCCTCCGTTTTAATATAATTGATCTTTAAATCGTAACCTGATGCATAGGTTGTTACATAATGTAATCTAAAGTTCCTTATCAAGGAATCGCTAAAAACATTGTTCTTATTTTCCTACTTGTCCGCGGACAAGTAGGAAAATAAGAACATTGTTTTTTACCGAATGCGGCGGATCTCCAAGAAATCAGCTTTTAAGTTATCGACGACAAACCAAAATTTCGGTCAGTCGTCAGTTACTTTTTATTAGTTGATTTTAGGGAATCTACCACGTCTTTCTGATTAATGACGTTTTCCGGCCTTCTCTGCTTCAAATCGTTTTTAATATGGTCAGGGTATAACATAATTATTGTTGATTATCTGCAATAGTTAAAGTGACATTTCACATTTATATCATTTTTAAAAGTATGTCTTGATGCAAAGATTGTTTATTCTAATGCGTAGAAATGCTATCAGTTTTTTGAAGTTGTTATTTATAAGCGAAATATACGCCTTCAATGTTGAGATAGAAATGACAAATTCTATATAAATCTGAACTGTTGTCCACAACAATTTGTTTAATTTCAGTACAAAAATATATATTTCTCGTTAACGGTTCAATATTTAGGCTTGAAATTTTCAGAATTTACATAAGAAAACATGCTCTTTCAGATTGAATAAACATAAAATTTATGTAAAAACAATTGTGAAATGTCACTTTAAGTCAAGTAACTTCTCGTCGTCGAAAAGTACATTATAGGACGGAAGAACGTTTAACGAAATAAAATCGGACACAAATCGTTCATCAGTGCAGCAATACCAGTACAACAGAAAAAGGCAAATGAAAGAATTCATCAAAGACGTAATTGCTCTATTGAAGTGAATTAGAAGCGCACAGAACGAGCCAATTATTGTGGAGTATGCTGAAGAAGATAGTAAATTGGCTAATTGGGTTACCTTTCCCGAGATTACCGTCTTGAGCACAAAACCAATCAACACGTCTATCTTTGTAGCACACCATTTCGTCGGTGTTACTGCAAAACCTCGTAACTACAGCTTTGTTAAAGCTGTAGTTACGAGATTTTGCAATAACACCGACTATTTTAGTTTCCCTTCGGAATCCAGTTGTCGCTTAAAGATTTCCCTTGAAATCTAGAAAACCATAAAAATCCCTCTTTAAAAGTATACGACGAATGATGTGTGGAAAAGAATAAGAGGAGGAAAATCCTTGTTCGCGAAATGGGATAGTATATTATAAATGCTGCAATGTAAAAAAAAAAAAAAAAAAAAAAAAAAAAAAAAAAAAAAATAAGCTAGACTTTTTCAATCTCCTTCGCAGTTATCTCCCATTGATCAGGATGAGATATATGCAAATAGAGCCTTACTGTCAGTTTTAAAACCGTTGGAACTTTAAAAAAATATTTCTATTTTAAATAGTTAACACGGAAACAAATATTATGAAAATACGATTTAACGTCGCACCCATTCGTAATAACTCGGGTGATTTCGTGAGCCCGACAGCACCCGATTTTGGTAAGCAATCCACGATCTTGACATGTCATGTGATCAAAGACCTACCATCATTACTTGATTTTCGATGTGGCATTCATAACCTGTCCCTAGCGTAATCGCTAATTTGAGTTTGATACTCACTGGTGGTGAACTCGGCCAAAGCGAGGGACGTTTTCGCTACAACAAGGCACAGATATTTTGCATTTAAATGTGAGTTCAAAGATCTGATTGGATACTTTTTCTAATAACAATGAATTTGTTCTAAAAATAGACCGGGTTTAACGATATGTATTGACAAACCGTCGGCGTTGTTGTAAGATCTCGTAACTACGGCTTTATCGAAGCCGTAGTTACAATATTTTTTAACAACACCGACGGAATACTATGATCGCGAAAAAAGGTCAAACGCTTTGGCCGAGTTCACCGGCAGTGATACTGTTTTATGTAAAGCTATCAGGCCATTCTACAGTTCATATTTCAGAAAAAAACTCAAAACTACATTTCGATGCTTTCAACAAAAACCTCGTAACTGCAGCTTTAAACAAGCTACGGGTTACGAGGTTTTTGTTGAAAGTTGACGATTTGCTTCTTTGCATTATGATATAATACATAAGGCGTCAATAGACAGATTCAATCTTGGAAAAAATCTGTTTTTGTCACTTGGTTCATATTTGTCCTGAGTTCCGTAATCCTTTCCAAATCGAAAAACTTTCAGACTGCTCTAATTTGGCAAGCAGGTGCAGACTCAAACTTTACGAACATGCAAAGGTTTTAGATACGCGTTCACGTTTGAAAAGCAAATCGTGTGCTAAAATAGGAGAAATGATGGTTATATTTATTAGCATTTTCGCCTTTGGTCTCAATAATTTCCCAATCAATCTGTACTGATAACGTCATAACCATTTCGACGCTTTTCAACATAAACCTCGTAACTGCAGCTTTAAATAAGCTGCAGTTACGAGGTTTTTGTTGAAAAGCATCGATGTGTTGTTTGGAAAAAAGGTTGAACGTAATCCCAAGTATTCCTAATTAAAGAAAGTGAATTTTGTGATCGAGAACGTTGTATTTCAAGCACCGGAATAATTGTTATTCAGGCAGACGACAAAGTTACAGATATCTTAAATCCTTTCCCACACAATGACTCTTTTTGACTCCATAGAAGACTATGATTTTGGAAAACATTTTGGGGTTATGATGAAAATGCTTGTGACAAGCAATTACTTCATTTTCCACAATGTTTCCTTCACTAAAAACCAAAGTAGGTACCATTTCCACATAAATTGTTATATGCAAAATATTTGAATTTGAATCCCCTGGTTTACATGTAACCCGTTACCAAACTAACCGTTGTTTTTCGAGCAAACAAGTTGATAATTTAGAAAGGCGTTAGAAAAAATGCAAACAATGATGGAACCAGCACTTTATTCTTAACAATATACTTCATCCCAAGTACAATGTACTTCTTATTTTGTTGACAAACTAGAAATAGCAGAGATTTAAAATTAGACGAGTGTAAAACTCTATTGATTTGGGGCAGGGTTAAAGATGCAGACTTAACGCAGCATATCAATCAGTCGAGGCTGATTATCTAAAACAGTTCTGTTGTCGAACAAAATTAACAAGTCAAAATGTTGCCGAATGTTCAACCCTTCTCTGTCTGTAAGGGAATAAGTCATTATCATTGTTTTCCCGAGTAAGACCTGGCCCCGGTTTCTCGAAAAAAAAAAACTTTTGAAAGTACATACTCATGAGAACAAGCGCAACTTAAAAGCAATGTTCTCCAACGTTGAAGAGTATTCGATTGAAGTTCACGTGGATTTCGTACGATTTGAGCACGGTGCTCAGATTTGAGCATGAGAACGTACTTAAGTTTTTTCGAAAGGAACCGGGCCTGGTTTTAAGTTTTCTACTATAATACGATTGGAAAAATTCTAGGTAAAAAAAAAAAAAAAAAAAAACAAATGCTATAAATCAACAGTTCATTCTTTTGGTTCATTATTCTCTGATATATTGCACAAATACGCTATGATGATAAACAACCCTTATGTCCTCTTCCGCAGCTTTCAAGACAGAACTGTATTTTTGTTAGTTTTTGGAAATGTGGTTAATCGTTATGTATAGTCCAGCAACATTAAGCCAGGACATCTGCAAATGTAATGACCCCACTTCGGCAATGTTTTATTAAAACGATCAACTAAGGGACTTTGCAAACGAAAATTAAGTTGTCCCGGGTCAATTTGGGATGAGTATAGTTACCGGAGGCCTTTATTTACGAAATAAAATGTTCTGAGTTCTGAGTTATTAGTTTATGGTCTGAATTCCTAAAAAAAAAAAAAAAAAAAAAAAAAAAAAAAAAAAACGTCAGATACGTTGACCAAAGTAACGCAACATATATTGCTTGGTCATTTTTATGTCAACAGAAGTCTGCATCGGATTTGTGATCATGGAACGGGTCCTTTATTGTATTTGAGACAATATAGATTTCAATACTAAATCGTAGAAAACTGAAGCAAATTCTGATTAGAATATTTTTCCCCTCATTCCAACGTTCACTGACACAGTTACCATTTCGATGGCTCAGCGCGAAACGGTTGTAACTGCCTATATGTTTATAGGCAGATACAGCTGTATCGCGCTCAGCCAACGGTTTGTACTAAGTGACAACAGAAAACAGAAAAAAAATGTCTCGGTAGCACTATAAAAACTCATTTTGAAATTATTTCCTATGAATTTTATTTCGATTTATGTCAGAACAGATATAAAGTCATAAATCCGCGCATTAATCTGTCTAAAACATATCGCCGATTTTCAACGAAAACCCTCGTAACTGCAGCTTAATAAAAGCTGCAGTTACGAAGTTCTTGTTGAAAAGCAACAGTATGAAATGTCACCAGATTTCAGGAGGAGAATTCGAAACCTACAATATGTGGGCGTATGACAATCATATAGATTAAATAATGATTTATTTTTATTCTGCATGTATTCTATTTATTTGATTGCATTTGGTTGAACTTTTTGGTTTTACCAATGCTTCGGCTTAAACAAAGAACACGATCCACGTTCCACTCGTAATTACATCTTTAACAAGCTGTTGTTACGAGGTTTTTGTCACACCCTACGATTTTTCATAGATATATTTCTTTGTATGACCAGTACTATACAGGGGCTCTTAAAGGGACCCGTGCTAGGATTTTCAGAGATCAGAACAACATGAAAACAGTCAGAGCTTGCATTGTTGTCTGGTGTCTTTCATTATCTGGGGCCAAAAAATGTGAAATTCTAGAGATAATACCAATTTTTTTCACCATCTATCAAGGTCCAGTCTCATAAATGTTACTAAATACATAAATGACGGGTCAGCTAACTATATACAGACTTGATCTGGGACTAAATGAACTTCATTTGATGCCTTTGTCAGAAATAATCTAGCTATGCAGGTTGGCCAATCCATATGATATTTCGTGAATATAATCTAACCTCCCACATCCTAGCATGGGTCCCTTTAACATGGTCCTAACATATTCCGGTGATAAGTGGCGTGGGGTGGCGTAAACAATTGAAGTTACGATGTTTTTGAAGAAAAAAGATGTCATTCTCGTTGACAGTTTGTTTTCGGAAACAGCAAATCGTCGTATTCCAACAAAAACCTCGTAACTGCAGCTTGTTTTAAACTGCAGTTATGAGGTTTGTGTTGAATAGCAGAGACATTTCTGAAGTACCACAAATCCGGTAAGATTCGTTACGTTATCCAGAACCTGAATTGATTACAGCATATGACTCTCTGGAGAATTGGCTTGTGTCAAGATAATGAAAATTATCTCCGTATAAAGGTCTTGTCTTCATTCAGGGTTCAGACTTAAGTCAGCAATATCTGTTTTACACTTGTCTGTTGTTTCCCGTTGCAATTACATTTAACTTTTCATATAACTTTTATGCACTCTGTAAAAATCTTAGTGCATTTGCAAAGGGATAAATGTTATCAGGTAAATAGTGATGTAGAGTCGAACAAAAATGATGAAAACAATCCATCTACATGATTTATCATTGAGAAAAAAATCGATCCCTATTCGAAGTGGTTCAGAATAAACAATTCACTATGACATAATCCCACGAGTCTTATCATTGCACCTTGCATCAACATGGATGTTACGGGACAATCCGTATGTTGTGGGTACTCATTGGAATCGTCTAGATGAGACGATTCCGGTACGTACCCATGTGCATCATTATTTGAAGCAGAAACGTTGTGGTGTAGGTACTCATTTGAATCGTATATATGAAGGGTTTGGTGGAAAATAAATGAAACGTTGAATTGGTTGTTGAAAAGCGATTAACCCCCATTTAATCTGTAGCTCTGGACCGGGTCAGAATTTGCCAAACATTTACCACGTCACGTCACACGAAGTTATTTTTACGTGATTTGAACGTTGACTTGGATGTGACCAGACATGTCTGGAAGATCACTGACAAACGCAAGGACAACTCACACGACCCCACCCTACTGCCTCTAACAGTCGATATTATTCTTGTGTATTGTTTGTTGATAAGATTCTGCAATAATAGATAATGATTTAAGGCCCGGTCGCATACGATTCCGCGGCCGTTCGGCGGCCGTATCGCGGCTAAAATGATCCACCCGTGGAATGGACGCTGCGATGCGGCAGTGATACGGCCGTGCTATGGCAGTGATAGGACGCGGAATGAAATCGAAATTATTTTGGACATGGTAAAATTTTTTGAGCTGTACAAAAAAAATTACCGCGGCCAAACCTCGGCTGACAGACGCGGTGAGGCAGTGGAACAGACACGGAATGGCCGCGGAGTGGACGCGATAAGCAGTTCTCCGGCAGTGCTATGGACGCGGACATACGCGGTAAGACGCGGAAGTTATCTTGTCGCGCGCTTCAACACTACACGCGGTTGGAAGTTGTAGGCCGTGGTCCGGCAGTGTTTTGGCAGTGGAACAGCCGCTGGCGGTCATACCACGCCCATTTCGCGTCCATAGTACGGCTTAAACGAAATTGATCCAAAGTTACCGCGTCCAAAATATTTTGTTTTTTTTAAGCCGTGGTATGGCCGCAAATGCAAATGGAGAAAATGCTGGTCACCAGCATTTTCTCCATCTGTCTGAATATTTTCCAATCGGTTCGCTGCCAGGGACGTCAACGCCAGGTCTTGTTTGAGAAAGGGTAAAACCTTTTCCCAAACAAGACCTGATATTGACGTTCCCAACAGAAAAAGTTTAAGAAAACATTTAGTCAATAGAAGGAAATGTTGATAATCAGCAGTTCCCCTTTTGCATCAATATGTTCCTAGCAATATCGCATACACATTCGTACTTTATCAAGATCCATTATGTCGTCTGCAGCAGCTTTGGAAATTGGAACAGACCATTTCTTGTCATTTAGCAAAGGGTTAAAGAAATCTGTGACGCAGATTATTCCTAAGGGAGTTGGCTTGTTCTGAGATAATGAACACAGAGACCTTTAACTTTATCCGTCCTGATTTAAAAATGTAGACATTTTTTTCAGGGAATTTTTCAAAACTGATAGAAGGAATATTGCATATTTATCGCTGCTTTTCAACTTACACAAAACTTCGTAACTGCAGCTTAAAATAAGCTGCGGTAACGATGTTTTTGTTGACAAGCAGCGATATAAAATGAGCCGCTGGGGGCTCAGAAACTGTGTTTGCATATAGTACTGTTACCAGCCATACGTGAATAATTGGTATCTTTGCTAAGGTGCTGCAGACAGCAGCCGCGATATGACGAAACTATCGTAAAAAGCGATTTAATACCTTATTCAAACAAGGGTAATTTCAAAAATAATGCATCCTTTTTTAAAAACTGATATACAGTGTGGGTGAAAAAGTTTTTTAATGATTGTCAAACTCCAGAATATGCATTCTGTTATTGCTAAAATGTGTTCAAAATTTTAAGAGAGTATCTACTTTCGTTTCAATTTTATAACATTTTTAGTGTCCAAAATTGTCCCAAGTGTAACGCTTTTAGTGTGACATTTGCATAAAAATTCAATTTTAAAGTGGCAATTTTTAAAACTACGGGATTTGAAAGACCCCACAACATACAATTATACAAAGTGTTACAACAATACAGCAGTTTTTCTATAGTCGTTTTATGGATAACATATATATTGTCCATGAACCATGCCCAGAAAATGACACACCCTCAAAAAACATAAAGGCATAAAAATACAATACTTTAGACAATCAAGAGTTATTATTTTGCTACTAGACATCTTTATGTCTCAAAATAGGTATCCTTTGTTAGGTAAATATTATTGGTGCAATGTAAGTATGATTTTATGTAATTACTTTCATATAATCAAGTTCTCCTGATGCCATGTCTATGCACACCCAAAAATGTCCCAAGTGTAACGTTTTGTGTTAGAAAGCCTGTATTTTTGTCATGTGATATTGAAACTTATTCTGATTTCTTTTTTACAGATGCGCATCGGCCACATGAAAGATCAGTAATAGTTAAATCTGAAAAGAATTGTTAATATGAACTTAATCAACCAAAATTCATTGTCCCAAGTGTAACGCTATTTTTGCGATTTAGAGTGATCAAGTAGAAAATGCTTAAATATTTAAGTTGCAAAGACAGTTGGATCAAAATATTGCAAAAGGATTCTGTCTGAATTTTGTTCAGAAAACAATTATTGTTCAGAAATGATTGAGTTATGTGTCAATTTAATTTATTGTCGGGCTCATACCAAGTATCTAGCAGAGATAAATATCATTGACTTCTTTGGATCTGTATGAGTTATTTGAATATCCTAAATCAACATATACAGTTTAATTCTTTTAATATCCTTTAAATCCATCTTAAATTTATTTAAAATGTTTGTCCCAAATGTAACGGCGTAGAACTTTAAAAAATTCAGCAAAATCTTATCCTGTGATAGCTTGGAAAGTGTTTTTATGCCCCCGATAGGGAGGCATCATAAATTTGACTTGTCCGTCCGTCCGTCCGTCTGTCCGTCCGTCCGTCTGTCCGTCATTCCATCCAAAAACTTTAACATTGGCCATAACTTCCTTATTACTTAACATATTCGCTTCATACTTTACCACAACATTCCTTGGTACATTACCTTTCTGTAGGCACATACTTTGGTGACCTTGACCCCTGGATGACCTTGACCTTGAACATAGATTGGCCATAATTTAAAATCAAAGCGGTGTCGGGGGCATTGTCATCTTACAGTGACAGCTCTTGTTCATTTGTGTTTCTTAGAAACCAAGTAAAGTAATCATATATTGACTTAATAAGACTCTTTGGATTAAAAACAGTGCATTTGATATGCCACGGGAAATATTTGAAGCAATGTATTTCACATATAAAATGTGGTGATTACGGTAATGAAACTGTGTGTCTTTGTAAGGAAAACAAGAAAAACATCAATTCACAATTTTTAATGTCAGTTTTCACTAATACACCCATTTCGTAGGCCCTAACAGCGAAGTATCTTTCAAAAGAAATTCATATTAATATTTTTTGTTTCAAGAAAAGTGTATTTCTTTCTTTATCTTTGAAACTAAACCCAAAGCACTTAGAAGTTATATATATTACACCTTTAACATGTCAAATTTTGATACCAATTTATATCTTGGTAATACCAAATACAAAGTGTTGAAAATCATAAATGATTTCAACAAACAAGAGACTTCTTGGAGTTTTTAAACAAATTCCAGTGATTTATGAAGCTTATTTTGGAAAATGGCACCCATCAGTATCCATACATCTACTTTTATGATGGCATCCAAGTGTGTTCTTATCTATATTATCAAAAGCAAACAGGAATTGTAACTAGAAAATGGATTTTCTGATAGCTATTTATGTCATTAGTTTGTCCCAAGTGTAACGGTTTTGCTGAAATTTGATTTTTGATGTGTCCTCATCACATATCAAGTTATTGTACCCAAGAAGTTTTTTGTATGCTGGCTGCAAGTACCCTCCTAATGTAACAGATTAAGTATTGGCTTTGTATATCATGTATGGAACATTTTATGTAAACTTTCTGGGGTAATTGATAAAATTTTTGACTAAAACATCACTAAAAGTTGCCATAAAGTTGGTATATTTACATTAGGTAGCCATATTATACATCAAATTTTACCTTAACGTTCGTGTAACAATATTAAGTGACATAAGAGATGAAATTTATACATTTAATAGAATTAAAGGAGTGATATAAGGCAAACGTGTTTGTTTGAAAATTCTTCAATGTTTCAAATAAAACCGTTGAAATTTGAAAAAAAAATGTTCAGTATTTATGTTTTCGTGCCTGATTTATAAAAAATTGACAAATTGGGATGTGCTTTTGATGAATTATATTTCAATATCAACAACTTCATTTTGGACCCCCTATGTCACGTTTTGGATGCATTATTTTCGAAATTACCCACAAGCAAACTTATGATTTATCACATTGCTTTTTGATCAAGAAACGTATATATACATCACAACGAACGTTTATACATTGTCAAGTTTTTATCAAGATTATTTCTGTTGTTATACTGGCTTCTTTCAGAAACTGTTTTCCTTTGCCAAAATTTTAAATTTGCTTATATGGTGGTGGTCAATAAATTGCATATTTATCGAGTTCCAAGCACGTTTGCATGCAAGTTTCAGCGCCAATCTGTTTCTTTGAATTCATCATTACTCCAACAGAATACACAAATCTCATCCTTACTTTGTTTTTATTTATTCGTGTTTATTTAGTCTTAAACATGTGTAAACCAGATGATTTGACACCAAGAAATTACAAACAATCGTGCCTAGCAGGATTTCACACAGAGCAAATGATATACTTAAAAAGGGAGAAGTTTTTTTTCTCCAAAATTCTAAAAAACTACATTTTGCCATTTCTCAAACGCTACATTTCATTCCTTGGGATCGTCTTACCAAGACGATTCCAATGAGTGCCCACAATATAGTTTCTAAATTTGAAATAGCTTACATGTAGCAATTTTAGAATTATTTAACTCCAAGGCACATGTTGCTTTGTAGAAAGGAAGATTCTATAGCTTTAAGCAAATTCAGAATTGTTCAGAATTGCTATTTCTCATTATCTTTCCTACGGGAGTCATTTCATGAAAGTGTTAACCATTGCCAATGCTATTAAGGGACTTTTCGGAATGCTACATGACATGCCCTCGTGCTTCTATTGAATTTGAAAATCTCTCTGGCCTATTTTACGCGTATTTTCCCTAGTTAGTTTTCAAAATTTTGCTCATTGGGATTGGTTTTATGGCACCTCATAATCCCAAAATGATTATTTTATGAATGTTTGAACTATTCTGGCGTGAAAGGTAATTCGTATTTTAGTCAAATTACAAGTTTAAATTTTCAACAAAACAAGTAAAATTGGTTTGCTTGGCATAATACTTCCTCGAACGAAAGAAACATAAAAATATCGTTATTTTATTTCTGTTCATTTAGTCTAAAAGCCTATGAATGAATGATGAAACTTGCCTAATTACAGAGTCAGTTTCAGAAAAAAAAATAATTATGTTTTGAAAATTATAATTACATGTATATAATGTTTTGAAAGTCATAATAGTTCAGCATAATGCTAGGCCTGTAAAAAGCATTAATGGGACAGAATAGAATGTTTGTTTGTCTTTAAACTGATCAATAATTTCTATTATATAGCTGATTTCAATTGACCTGGCACAAAACTTTATGAAAAACATTTTCATATTTTGCAAATAAACTAGCATACACCAAAAAAGACGTGTAACATGGCACACGGATACAAAAGATGTGCAAGAACACATTACTGAATTATTTTTAGAAAAAAAATATTAGGTGTATAATTTATGATAATAAAACCTGGGGCTGCGCCATGGCAAATGGAATCTGTAACACTATACGCAGTTCTCTTTTGATATAAATTATTTGGTCGTCAGTAATAACTTTCAAATTTGGACAGTCAAAAATAGAATTCATCGTTTTGGAATGAGTTAACCCATTATTGCACTGTGACGCCTCTTGTCTCTTGACATGAGAAAATGCGTGGGAAAACATTGTGTAAATTCGAGAAATTGCTAGCAATTTCTTCATTTTTCACAATGTTTTCTAACCCAAAATGGAAAGATTCTTGAAATGACACCATCTTGAAATTGGTCTGAAACACCTTTGCGTTTGGACCATCCTGAAATTTCCTCGTTTGGGAATGGGATAATCTATAATCAGATTACTGGTATATACCAGGAACACGTAGAAATGTCACAGAAATTAAGATTTATTCTAGAAACAGCTAAATTTCGTCGCTTTTCAATGAAAACCTCGTATCTACAGCTTGATTAAAGCTGTAGATACGAGGTTTTCGTTGAAAAGCAGCTTAATATCGTTACTTAAGCGACAAACATGCAATTTATACCCTATTTCTGGATAAGCAAGCCAGTGTCTCACACCAGAATAAATCAACAATGGTGTTAATACTGAAATTATTACTAAAGTCATTAATGACATTGTTTTCGTCAATATAAGCGCGAGTTGTATAGATAGACCACGACATGTGAATGATCAAAGATCAGCGAGTCTAAATTGACGGATGAAGAGGGATTTCGAATTATAAAAACATGTGACTCGAACCCGTCTCCCTGAAATAAATCCACGAAGTACTATCTGGATACAGCTACTGAACTCACACGGCATCGCGGACAGCACGCAATACCTGTCATTGTTCGCTTTTATTCAGTGGAAAATATGCATTCCTCTCTATTTACATGTATTGGAATATACCGTAACTTTTCACTTTTCACGGCTCACGACTCAATGTCCAATTATAGTGGAAAAATGTAAACAAATAATCAACGTTAAAATTAACGAAAACACTGTACATGTACGTGAGGTTCCCACTGTCGATCAAATCGACTCAATCAAAATCGATGTTGCGGTCCAGTAAAGATCTAGCTCGGTCGGTTATCGGGAGTGCTCGGAAATGATGAACTCATTCTACATCGGTCGGGATTTCTACTCGATTATTTTGCATGTGTGTGATCGAGTAGACAATTGACCAGGAAGTGATCGTGTATTGATCGGGAAGCAGATCGACTAGATCGAGATTAATCGTTTCTTGAGATCCAGCGCGATCGGCTTGAAAAATTCATACCCGACCTGCACCCAATCTGCACATCGACTTGAACTCGAGTGAATCCCGACCGCATACCGATTAACTCAACCTCTGTTCCATGTTTTCACTCGATCCAATGGACTGTAGAAATCGGTTTCGATCGTTTAGAAATCGAGAAAAAGAGGTTTGGTCGAATTTGATCGGGGAATTTAACCGATCGAGTTGAACGCATTGATATGATCTGCAGTGACTCGAAACACAACCATTGTGTTACAGTTCCAGTGCGTTACCACTGCACCAATTCCGCCCTCTGTGATCCGAAAAAGAGATAATGGGCATCATAAATGTGTTTCCAATGAAAACCCTTCCCGTGCTCTTGAAACCATATTCCTGTTGTGACCAAAGGTTTGACAGACAGTGTAGACAGCGATCAGACTGCACGGACGTGCAGTCTGATCGTGGTCTACACTGACTGCTTACCACCTATTTATCTTTTTTTAATAAAAAGAAAACTTCAGACAAACTGATCCAATTCTCGCTTCAAAAGGCAATTTGTTTGAACCAATATAAATAGACAGCAGGACAAGGGTTAAATATTGACAATGAACATCACTTCTGCATGGCATGGGATAATCTCCAACTATATCTCTTGTTAATTCGGCTCGCACCACCACTAATATCCTGAATAATCCTTTCCCAAACAGTGTCTGGATTTGATATAGCGATGAGAGAAGACATTCGAAAACATTAAGCGATAAGAGGGAAATGGTGCCTATCAGCACTTTCTTCTTTACACATTATAATTTGTTTTTATATATATGACAAAATTCCCCAATTTATGTTATACATGTACTTATTTCCTATATAACAGCTTTAATTTCACTCCTAAACAGGTCTTTCTTGCTTTGGAAAGGACGCACCCTTTCCCAAAATGACAAAATATTATGACGGCCTAATTTGAGAGCTGGTACAGATGACAAAAGAATGAATGCTGAAAAAGAGATTATTTTTTAATACCATGAGGCACCGAAAATATTGAGGCAAAAGGAGAAAATGCTGATTATCAGCATTTTCTTCATTTGTCTAAATGTTTTCCCTAACCGTTTCAGTTAAGGACGGGAAAGCAATGTCTTGTATTGGGAGAGGGTTAACCCATTACCACACTGATTCCTTTTGACTCCTAACAAGATAATAACTTTAGAAAACATCGTGGGAAATGAAGAAATTGCTTGTGACAAGCAAGTTCGTCATTCCCCACAATGTTTTCTACACAGAAATAATCAAACGTGTTCAATGTCATCCACTTTAAATTGTCGTCTGCAACATCTTTGAATTTAGACAAACCTAAAATTTTGTTGTTTGGGACGCTGAAAAAGAGATTATTTTTTACCATAAAACCCAGAAAATATTGTGACAAAAGGAGAAAATGCTGATGATCAGGATTTTCTTCTTTTGTCTCAATGTTTTCCAAAGCCCTTTCTATTATTGATGTCAAAAGAAGTCTTGTTTAGAAAGGGTTGATATAATGAACTATGACGGCTATTGCCGGAGGTGTAGATCATAATCACTATAAGCTCGTCATTGATATCATTGATAATGTGAATGTCCGTTCAATGTCTGCAACTCAACCCATTCCCAGATCCGCTACAACAATCTGGTTTTGATCATCGATGTTGTTTAAAAAATACAGAAAGGAATTTACATGTATATCTCAGATCCGACTCATAAAAATACACATTTCAATTTGCATGGAAATACGCGCTTCTGAATTAACGCAAAATTATGAATGCCAAAGTGCTGTAGTGAATTCAAATTAAATATACCATGTATCAATGACAGATGCAATTGTATATACTCAATTATTCATTTGGAATGTTCATTTTCTGTATCAAATAAATAATCTGACACCTATGCGTTAATGGACAATCTGTTTCTCTAAATGGCCTACAATGTCCACCATTGTAATGCTATGATTGAAAACCATTTGTGGTAATACTACAATTTCAGACACACGTGTCCCTTTGTTTGTTTGTCTTTTGTTAGAATATATTACAGATTTCAATTCATATGTAGCAGCTTTAGCTTTTATAATACTAAATTACACGCCTGTGATTTTTTTAAATAACAATTCAGAAGTATTTTCTTGTATACCTGTTATATCTGTGTACTATGATAAAAGTCTTTTTGAAGAATGTTGGCTATATGCGGAATATGAAACACATTTTGAATAAAGGTCAGTGTCAGGTCAAATGAAATCCGTAATAACAAATACGAATATGAAAAATACTACTCCAAATTAACGGCTTCTTTCTTTTTTCAGTATTTTCGAAAAAAACCGCCAAAATAATAGGGAACGACTTTATCCAGTTAACTGTGACGTTATTCCGGACAAGATGGCCCTGGATCGCTCACCTGATAGAAGTTTGAAACTTGCTCCATGCAGAACAACACCCACCTTTTACATGACCTAGGTATCTCTAAGACAAGAACACGAAATTTAAGATGCAAGATTATGATCCAGCTGAAAACAGCATTCTTAATCTTTAATAATCAATATTTGTGGCTGTTAAAGTGAAAACAAAGTCGATAAAAAACATCTATTTTGTCATAATCCAGGGCACATAACTCTGTTCTGATAAAGATATTCTCATCAACCTTATGTCCAAGTTGTTTTTTGATTGGTCAATATTTATTAATTACTGTTTGAGTGAAATTAACAACGAAATCGGTAATTTTGTCACCATCAAGAACACAAAACTCTGTTTTTTCTAGTCTGATCAATATGAAAAATGAAGACATATAAGATCTCATGGTCACCTAAATTGTGACCAAGTTGTGTCTTGATTGGTCAATATTTGTGTTTTTTTTTTAGAGTGAAAATAAAGTGGAAAAAAGCAATTTTGTGAAATTCAAGGGCCAATAACTCTGTTTTTTTTGGTCCGATCAAGCTGAAAATTTAAGTCATTCAGCATCTTATGGTTACCATCATTGTTGCCAAGTTTTGTCTTTATCGGTCAATAAATGTAGATGATAAAGTGTAAACAAAGTCGAAAATGGCAAATTTGTCAAATTCAAGAGCACATAACTCAAAATTTCCTACTTCAATGACACTGAAAATCGAACTCATTCATTATTGTATGGTTACCAACATTCTAGCCAAGTTTTGTCTTGATTGGTCAATATTTGTAGATGCTAGAGTGGTAACAAAGTTGAAACTAAGCTATTTTTGATATTCAAGGGCGCATAACTCCAGACTTCCTGATCTGATCTGATCCAAAATCAAACTCGTCCAAGAGCTTATTGTCATACATGTTTTGACCAAGTTTGGTCAAGATTGGTCAAGATTTGTAGACGCTAGAGTGGTAACAAAGTCAACAAGAGCTTCGCAAAGCGGCGCATATACGCCCGAGAGGGGCTTGTCAGTAAAATTGGCCATTTTTTCGATTCAAGGGCAGTTAATTCAAACAAGAAATGTTATCAAAATTCTGTTTGCACAACAAGACACCATAGAGATTCATTGTGGCTAGTTTGATTAAATTCTGGTTGAAACTATAGCCTATAGGAGTTGCACACAGGAGAAAATGGACATTTTTGATAAAATGGGCATTTTTTCTTAAATTCAAGGGCAGATAATTCAAGAACGAAAACAGTTATCTAAATTCTGTAAGCGTTGTGCAAAACTAGACACCATGGAGATTCATTGTGGCAAGTTTGATCAAAACTATAGGAGGAGTTGCGCACACAAGAAAATGGGCATTTTTTTAATTCAAGGGCAGATAATTCAAGAACGAAAAGAGTTAATTAAATTCCGTAAGCGGGATGCACAACTAGACACCATAGAGATTCATTGTGGCAAGTTTGATCAAATTCCGATCAAAACTGTAGGAGGAGTTGCGCACACAAGAAATTGCTAACGGACGGACGGACGGACAGACGGACAGACGGACGGACGGACGGACAGACAGACGAGCAGGGCCATAACATAATACGACCCTTCGGGCGTATAAAAACTAGCGATTTTTGATATTCAAGGGCGCATAACTCCGGACTTCCTGATCCGATCTGATCCAAAAGCAAACTCGTCCAAGAGCTTATTGTCATACATGTTTTGACCAAGTTTGGTCAAGATTGGTCAATATTTGTAGATGCTAGAGTGGTAACAAGGTCAAAAACTAGCGATTTTTGATATTCAAGGGCGCATAACTCTGGACTTCCTGATCCGATCTGACCCAAAATCAAACTCATCCAAGAACTTATCGTCATACATGTTTGACAAAGTTTGGTTAAGATTGGTCAATATTTGTAGATGCTAGAGTGGTAACAAAGTCAAAACTAGTCATTTTTGACGTTCAAGGGCACATAACTCTGGACTTCTTGGTCCGATCTGACTCAAAATCGAACTCATCCGAGAACTTATGGTCATACATGTTTTGACCAAGTTTGATTAAGATTGGTCAATATTTGTGGGTGCTAGAGTGGTAACAACAAATTGTGGACAGACGGACGGACGGACAGACGGACAGACGGACAGACGCCGACGGACAAAAAGCGACCACAATAGCTCACCTTGAGCACTTCGTGCTCAGGTGAGCTAAAAACACAAATAGTATTTTGAGGGTGTTGTTACAAAATCTCGTAACTTTTTTTAATATATATGGGACGTTCGACGATTTTATGAACACAAGTACCACAAATTTCGAAATTCACAAAATCAGCCTTAATTGCAGAAGATGCATGTTTTCGACAAACTAGATCTTAATTTGATGATGTTATTTGTGGGATATCTAAGATATAATATTCATTGATGTATGATATTCGATTCATCACTACGCAAGACAGAAAACTTGATGGTCGCTTTGATGCTTTGAGGAGTATACCAGTGCACAATGTATACAAAAGATGAAAATATGAAAAAAAAAAAAAAAAAAAAAACAACACTCAAGTCATCAACATGTCTTTAATCAACGAATGTGTACATCATAAGACACTAAACATGCAGTTCCGCATTCATCTTCGGAATTTTCCGTAATTTTTTCAAAATACAAAATGTTAATGGATACCAACTATTCTAGACAATGGTCATTCATATGATCATGTGATCACTTTCGGCATCTCTTACATGTTCATGTGCTGATTCCTAGTAGACGGTGTTTTGACATACTACAGGAGACCAAGTTACACTTTGAAGCCGATTTCAGCATATTTCCATAATTTTGTTGACCAAAGCTGATATTTATCTTATTAGTTAATTCCTGGGAAAAGCTTTTTAATGACACAAGAGATTAAAAGCATGGATCCAGATTAATATGCGTAAATAAACAATCAGACCATTATTCATTTTGTTGTCTAATAACTTTTTTATGGCTTGTATGTTTTATGGAGAGTGACTGGAATAGTGTCTATACTGAAAAAAAAAAAAAAAAAAAAAAAAAAAAAAAAAAAAAAACAGATGTTGCATTGTCAATTAGAAAGATGGTAGAATCAAATGCTTTCAGGACTTTTTGCGATGGATCCCGACTGGTCAGAGTTTAAGACAAAAACAATTGTCTATGTAGTTCAAGTTAACGTTGTAATACGTGCAAGGGTAAAGGCCATTTGACGTTGCGTGTCACTTTAGTAAACAGTTTAATTAATGCATCGACGACTATGATATTATCAAATTGGTTTTATCAATAAAGCAATTTAGCCGATTAATTGTTCTATATCCAAACACGATAGTGACGCTTATTAACTCTTTCCCGAACTGCAAAATATTCTATTGTTCCGATTTGAAAAACTGCGAAGACAGCAAAATGAAAGTTGACAAGGATTAAGTTTTTCGTACAATATAACACAGTTAATACAAAGTAAAAAGAAGAAAATGCTGACTATCAGCATTTTCTTCATTTGCCTCGATGTTTTCCCATGCCTACTCCAGTGGGGACGTCAAAACCAAGTCTTGTATGGGAAAGGATTAAATAAACGATCGAGAAGAAGAATGACCACGTGTTGTCGAAACATCTCCACGAAAAAAAGCTTCTCAATTCAGTTATAGCTCACGATAAATGGCATGGCAGAGAATCTCTAGCTATTAGCTATAGATGATCTGCTGGGTCATTTATGATGTTCTTTATCACAGCTGATTTGTTGGTTACTTGTTTCAAATCAGTCGCAAGGGTCGAATAATAGGAAACAATCTATAGAAGACCCAAATTAAGCATTACACTATTCACTTCAGAAGTTTCAACAAAAACCTTGCAACTGCAGCTTGTTAAAAGTTGCAGTTACGAGCTTTTTTGTGGAAAAGCAGAGATTTGATGTCTTCATCTCTAGCCACATACATACTTCCGCGTCCATAACACGACCGGATCATATCAAAACACGGTCAACCATATAACACATTTTGGACGAGATTTGAATTTGATATGAACGCGGAACTGTGTTTGACCATGTCTTTGGCTACAGTACATGTACTTGTTGTTGATGAAAAGGCTAGAAGGAAGTCGTGTATTGCAGAGGTCAGAGGGTCAACAATGTCATTACATGTTCTACTTGTTGTTGGTGTAGTGATGAATATGCTATTCATGTGGAACACAGATATCAATTATGATATAGTCATCCGAAACTGACAATTTGTAATCTAATTCTGATGATATTCTTCAACTACCTTCTTCTAATGTTGACAAACCCTTAGCATTTGCCTTTTGGGGGAAGGGATAAATGATATCTTAGCTACATTTGAGAGATTATGTCACCTCAATGTGCAATTTGGACCGGGCTAAAATTTTGACGTTTTGGAAAAGGGTACGTAATAGCTTAGAAATACCTGATCATTAAGGTTTACGAACTGAGAATGAAATGCAGAGCCAGAGGCGAAATTCGAAAAGTACAAGTAATTCCTAAACTGTCTTACATTTCCATTCCAAATACAAACGTAAGCATTTTGTATGGTTTAGAATTTTGAATTAATGCATGCTTATGGAAATATTTGACAAAAATGTTCAAAATTACCTCCCTTGCACAGGATTATAGAGTAAAATAATATTTGTAAATTAATTTCTTCTTGAAGCATAATCTTGAAATCCGGCACGGTGAATCAACCTATGTGAAGTGTATTTACAAGAGTGTGTAATTCGATGCATTTCGTATGGCTAGAAAGTGGTGTTTTCATTCTCAGTTCGTAGACCTTAGGTAGGAAATGTTTTCCCCCCGAAAGTGTATGTTTAACATCATGGTGTTATGGTGTCCTCTAATTCAGGGCTTGCATGGGAAATGGTAACCCAGTGACCTATAATTTCTGTCAAATAATGGAGTTGGCGTAAAATTCTGCTCCATTTGCGTGATGCTCTCGAATAAATATACCCAATAAAACATAGCTTTTAAAACCCTCTTCCTAACATCATCATTTGGGGTATAACAATTCTAAATTCAACGTAGACAACAGAATCAGCATTTTAAGGCATGGGAATTCGTATATAAAAGGAGGGAAAGAACTCAGAGAAAGGAATATATTAATTATGTTGGATATACCATTTTCCCCTTTTCCTTCAAAGCTTCCCAATACCATCTCTTATAGACAATTCAAAATAGGGACGTGTTCGGAAAAAGATTTGGTAATCCATCAAAATTAATCGTCTTTCTGAGAGTGAAATGTCTTAACTACAGCCTGTTTGAGCTATAGCTACGACGTTTATGACACCCAAGACGATATAATCGTCGCTTTTCAACAAAAACCTCGTATCTACAGCTTTAAACAAGCTGTAGATACGATGTTTTTGCTGAAATGCATCGAAAAGCTCTCATTTACGATATCATTGTCTATCTAAGAAAACTGGCTAGACGCGTTGTTCAATTATTCAGATAGAAGTATATCGACTCTAATTATCTTAATCCTTTGAATCTTTCCTTTTAATGGTAGTGACTCCAATTTAGGGGAAATAAAGGACATTCGGAACTAATACAGATCGCAATGTGTCTTGACGCCTATGGGTTATACACGGTACGGAAACGACAGACACAGAGCCAATGGCTCTGCTATACAAATCCTCTGGGGCGCTTCCGGCCATGTAGTTTCCGTACCGTGTTATATTTTAATGTGTTGTAGCATAAATTAATTAAAATTTCGTTTTGAAATAGAGCTACAAGTATATTCGAAGACAATCATTACCCGTTTTCGTTACCATCCTAAAGTAAATATTTGATTTAATGGGGTTTAACGCCGTTTTCAACTGCTATGGTCATATCGAGGCGGCGTTAAAACACAGAGGTTGCGAAACATACACATGCACACATTTACAGAATCCAAGACATAAGTGAAAGAAGCGGAGCCTTAGAACCTAAAACATGTACTCCATTTTAAAGGACACTATAATGAAACGTTTTCTTTCTTATATTTCTCTTGGATCTGGAATCAGCTAACTTTAATGACTATAATTTAGACCTCATTGAACCAACGAGCCTACGGCGTTAAAGAATGTGATCTTTCACGTAGAGAAGAATATGAAAACGGCTTTCGATATACATTTACTTAGTCGAAAAGCAATGGATTGTGCTCTAAGAATAGATTAGGTTTACTGTAATGTTTTGATAAACCGTATGTGTTGTTATGAAATCTCGTAACTACGGCTTGATTCAAGTCGTAACTACGAGGTTTTATGACAACATCTACGAAACACCATTGCTTGTCCGATATTACGGCATGGTTAACTGGATAAAATTGTTCCCTGTTACTTTATAGGTGCGAAGTACATGTATGTACGACAAATCATTTACATTATTAACCATTCTCATATATGCATGTAACGGTACCTTTCGACGATCCACAAGAAAAATCATTTCCATGTTTTAATTGAACTGTTGTACATTTCACATATTTCCACGTATATGTTTCCATGTTTTGTATTGTATGTATGTACTCTTCATGTATGGAGGTAATAAAGAAATACTACTACTACTACTACATTTTCTACTACAATATTTTCCTACCTTAAAAGAACACAAAAAAATGAAAGTTTTATTCAATTGAAATTGTCGCATCTACAGTAACATCTTTGAAATAAGACCGATCTAAAGGTTTGCTTTCTTGTATTGGGTTTGTTAACGACAATGTGATGTAAATAATCTTTCAGGATAAAATTTGTAGACTGATCTGTAACCAAGGCGATTACGAAATCCAAAATAAATTGGAAACAAAATGGAAATGAGGGTCTATTACTAAGGCATATCAGATTGCTTGAAATAAGGACTAATCTCGTAACCCTGTTTGATTCCTTATCTGAGCGATATACAAGAGATAAAGTCCACTTTGGGGAGAAATTGTTGAGTATGAAACATTTCCTATTCTACTAGTTCTACTTTTTTCTCTGAACCTATAGAATTGAAAACCTTACATGAAAAAAGGCTATTATTTCGCTGGGTGAAATCCATCAACTTTTTTTTTATAAATGGAAAGTCGAGAGTTGAGATAGATGTCTGTTCGCCACAAAACAATCTACAATAGTGAGTGTTGTATCGTTAAAAATAATTTTAAGGTAGAATACCCGTAATGAGATTCGCGCGACGTCGGAAATATTCGGTTCAAGTCGAAAACATTCGGGGTGGAACGTTCCACCGCCGAATGTTTACGGCCGCGCCAAATATGCTCGGATACATAACGACGACACACGAAAAAGCCGACGTTTTATGAATCTCAAAATGGCCACATTACGGGTATTCTACCTTAATAACATTATTATATTATCAACATTATGTGAAATCTTCGAAGTAGCCCTTTTCGCAAAAACAAATCATTAAAGAACCCAATAAAAGAATGTATATTTTGATTAAAATACACATTCTTGGAATATCAATGTAACCATTGTACGTCTGTGATTCAATTTAAAAAAAGACTAATAACAACCAGGTCATTGAGTGCAACTTTGGCTTTCTATCCATTTATCTCTCCTATCTATATTGAATCTGGTTCTAAAGGGATTGTTTGAAAATCAATTTTGAATAAACAGATTTCAAAGAATCACATTTCGATCGGACGAGAGACAAAGTGTCACCAAATAACAGCGTTTCCGGTTAATTCTTGTCATACGACCTTGACCTTTGCACGGTGTCAACTAGTATAAAGACATTTAGAATTACGCAAAAGTGAGAAATACCATTTTGATTTTAGATCTGTTTTGGTACATACATAAAATACCTCTGGTGAAACACTTGAATGGCAATTTTTTATTGAAAAAAAAAGATAAAGAAAGAAAAAAACGTTGGGAAAATGTTTACTAGACAAAAGAAGATAAAGCGGATAAACACCATTTTTATCTTTTGTTTCAATACGTTTTCCCCTATTTTGTACACACCTCCTTTCTCAATCAGCGTCCATTTTCAAATCTGCAGCAGCTTTAGAATTTTAAATTTTGACGTTTTCAAAGTTTGTATAAAGTCTTTGCGTTTGGTTGTGTCTGTGGTTTTCAGAGATGGTCGATTTTCAACAAAAACCTCGTAACTGTAGCTTAAATCAAGCTGCAGTAACAAGGTTATTGTTGAAAAGCGACGGTCTTTTGCTGCCACAGAACATGCCTTGAATCTGTTACAATAAATGTAAATGACAAAGGAACGGAATGAGGTTCAAACTACATCTGGCGTTTACTGAATTACATTGGAAACCTATTCACGAGAGAAATATACCAATGTAAACATCGAGGATACTTTCTTATTCCATCTTGTCCCAAATGGCAATGATTTGGTATGTTCAAATTTGAGAATTTTTTGATTATCCCGTTGTCTTCAGTCTTGAATAATGGATGTAAAAGCATGTATTGTTTCGGACATAACTTCCAACGAGTGGCTCTTGTCCTATAAACCGGAAGTCCTGATCGGAATTTAGTACATATACATTTGACTTGACTTGCCTTGACCTAAGCTGGAATCTGGAAAAAGGGCATTTCGTTATGGCATTTGAGAGAACCGTGGATGCTGACCAGCCTGTGTATGCATGCACTCTGATCAAAATATACTTTGTTCTTTTGTGACTTGTAACAAGAAATATATTACCCAAAGTACGTATAATGCGTTTAACTCTTTCCCAAACAATACGTTTTAGAGTGGTCAAATTTGATGCAGCAGACAACCCAATTAATGATGATAAAGAAAGAATTTGTACATGATATAGCATTTTAAATTTCAAGACAAACTTGGAAAATGCTGCTCATCAGCATTTGCCTCTCTTTCCTCGATGTTTTCACAAGCCTTTTCCAGTAGGAACGTCAAAACCAGGTCTTGTTTGGGAAGAGGTTAACCCATAGGTGTATCCGATTCAGTTTTACAAGTTTACAAGTTGTTTTTTTTTTCCAGAAAAATAGAGGTCGTAAGTTCAGGGTTGTGTCCTGAATATCGCTGCTTTTCTTCGAAAACCTCGTATCTGCAGCTTGTTTTAAGCTGCAGATACGAGGTTTTTGCAGAAAAGCGACGATATGTCTCTACACACCGGAAACCTTATTATTTGGCGCCATAGAAGCTGTCTTTTCAAGAAGACGCTCCTTTGTGTGTAACACTAGTAAACACAGCATGGAGCAGACTGTAAAATACAAAGACGCTGTGCATCTGTTTTCTATGGAAAGCCAATCATGAACTTGGTCTTTAAATAGACAGATTGCCGTAGGCAGTCGAAATACATAACGGAAGCGATGTCATGGAAGTTTTCTATTCAAGAAGACGTTCTATTGTCTGATACACTTGTAGTAGCCTACATGTAGCAGCATGAAGGAGAAGGGCGAAATACAAAGACGCTGTGTATCTGTCTTCAATGATAAACAGCTTCGGATCTTGTTTTGAAATACTATCATAAGCCAATTCAAATTTAGTGGCGGATTTGATGCAGTTGTAATGCCCTGGACTTGTAACACATGTACCGCAAATTTGATCCCCCGCTTCTCCAGTCTTTCGGATGAGACTTTTGACCGAGGTCCCGTCTCCATATGACCTTAGCAGTTGAGTGGGACGTAAGACTCTAATAAATCTAATTCGAGTATAATTGGTGATTTTTTTTTCAGGTATCTACATCAACACCATGGTGGAGAAAAAAGATGAAACGAATCATTGGATTCCATCATGATTCAAACAAAAGAAACACAATCATACAATGTGAAATTTTAAGGTAGATTACCCGCAATGTGTCAAATTTGAGATTCATGAAACATCGGATTTTTTTTCGATCGTCGTTTTTACGTATTCGAACTTATTCGAGCGCAGTCGTAAACATTCAGCAGTGGAAAGTTCCACCGCTAAATGTTTTCGACGTCGCCCGAATAATTCCGACGTCGCGCGAATCTCATTAGGGAAATGTCACTTTAATTCTTTGGAACATAATTATATGATCACTTTTTCTTCCACATCATTTATGGAAGATCGAAGTTCCAGTATTTTCAAGGTGTAGGAAGGAGGTTATGACTTCCCTGTAATGATTGGTTTAGTTTAGTTTATTGGGGTTTTACGCCGTTTTCAACTGCTATGGTCATATCGCGTCGGCTGGGGCTCCTGACAATGGACTCATGTTGTTGCCCATACCAGAACTACCTCAACACCGTAACCAAGCCTCCAGCTGCTTGCCCATAGAGGTAAGCGATATCAAACCATTGGTGGGTGACATTTTTGACAGAAATGACATTTGCTGCGGCCGGGGACCGAATCCCGGGACTTCTCGAATGAAGGGCAAATGCGCTACCAACTACTCTATGGTCGTGGCCTCCCAGTAACGAATTATGAAGAAGGGGAATTTTATGAATAGATCTAGCACTGTCACGTTCCGACACCTACATAGAATAAGCTCATTTGTGGTGTTGATAGTGCGACTTCTAATTACAGAATAACCTTTGTATCAGAGAAGCCTCACCATAAAATGACCTCCCCAACGTATTAATGGGTTTTAAGGATTAAAGTAGTCAATCCGTAATGAGATTTTCGCGACGTTGGAATTATTTGAACGTCGTCGTAAAAATTCGGCGGTCCCCCTAATCCGCGAATAGGTTCGGTTAGGTAACGATACATGTAACGACGCCACACCAAAAATCACTATGTCCATTGAATCTAAATAGGGATGGACTAGGTCTACTTTAAATTGAGCCCGTGTTTGTTTATAGAAAAAGATAGGAACGTTTTGCACTTTTACGTCTTCTGGGAGTTGAACGCGTGTCTTGTTACATGTATGTAAAAATACTTTGTGAAAAAGTAAAGTAAGTAATTGTTAAAGACAAATGCTGAACATGTTGGATATGCCCGTTTATACTAGAAATGAAAACAACCTTTTTTTTCATTTTTTCCGGTTTGAAACTTCTGCAGACAAAAAAAATGTTTATAATCCTCAATTCAAATAACATCGTATAGTTATCCACTTACAGCAGAGAAAAACAAATAAAAAACTTGATAAGATGTGCATTACCTTATTTTTCTATCGGCGGTTTCAATAGGAATTTCTTTCCAACTATGTCAACACCAGGAATTGCTTAGCTAATGCATGATGAGATCAGTGTATTTTATAGAATTTCCATCGCATTTGTCTTAATCTGGCCACCGAAATTTCATCTGCAAGGACATTTTTACACGACATTTCTAATTTACTTCCATTCTGCGCGATACCATAGACCAACGTGGTTGTATTATCCGATGAGATTAACACAAAATCGGGACCAGTCCAAAACACAATAATTACATCGTATTATATCTGCAAATACGATGGTTTCGAATTATTAATGTTGTTTATGTAAAGTTATCAACGCCTTTGATTATGTGTTGTTAATGTTGTATTCAATATTCTAATCAACTCTTTACCAAATTACATAATTACGTAGTTCTGACCGCCTTTCTCTGCAATAGTCCACAGACAATAGGGTTCATAATGCTGGATAGAACGACGTTTCTGATTGGATAAAGGAATTTGGACGGAATTCACTCGTGCACGCGTAGATATACGCGTGAACGCGTAAGTTTTACGTGCCAGCGTATATTTACGCGTTCCTCGCGTAAAATTTACGCGAAAACGCGTATATTTACGCGTGGACGCGTGTATTTTACGTGTTCACGCTCTAAGAAGACTTTTGACCCATTCGGTACGTCATACATCCATGTTCACCACTATACACATCTTCGCAAGCCAAGGGTGACATCTACGACGTAACGTCGTTTCTGTATTCACCCTTGGCGGATTTAGTCCGATTTTCTTGGTCTCCTGGAAAGCGTTTTCGTTGGTTCCAGCGAGGTCTCGCTGGAACCAATCAGATTGTCGACTGGTACATTTGTTATGAGTAACCAAATCATGACAACGGGCGGGAAAAAGCATTGCATTTGCAACTCAAAAACGCGAAGATGGGCGATTTTTCCTACGAATTTCACTGCAACAGACAGGAATTCTCTAACTTTAATCGACGAATTATTATACTTTCGACAATTCGACCGAAAAAACAACTAACTTTTACATAATCTGCACGACGTACGACGCGAAAGACAACGCGCGTTAATGGCGTCATCGATAATGGACGTAAACAACCAGCAGAACAACCGCTAGGCGGCGCTTCGCGATTTCAAGAAAATCGGACTAAATCCGCCAAGGGTGAATACAAACGTAGGTGAGTTCTACCTTGGCTAGCGAAGATGCACTATACATCACAATAGCTCGAAAATGCACAAACATTCTGTCTCATGAATAACCAGTTTGTCAGCTTTCGAATTGATCCGGTTTAAAATTGGGTCGTTTAGGGAGAGTTGAAAAAAGTGGTGGGAGATTGAACCCTCGTGTTACAAGTTCAGCGCGTTACCACTGCACCAACTCTGCCCTTCGTTCGAGAAGATCTAAAAAAATATACACTATTTAAAAATGAACAAATGTCTACTCTCCTGTTTGCTGTTTTAAACGATTGAATATACTTATACTCATATCGTCGCTTGTCTTTAAAAATCTCGTAACAGTTGCTTCAAGCGAGTTGCAGTTACGAGGTTTGCGAAGAAAAACGATGATATCTACTTATTTATCCAATCGAATTTGTCTAGGTTTGTTGACTGTGCACTTATTTCATTTTCCATTCCATAATAGATCTACGCAAATTTTCACTTCACAGGCTGAAATTTCTGACAGTGAAATTAATGTTATTAAGGTATACAACCAATCATTAGCAATAAAGAGCCAGATGCGAAATTTGAAAAGTGTCAGTAATTTCTAAACTTTGTACAATTTCATTCCAAATACAAACATAAGCATTTTGAATGGTTTAGAATTTTGAATTACTGCATACTTATGGAAATATTTGACATGTTCAAAATTACCCCCCCTTGCATATGAATATAGAGTAAAATGATATTTGTAAATTATTTTCTTCTTAAAGCATAATCTTGAAATCCGGCACGTTGAATCAACTTATGTGAAGTGTATTTACAAGTGTGTGTAATTTGATGCATTTCGTATAGCTAGAAAGTGGTGTTTTAATGATGGGCTGTATACCTTAAACTGGAAACGTTTTCGAATATGTCCAAATGATTTGTGTGAAAAACTGCTGATGTATACAACGAACATGATCTTCTTATCATAAGTTAGTGTTAGACCTACTTTTTGGACCAATGAGATTGCAGTTCATTTCAAAATTTCGCCGCTACATTTCGCATGAACGAGACTGTCAGCTAGTTAATGTGACGTCTATATATAGCCACGCCCCTGTCTCCAATAAACTGCTAGCGAACTCTAAATCAGATAGAGACTGTAAAGAAGATTCTACGCGATATTAAAATTCAATGCGCTGCGCGCATTTGAATGTTCATTTCGTGTAAAAGCTACCGTACAGCCTCTATCTAATACCTCTTCACCATTCCCTAAACCATAGCGGTACCTGGTGTTAACGTATGTGGTGGCTATTGCACGTAACCATGTGTTACTTGGACACCTCTCTCTTCAAGACAACAAAACATTCAAAATCTGATCCACCAGATGCTCAACCCACTTTTGTGACGAATAAACAATTACACAGTCCTATACTACTAAAATGGCACACTAGGGACCATCGAAGTGCAAAGATATGCGTTCGAATACATAAATCCTTAAAAGTACAGAAGTATTACAGATTGCAATCTAAAAGATGCTCTAAATTATTCATCAGTTTTTTCTATTTTCACTCAATCACTTGGAAAACCATTACGCATTAAATTGTATTTTAAACAAATTGGGAAATATAGTTGTGACATTAAGCATATATCTCCATGGAAGATTTATATGGTTTCAGATTTCTAAATCTGCATTTCTCGTTAGTTCAATTTGCTAATGTTTCAATGCAGACGAATAATTTAAACTAAAGCAAATATGGAAGATGCAGTACATAAATAACTCTTTGCCAGTTGGTGCCTTCGCTTGAAATTTCCGGCTTACTTTTTAGCAATTTTAAAAGAAGTTCGATTTGGAAATTGTTTGTCACAATATTTGAATGCATTTCCTGTATGTACAGTATAATTTTTCTATGTCGCACACAAGATTTTTGGGAAGCTTCTCTATTCAGCCGCCTCTCTCTGCACTTTACCATTCTCTGCATACCACACAACACCTTCCGGTCCTCCTCACTATAAATAGTTCTATAAAAAGCAAAGATTAATGTAGTAAGTCATTCGAATATTCAATATGTAAGTCTGAAGGTATACATGCAGATATTGAATTGTGTGACTGAAAATGAAACATTCAATAAATCATGCCTCTAAGAGAAGAAAAGACCGACGTAGTAGTTTGCTTTATTGTGGTTCAAAGATCAGTCCAAAAGCCTTCCTTGTAAATGGGTCAGTCAATTTACTGAACTATGAAATATATTCAAAGCTATAAATAAATGCATGGAATTAAAGTCTTCAAGGTATTCAAATGGATAACCAAAGTACCTAATCAAAGTACTCTACGAATCAAAGTATTCAAGGTTTTCAAATGGATAATCAAAGTACCTAATCAAAGTACTCTAAAAGTCAAAAGTATTCAAGGTATTCAAGTACCTTATCAAAGTAATCTACATCTGGACAGGCCTATATTATTAACAAATTTTCTTCCAAACAGTACTTTCAATACTTTGATTGTTATTTAGCACGTTGCAGAGGCGAAATGTGAGAAAAACGAACGGTCACTCACTTAAAGGTTGATGATCGCCACAACACGTGACTTAATTTTCAATTACTTATTACTTATTAACCTATTTCAATAACCTTTTGTCATTGATTATCACTTTAGTATGTGTCCTTTGAAAGCCTTTCTGTACACAGAGAGTGTATCCCTTTCTAAAATAAAACATCACTTTGGCACCCCTGGTAGAAAAAGCTTGGGACGCATCGAATTAAAGGAATAAAATGTCGATAACCATTTCTTTCTAATTTCATCTCGATATTTGCATTTCTATATTGACTTAAATGTTTGCTTTATCATTATCCATTTTGTTGTCTGCAGCAATTCATTTCAAATTGGAACATCAAATTTATTACCGTTTTGGAAAAGGTTAAGAGAAGTTGATAATGTAAATTTGTGGGGGTTGGTGAAGACGCCTTCTCACTTTGTCAGATACATTGTTTTCGTTATGTGTCCGCAGTGCCCTTTTATGTACTTATTGTATTCATATGATCTATTAACTCGTTACCACACAATGACTCTTTCTGACTCCCTACAAGATAATGGCTTTGAAAAACATTGTAGAAAATGAAGAAATTGCTTGTAACAAGCAATTTCTTCAATTTCCACAATTATTTTTCATAACAAGAAAGATCAAAGAATGCGAAATTTAATTCAAGTCATATTGTCGTCTGCAGCATCTTTGAATTTGGACGAATAAAAAATTTTGTCGTTTGGTAATGGGTTAAGGATAGGCTTTGTTTGGCTATTGACGTAGAGTATAGTCATGACAGTGTTATTATCACATATATAATGAGATTTTATATGCTAAAGGGCTGCTACATCATTATCACTTAGTACGGGGAGGTAAAATACTTGACAGTGGTATTGTTTATGTACATGTTCTGTCATGGAGTTCAATTGGTACGTGAACCCTTTCCTTAAGGTTGTCTACCCTTAATTCGATTGGCGAGACATCAGAATTATTCGGGCGACGTCGAAAACGTTTACGACCACGCCCGAATAAGCTCGGGTACGTAACGACGACGCTCGAAGAAAATCCGATGTTTTATGAATCTCAAAATGGCCACATTACGGGTATTCTACATTAACGTAAGACATGGGTAATTGGCTTTGTGACCAGTTATGGAACGAAATCCGTATGTTGCGAATAGACGATTTTAAGGGAGATAATATTCATTGCTCTCACATTTTTAATGTTTGACTTATGTTGTTTTTGAATACTCTTCATACAATTAAATTTTAGAGACATTTTCACAAAAAAAAACTGTTTGGAATATTCCCCGGAAATCTGAACACACTCAATTATTTCCGTTGTTACGAAAACAGGCGATATTGCATCTAACGGTACTTTAAAAATGCTCGGACTTACGGACGTCACGGAACATGTCGAAATATAACGATTATACAGGAAGTACATTACACAGGTCTTACCTTAAGGACATAATTCAAGACCACTCCAATCTAAAAGCGATTGCGGACGTCAAAATGGACGTTAATTGAAATAGGATTTGTGTACAGTATATCCGAAAACGATATGCTGAAGAAGAGAACGTTAACTGTCAGTATTTCAAAATTTTGTCTATATTCTTTCCCAATGCCGTTTTTCTGTTGTGGATTTCAAAATAAGGTCTTATTTTCGAAAAGGTTAAAAGGGGGGAACCTTAATTAAATGATTTAGAATAATCTATCCTGTTTTAAACCAATATCTATCACGGCGGAGATTGGGCATCATGGGATGGATAACGACCACAGACAAAAAAATCTCGATTCTGGGCAAATATTTTGCAAAAACTTTTTTTTCACATCTGCGTCAATTTTCAAAATGTTTTTGTATATACCCCGCCTTACCAAGCTGTTTCCTCAGATATATGGATTTTTTGTGGAACTCTCTTACTTTATTCAAAATTTGATACCAACCGACCAGAAATCGAAATGATAACAACTACGGCCAAATTAGCCACCGTGACGCTTTAAGAAAGAATTTGTGCCATAACTTTCTTATTTCAGAGTCATTTGTCAAGCAGTTTGTTGCATGTACCCCACCTGACTGAGCTCTTTCCTCAGATGTATGATGTATAAATGTAAATGGCGGGTAGGTCAATTATATACAGATTTGGTCTAGAAGGACTACATCAATTTCATTTGAAATTTCCTTGCACAGAAATAATCTAGTTATGCAGGTTGATCATTCAATACACTATTTTTTGATTATTTTTTCTACCAATAACAACCTAGCATTGGTCCCTTTAACCCTTTCCCAAACAAGACCTGGTTTTGACGTCCCTTAGAGAAATGGATTGGGAAAACATTGAGACAAAAGAAGAAACTGTTGATAACCAGCAGTTTCTCCTTTTGTCTCAATATTTTCCTTGCTATATTGTACGCAAATTATATCTTATACAGTGTACATTTGTCGTCAGAAGCAGCTTTTGAAATTGAAATTTTGAAAATTTGCAGTTTGGGAAAGGGTTAAATAGGATAGTCGACAGTATCATCTGGTAAATGTTAACCTATTACCACATATTGACGCCGTACATTTGACCCCAATTTCGTGACAAGCAATGTCTTCATTTTCAACAATATTTCCTAACCGGAAAAACAAACAAGTATAAAATTCTATTAATTCGAGATTGCCGTCTGAAACACTTCTAAGATTGGACTAGTCTAAATTTTTGCAGTCTGATAATAGATCACGATGGAGATTGTGCATCATGGGATGGATAACGAATACGGACAAAATAATTATGATTCTGGTAAGATTTTTTGCAATAACTTGTGCGTCAATTTTCAAAAAGTTTGTTGCATGTTCCCCGCCTTACCGAACTCTGTCATCGGATGTATGACATATTAGATAACTATATGTAGTGGTACTTTTTCCAAAATATTGTCCCAACCGACAAGAAAGCGAAATGGTAACGACTACGGCCAAATTAACCACGCTTCAGTTAAGAATTTGTGCAATAACTTTCTCATTTCTGCGTCACTTTTCACGCAGTTTGCTGCATGTACTCTGCCTTACTGAGCCCTTTTCTCAGATGTATTACTTATCTGGAAACTCCTTGTACTTTTCTAAAAAAAAAAAAAAGATCCCAACCGACTAGAAAAATGACCTGGATTTTTTGTCGTTTTTCTGGTCGGTTGTGATCAATTTTTGGACAAAGTACAAAGATTCTACAAACAAGTCATATATCTGAGGAAAGAACTCAGTGATTCGGGGTACATGCAACCAACAGCTTGAAAATTGACGCAGAAATAGGAAAATTATTGCACAATTTCTTACCTAAAACGAGGCAAATTTTTCCGTATTCGTTATCCATCCCATCACGCATAATCTCCACCGTGTAGATTAAGCGCTGACAAGAAAATCCGTAGAATTATTTTTCTATGTTCCTTTCTTATTTGTCTGCTTGGCTTTGTTATGCGGAAGTTTCTAGCAATGGAACTCATTAACGTTAAAACCCTCAACAATCTTATGATGAAATGATATCCACCTGTTTTGTGTGAAAAACGAGAAATTAAGCTCCGAATAATCGTGTTTATCTGATGTAAACTTCTCGGAAAGCACATAGTACTTATGAAATGATAATTGACAAGAAAATTACAAAGGGTGCGTTCTGGTATTAAGGTATTCCATCCATCATAAGATACTAAACATTCCGTGCATATTCGGTCGTCATTCGTAGCCACGGATATTGACGATAGTAACCATCGTCAATTTCAAGACATGATATGTGGCAACTTAAATTGACGAGGGATACATTCGTCAATTTCCGTTGCAACATATGATACCCTAAGTCGTGCGAAGTGTTCGGTATCTAAAGATGGATGGTATGCCCTAACGAATAACATGGATTGAATGAATGGAGTTAATGTCATATACACTACAGCTAAAGTCATATGGAGACGGACCTCGGTTTAAGGTGATACACCGCTAATGAGGTTCGCGTGATGTCGGAATTATTCGGACAACGTCGAAAACATTCGGCGGTGAAACTTTCCATCGCCGAATGTTTACGACAGCGCCCGAATATTTTCGGATACGTTACGACGCCGCTCGAAAAAATCCGATGATTTATGAATCTCAAAATTGCCACATTACGGGTATTCTAACTTAAAGTCTCATCCGACAAGCTAGGCCAATTATGGACCCAGATCAGCCTATGTTTTGTGGAATCTGACCATGGCAAGATCAGCAATTGTTTTAAAGTGGGTAAATCCTTTCTGAAAATTACCTGTTTTTGACGTGCCTGATAGAAAAGGCTTCGGAAAACATTGAGACGGCAGGAGAAAACGCTAATGACCAGCACATTATCTTCCTTTCTCAATATTTCCCGTGCTATATATTACACAATCACTATCTTTAGCAACACCCATTTTGACGTTTGCAGCTGCTCTAAGATTCGAAAACACAAAATATTTGTTGTTCGGGATAGGGTTAAATCATTACATCTTTATCATCGGCATCTTTAATTGCTTAGAATGCATTTTAGAATGTATCTGAAAATTATATCTATTCGCACATTTGCAGAGGCAATGTTTTATCATGTGAAATAGTATACATTAGTTTCGTCGCTATTGGCGAAATGTTTGTTAGTTATAATTAAGCCGGTATGTGGAAAATCCGTCCTTAAAGCATTTGAACTACTATTTCTCCAGGCCTGCCTGTCCCTAAAAGCAGCCTGATCAGATCATAATTTGCTCTACGGTGGTTGCTACATGTACATGTCATATATATAAACCAACACTAATCTGTGCAGCCCGATATAGATCTTTTTTTTTTCTCAATTTCTTAATGGCCCTGACTAAACTATCTTAAGGTAGAATATCCGTAATGTCGCCATTTTAAGATCAATAAAACATCGTATCCGAACCTACTCGGGCGTGATCGTAAACATCCGGCGGTGGAGAGTTCCACCGCCGAATGTTTTCGATCACGCTCGAATAATTCGGACGCCATTTTAATCTCATTAGGGGTGGACTACCTTAACCAAACATCGCACTGTGACTTTTTCTGAATCCCTACAAAACAATGGCTCAGAAAAAAGTCGTGGAAAATGAAGAAATCGCTTGCGACAAGCATTTCCTTCATTTTCCCCATTGCTTTCTACATAAAGTACCCCAAAAATTGTAAAAAAATCATTCATTTTTTAAAAATTGTTGTCTGCAACATCTTTGAAACTAAACAAATCTTTTTTTTCCGTTTGGTAATAGGTTAACCAAAATTAGAACATCCTACATTCCTTTTCCTCTTTCTATGTGTAGAAACATTAAGTTACAACAACTTGACTGAAACGTAGGAAAATAATGACATGATTAAACTGTTTTGCATTTTTAACAATTTTTTGACAAACTCAAAGTGACCGTTTTACACACAACTCGCGAAGTTGTGATATTTTCTCTAAGAAAGGGTTTGTACTTCATTATTGATACTTGAACACATAAAATGTTTTAGAGAAGCAGAATTTAAAACTACCTTTCAGAATTATTTATTAGCCCTTTTGACCGAGAAATACTTACTGTAGCTTTTCATTTACTTCCCTGACGAAGAAAGCTTTAGAAAGCATTGTGATGAAAGAGGATAATGCTTCAAATGACCATTTTCTTCTTTTCTCACTATTCTATAATATAATAGAATAGATTGATTTCCTACAACATTTAGTTTCTGCATATTTTATCAGTTTAAAATTCGGTTGCTTTCTATATTCTTTCTAGATTGTGGAAAGTGTTAACTTAGTGGTGCAAACCGACAATTCCATAGATTAGGTTGTTATAGGCCGTTGAACATTTCTAAGTTCTATCGTTGAGTAACTCGATATTAATTAAGGTAGTGTACCCCTAATGACTTTCACGCGACGTTCCACCACCAGATGATAAAGCCGCCGACCGAATAGGTCGGAATAGTAACGATTGTCAGCGACGTCGCGCTAAAAATCCCGACTTTGCGCCAATCCCATTACGGATGGACTAACTCAAGACATATACAGTCCCTGGACTAGGCTCCATTTGACTGAAACCGACTGATATGTGGTACTGATAACAAAGAGCACCGTGAAGGTGCTAGTTGGGGAGCCTAGTCTCCTATCTGTACAGTCCTATAATCATTTTTTATAACAAAGGAAGTTCTAAATTATTTTGAGGATTGAAATGTTTGCAATTTCTGAAAGAAATACAAAAATATATATTTCTATTTTTTCTTTTTGTTCTTGTTTCAATTTTGAAACATTTTGCCTTTAAAATTAAAAAAAAATGTTATTAGTCGTACAGCAGAGTTACACATTGCTTTGCGACAGACTTATTTAAATGTTTTTTGTCAAATTAATGTACAGTATTTCAAAGTAGTTGACTTAAACTTTTTTTCAACAATGTTTCATGTATTCTTATTGACTAGAAGAACAAGCATCATTCTGTTAAAAGTTAAGAATCTTATAGTGTTATTGTGGAGCAAAAAAAAAAGTTTGAAAGAGACAGTTTTCCATATCATAGATATAAGGAAAAAAGTTTTGATTGGTATTTTATTTTAATTTCGTCATCTCTCAAGTATTGATGTACGTTTTTCAAATCGACGATATATATATTTATTTTCCATACAGTATAGGATTTGTGTATAATATGGTAGGATAAACAATATGGGAAAATGTTATCATGATTTTCTTCCTTTTTCTTAATAATTCCATTGTACCCTCTTTTAGAAATGCCAAAAGCAGGCACTGCTTGGAAACGGAGTAAACAAACAAGTTTCTTTCAGTCTCAATTAGAATTATAATATCATATGCGAACATATACAATATTTTATGTATATTTTAATAATATCAAAATTTTACATGAATTATTCTATTATTATGTAGATCTATACTTTTTAAGTGTTATTCAACTTTTTCCAAAACGGATATTACGTCGCTTTTCAACGAAAATTTCGTAACTGCAGCTTTAAATAAGCTGCAGTTACGAGGCTTTTGTTGAAAACCAACGAAATGCATTTCAATTAAAATTGTTTTCCGAAAAGAAAGAAAAAGCACATACATTACCTTATAGTATAGTATTTTCTTCTAGATATCCAGTAGTTAAAAGCCATCCTACAGCCCCAAAGGTCCATCAAACAAACACTCTTTGACTAAATATAATAAATCTGTGGACAATCTGCCGTCAATTCTTCACACGAAGGAATCAATAATCCATACAAACAATATTATTTCTTTTGTGTTTAAAACAAACAAATCCTCATCCAAACATTTTCACGCTATTAAAGCATCGAGGCGACCACTCTTACTCGCTCGCTGGAATCAATTCACCGGTATTGTGTTGGTATCACTGATATTATAGACTGTGGAATCCGCGCTGCTGCTGGCTTAGAGCGTGTGTCTATAATGATTATTTGAGTTGTGATTTGTAAGCCACACTCTGTCGCTATCGAAGACTGCAACAGGCCGTAATGGCACTAATATCTGTGTTTGTCTTCGATTCTTCGTTTCTTTGGTTAGTGTTTTACCTGAAGATAGAAAACAAAATTATGGTAAAATCATATTTAATGTATGGCTTGGTTTATAAGTATTATTATGTTTGTTGTTTAATGAGTATTTACATCCATAACCTGTCGCTATCAAAGACTTCAACAGTCCGACAGAAGGCTAGATATATCTGTATTTTGTATTTGATTCTTAGATTGGCGTGTCACCTGAATCGAAATTTTATCAATTTATATTTAAAATCATTTATATGCATAACCAATGTTGTCAAAGACTTCAACATGCCAGCACAGGTCTAGATCTATCTGTATTTTGTCATCGATTCTAAGCTTAGTGTTTAACATGAATATGGAAAATGGCAAAAATTATACTCAAAATATATTAATTGATTTATTATTTTGGCCATTGCATTTTCAAAGTGGACGCTTTTCCGATATGACCAATTGGATTTTTCTGTAATATGTGAAAAAGTCCAAATCAGTATTTCATGTACATACACGCTTTCATCTTCAAGGAAAAAGAAAGGGATAACATTATATTTACAAATATTCTCGTATTTTTCAAAAATGTTTCTCGAAGCTATATCTTTTTATAAGAGTCTAACCAATAGTAACTGATTTGGAAATGTTAAACATACCCACAACGTCAATTGATTATCAGCATTTTCTTCTTTTCACACAAATGTTTGTTTCTAAACTAATATCGGTTGGGATCGTCAAACACCTGGCTTGTCAGGAAAAGTGGCAACCCTTTCCCAAACAAGACCTGACTTAAGGTAGTCCACTCTTAATGAGATTTGGCGACGTCGGAATTATTCGGGCGACGTCAAAAACATTCGGCGGTGGAACTTACCACTGCCTAATGTTTACTACCGCTCCCGAATAGGTTCGGACACGTAAAGACGTCTCTCGAATAAAGCCGATGTCTTGTGGATCTCAAAATTGCCACATTCTACTCTTACGTCTCTTATAGAAAAACATTGAAACAAAAGGAGAAAATGCTGCTACCAACATTTTCTCCATTAACATAATTGTTTCTGTGCCATATTGAACGCAGATCCAATCTCTATCAACATCCAATGGACAAGTTTCTACTAAGACACCCCCGCATACAACAGCCTCCGAGAGTCGTCCTTACAGGCAAAAGGCGAAATTTGTAAACGGGGAACGGTTGACTGTAAATCCAATAAAATAACCATCTTACCGGCTATTAACGAATTCATTCAATTTCATTATTTATCTATTTCATTTATTTTCCACTTAAAACTTCGCTTTATTACTGTATATTGAATGCACGTGCGCTTTATCGCTATATATTGAATGCACGTGGGTCCTCATTGTTTTCTCCGCATGTTTTGGGAGCCTCGTTTTGATAGTGTCGATTTGTTACTATTTTTAGTAACAATTGTCATGTATACAACGTTTATTTCCCATTAACCCATTTTTGTGCCTCCGGAAGTTAATCCGAGTCTTCTCTGATGAAAATTTGCTGTTCGATGTTTGGATGTCGCTATTTACATTAAAGCGCTGTCCCATTCAAAAACAAAAGAAAATTCCGACACAAGTTATTTCGCTGTGTTGGACTTTTCGTTTGATTTTTTAATGGGACAGCGCTCTATTGTAAATAGCGACATCCAAATATCAACGAGCGAATTTTCATCAGAGAAGACTCGGATTACCGGAAGTGTTCTGGGGGTACGGACTAAAACATACATGAAAGGAGTCTATTTGTCTTCCGCAGCAGCTTTCACGTTGAAAATATCGTAGTTTTTCATCGATAACCTCGTAACTGCAGCTTTTACAACTGCCGTTACGAGGTTAACGATGAAAAGCTACGATCTTGTCATTTGGGAAAGGGTTATAGTGCCAAAGTAAAACTAGGAAATCAGCACGGAAGGTGTCAAAATTCATTAGTTCTTTCAAGCCATTAACCTGTTGGTGACTAATTAACTCTTTCCAAACGACAAATTTTAGACTGTTCCAAATTCAAAGATGCTGCAGACGGCATTATCAATTGAATGGAATTTTGGATTTTTTGGTGTTCCTGAGTGGAAAACAACGTGGCAAATGAAAAAAATTGCTTGTCACAAGCAATTTTTTTTTTATTTTCCACAATGCTTTTTAAGGCCCTTATCTTGTGGGAATTGAACAAAAGTCATTGTGTGGGAATGCGTTAACACTTTCCCTCATATCAATGAGATATTTGTTGTTGTTTTTGTCAACTTCTTTAGACCACAAAATGGATATTGATAAAAAACCTTCGTCAGGTAATATTAAAATACAGCACAATTGAGCCAAAAGGATAGCATGCTGATTACACGCATTTTCTTCTTCTGTCCAGATGTTTTCTTACATGTAATACGTCACAAACCGTGTCCTATTTGGGATAAGGTTTTAACTAATTCATTATACATTTTGGTAATTATAACAAAAACATAAATACAGGCTCTAGAATTTCAAGGAAATTTTATTACTTTTTCCCTTAGCCAACCAATGGTTGACTTTGAGAACAAAATATCAGAAGAGAAAATGATACCGGCTACCAGATTTTCGATGTTTTTTCAACAACAATCTCGCTTAAAGCAGCATTTACGAGTTTTTTTTGAAGAACGACGATTTTGTAATTTCTCTTGAAAGGGGTCTTGGTAACTTCTTACAATTTCTATTGGAATAATGTATCTTATCTTCCTTTTTGCAATAGTTTTCTTAGCATGTTAGCTGTATGTATTCTTCATTAAAACATAATTATACATCGTGGAAATATATTTAACCCTTTCCCAAACCACAATACATTTATTTTATTTCATTGCATTTATTCTACACCGGTTTTAATGTCATTCAGGTTTAACATAAACCTCGTAACTGCAGGTTAAGAAGTTGCAGTTACCAGTCTTTCGTCGCTTTTCAACGAAAACCCCGTAACTGCAGCTTGTTGTTAGCTGCTGATACGCGGTTTTCGTAGAAAAGCAGCGATTTAAGGTAAGTTTGGACTCGAGTGTTACTTTTTATCCGCCCAATGATTTTTTTATATTTGTACATGATTATCTTGTAAAGTAACATTTCCGGAACAAAGTATAAAAATATTAGGGTAAGTTTCCCGACTCGTTTTCGTGTAAGGGTTATCTCCCCTTGACTAGTAACGACCATTTTCGCAAAATTACTCTTATGTTTTAAAGTCATATAGCAAATTATTCTAAATGGATAATTTCAAATGTTATATCAATTTAGAGACTTAACATAAGCACAAATGTGATGAAATGATTGGAAGAAATATTTTAAAACCATTTTCTGGAAAAAATATGGGAAAAGATTCAAAATCACATTTTTGGAGAAAATTCGGCAACTTCTTTTTCAATTTGCTAAAAAATTACCCAATTAATATTTTTTTGATTTTGGATACGTTGAGGATAATACACATTTTTACACAAAATATCAGCACACCTTTCCCCGCTAATAAAAAAAATATGTTCGACTTTATCTTTCCCCACCACCCTGTTTTAGCCTTATTATGACAAAAATATCTATAATTTACATTTACATATACGTTACATTTAGAACAACAAAATACTTAATCTGACATTCACCATCACAAAAAGGGGAATGTTTCGCTTTAAAAAAATGATAAAAATTGTAGCATTGGCATTTGGTGCCGCAGAATAAACACATAATTTGTAAGTCACATGGCCGCTCTCTAAACTTACCTTAAGTAGACAAAAAGGTAAAGGGAGCTTATCAGCATTTTCTTCTCTTGCACACGTTGTTATAGCTCAAAATAAACGACCTGGCTGGGCATCTCTGGCTAATAGCTAGAATTGTTCTGCCAGTTCATTTATTGTGAGTTATAATAATAGAGTCGTCAAAATCAGGAATTGTTTTGGAGAGAGTAAAGCAACTTCTCTTCAAACATTATTACGAAAATGATAACATATTAAATCCAATGATGATAACGATTAAAATTGTCATTTTAGAAATTGTTTATAAATAATTAAAGAAACGAAAACGAAAACACATTAGGAAGAAAACAGAGAGTAGATTCAGATCTAATTACATTTATATTGTCGTCTGTAACTTATTTTTTTTAATTTCGTAGTACCTAAAATCATGTCGTTTGGAAAATTGATAAGTTAGTATCCAAAGAAACCTTGTAACATAAGTATTTTAGCTTGGGAAAATATTAAAGGAAGAAAATGCTTATTATCAGCATTTTATGACTTTTCCTCAATATTTTTTTCCACCATAATAAAGAGACTTTCTATCACGACACTCAGAATTACCTTGTCGTCAGCATCACCTTTGAATTTGGACAGGTTCAAATAATTGTCATTTGTGAAATTTTTAAAGCCTCTCTTACAACCGGTCGTGCGTGCCCCTGAGTGCGGTCTGAGTCTAAAACTTAGACATAGTCGTGCGATGCCCGCACGCGCAACGTACGATTTTGGTGGACGCATTCACGACGCAGATTGCATGTAGCAAAGACTTGACCGGACAATTTTTTGCTACAACCATTCTGCGTCTATTAGAACGCCGGAAGCACGCATGACAGAAGTACTTAGCACCGACAACATACGTACGTGTGACATGGGGAATATTTTACAGAAAACATTTCAGCCTCTCTTACAACCTGTCATGCGTCTTTATAAATCGAACGTTTTTGGAAATTTTTAAAACGAACGATTTATAAGGACGCACGACGGGTTGTAAGAGAGGCTTACAAGTTACGTGACTATCGAATGAAGTTGCGGTAAATCAACAACTCTGCAAAAAAAGATCCATTACTTTGAACTCATAGGAATCGGAGATATTATCAAAGCTAATTAAGATAATGGCGACAAAATGAAACAATATGGTTGATTGCAGGGCAAACCCATTAGAAACATGCATGCCAACCATTTATCTTTTCCCTGTCTTTTTCAGCTCTAATTCCGTCGCGGAAATTACTAATTATATGTACCGCATCAAAAAGAATGCAAGACACTTAACGATTCTCTTAGAATAGCATCTTGATAGAAGACTTCATGGACTGTAACCATTGTTATATTATTATCGTATTTATTATTATCACGGTATAGCTCAGGATAAATGACTTAGCAGAACATCTCTAGCTAACAGCTAGAGATGTTCTGCCAAGTCATTTATCCTGATCTATAATATCTTGAGTTTGAATGCATCCAATGAGGAAATATTATGCGCTACGTGCAGAAAACGTCGTTTTCGATGGCAAATATAACTTTGAGAAACACTGTGATAAAAGAAGAAAATGTGAAAAGATGTAAACCGGCTTTACACCTTTACTCTCAATACGTTCAATGTTATTATAAATGAATTAATTGCATCATCATCGGGATGTCTTCCGAACTTGGGCCAGTTTTTTTTTAAAAAAAAAATGGCTGAAATATTTGGCTTTTTCTATCATATTGGCGGACACATTCAAGAAGGTCGTAACCGTAGATTGTATAAGCTATAGTTACAACATTTTTGAATGTAACCGTCGATATCCTATACATGCATTTAAAAGTACGATCATCTGTCATAGAGGATTTCATCGGTATTATTGCAAGACCTCGTCACTACAGCTTACTATAACTTAAGGTTTACGAACTGAGAATGAAAACACCACTTTCTAGCCATATGAAATGCATCAAATTACACACACTTGTAAATACACTTCACATAAGTTGATTCACCGTGCCGGATTTTAAGATTATGCTTCAAGAAGAAAATAATTTACAAATATTGTTTTACTCTATATTCATATGCAAGGGAGGTAATTTTGAATTTTTTTGTCAAATATTTCCATAAGTAGGCATTAATTCAAAATTCTAAACCATACAAAATGCTTATGTTTGTATTTGGAATGGAAATGTAACACAGTTCAGGAATAACTGGCACTTTTCAAATTTCGCCTCTGGCTCTGCATTTCATTCTCAGTACGTAAACCTTAAGATGTAGTTACGAGGCTTTGCAATAACACCAGCAATTTGATTTTTTTTCTGCAATAATATTCTGTACATGCTTATCAAAATTAATCTCAAAATCTTCAAGGCACAAATTAGGGAACGATTTTGTCCAGCTAGCTGTGTTGTATTTTCGGACAAACAATAGTAATTCCACAGGCGTTTTTATAAAATCTCGTAATTACGGCTTGACTCAAGCCGTGGTTACGAGATTTTAAAACAACATTGACATTTAATCAAAACATGACGGTAACCAGGTCTATTTTTAGCACATAATTCATTGCTATTGTTTATGAAATTTTGAATATCATTCTCATCGGAAACATTATATCGTGTCGTAAGTCGCAGTAATGATGAAATATGTATTTTTCTGGAATTTTTAAATATTCGTTACCTTGGCAACGTTTTTCGAAGGCAATGTAATTGGAATATGATATCCCCTTATTCTAGAAATATTTTTCTTAATTGCGTCTTGTCTGTGGAAGAAAAACCATCATCTAAACCCTTTTCAAACACATCTTTTAGTCTCTAATAGGGAACGATTTTATTCAGTTAACCGTGACGTAATTTCGGACAAACAATTTAGTATTTCGTAGGTGATGTTATAAAATCTCGTAACCACGGCTTGGTTCAAGCCGTGGTTACGAGATTTTATAGCAACACCGACTATTTTATCAAAACATAATGATAATTTGGTAAACACATGTTTTCGCACAAATTCAATGATATAGAAGGACAAAATTGCAGGACAACAAAATGATGCCGATCAGATCAGCATTTAATTTACATTGTATCAGAGCTGGGCTCTTGAAGATAGATAGATAGATAGATAGATAGATAGATAATCTTTATTACCTCCATAATGGAGAGAATGTTTTCACAAAATATGAGTTAACATAGAACATATATAATATCATATATACATAAAACATGAATCAAATGATTACATACAAAATGTCTAACTGTGTTTGGATTATTTACATTTATAAGTACATAGTTATAATTAATGGGTGGGTTGGAGCATGAGCGTATGATGGATGGGTAGGTAAATGAATGAATGAATGAATAAATGAATTAATGAATGAATAAATGAACGAATTAATTAATGAATGAATTAGTGAGTGAACGAACGAATGAATGAATGAATGAATGAATGAATGAGTGAACGAATGAATGAATGGGTGAACGAATGAATGAATGAATGAATGAGTGAATGAGTGAGTGGGTGAACGAATGAATGAATGAATGAATGGATTGTGGAATTTCCTTAGCGAAACGAAAATCAAGGAATTTATTATGACATAAAACAAATAGCGGTCGATGGATCCATCATGGAATAGATCCATGGATCGGTTTCTAGGTGTATGTACAATAATGTATTGTAATAATCTCATCATAGACGATAGCCAGTAACTATATTAACAGTAATGATGCCGATCAGCATTTAATTTACATTGTTTCAGAGCTGGGCTCTTGAAAAGGGGCCCTTGACAATTTAAGGTAGATTATCCATACGAGGGACGGTCGGAAAGTAGTTGGACTTTTCGTGCTGCAGTCTCTCCATTTGCAACTGTATAAACATATTATATATTGATGGAATCTACATCCATTTGCCAATAATGTGGTCAGTTTATTTTCAAAGATAGTTGTATATGTATGATATTCTGTCCACTTATATGTGATAGGGGTTTTATGTACCATAGACTATTTGTTAGAGGAACAACAAGGGTAACCAAAACAAAAGAACATTCTAGTCATTTTAATCGCGAAGAAGTTAAGTTTTTTAACTAAATTATCACTGAAGATTAAATAAGGGTCCATAATAAGGGTCCATAATTCCGAACTTGGGATAAAAACAGTCAAAGCAGTCATGGAAACGAGCTGGTTCCCCGCCCATGAAAAGATTAAGCTGTTTCCTTCGGTTGGTAGTCATGTTTGTTGCTTTTAGGGATTCACGAGGATTGATAGTTACTCATTTCATGTCAAATGGTAAAAACTGTCATTGCCAAGAAGAATTCTGAAGTAATTCAGAAAAACCAAAGAATAAATGCTGAAGTAAACGCCTCCCAGATTAGCAAAGAAAAATGTTTTCTACTTCACGATTACGCACAGTCCCATACCACCGCATATACAGTGGAGATTATCAACTATTACACATGACAAAAGTTATTTTGCTCTTCTTATAGCCCTGACCTCGCCCAACGTGACTTTTATTTGTGTCAAGGACTGATGAAAATGCTTGCTGGGAAGAAATTTGAGACCAGTGCGCCTTTGACAACGGTGGTTACACAGTACCTAATACAGTGGGTCTACGTCGTGGTTAATAGTGGGAATAGTAAAGCTCCTACAAAGATGGCAAAAATGCATAGACATAGATGGACAATTTGTTTAAACAGTGTAGAAAGAATTTTGTTAAAAAATTAAATGGTTTTAGAGAACTAGTCAAAAGTCCAACTACTTTCCGACCGTCCCTCGTATTGTGGCCATTTTGAGAATTATGGAATAACAACTTTTTTCGAGCAGTGTCGTTACGTATCTGAACCTATTCGGGCGCGGTTGTTAAAGTGACATTTCAGAATAATTTTTACACAAATTTTACTTTTATTCTATATGAAAGAGCATATTTTCTTATGAAAATTCTGAAAATTTCAAGCCAAAATGTTGAACTGTTTAAAAGAAATATATATTTTTGTGGACAACAGTTCAGATTTATATAGAATTTGTCATTTCTGTCTCAACTTTAAAGGCGTATTTTTCGCTTATGAATAACAACTTAAAAAAACTGATAGTGTTTCTTCGCATTAGAATAAACAATCTTTGCACCAAGACATACTTTTAAAAAAATGAAATAAATGTGAAATGTCACTTTAACAATTGCGGAAGTTCCGTAGCCGAATGTTTTCGACGTTGCCCGATTAATTCCGACGTCGTGCGAATCTCATTAGGGGTGTGTAGCCGGGTGTAGTATAAGGGGCACTTATACTATCTCGCCGTACAAGATAGCTTTTATAGCGACGTGGTAGAGTGTTCGCTCAGGGTGTGAGAGGTCCCAGGATCGAATCCCCACAGGAATCGTTGCGATATTTATTTGCGGGTTACATTTGGCGCCCACCGTAAAAAACCTGCATGAGGTGTTGGGTTGTGAGATTAGTGAGTTGATGATGTCGAAAAAAAAGATTCGTGGAAGAATCTTAATTGTCGAGGGGGTGTATGTAGCCGGGTGTAGTATAAGGGGCACTTATACTATCTCGCCGTACAAGCTAGCTTTTATAGCGACGTGGTAGAGTGTTCGCTTAGGGTGTGAGAGGTCCCAGGATCGGATCCCCACAGGAATCGATGCGATATTTATTTGCGGGTTACAGGTGGACTACCTTAAATTAAAGTCACTCTATGATTTTGTCAAAAACGAAAAAAATAATAGTAAATTTTGCGATTGCTATCCTCAGAAACCAGAAAGATTGCAATAAATGTCATCTAATCAAAAGCGCAGGTGGCCAAGCAACCCGTTCAATATTATTAGTTTTTATACTTGTTTGAAATGTCAACTATTTCGCTGTTTTCACATCAGAAAATAAATAATAAAAAAAATCATTAAATCATTTCAGCCGGTTTCTAGACATTTTTTGTATAATTACAAAAAAACTAATTGATTGATTGTTTTTTCCTGATATTGTCCTTTATGAAAGCTTCGTTTCTGAGTGTTTTTATGTCATTTTTTCATTAGACCAATTCACGATTTAGCTTGGTAAACGTTGTATGGGTTATTCACTATGGGATAAATCATCTCGTCGCTTTTCAACAAAAACCTCGTAACTGCAGCTTGTTTTAAAGCTTGAGTTACAAGGTTTTGAAATAACACCGGCGATATATCGTTGTTTTCCTTCAAAAACGTTGTAATCGCAGCTTTACAGTTATGAGTTCTTTCGGAAAAAAAGAGACACAAGAAGGCTTTGTCGCTCTACTGGCTTTTCTTGAAGGATATATTTATATCTTAAGATTTCTCCAAGTCAGATAAGCTATTCCCTTCAACTCTCCCATGTACTGACTAATTACTTAACCCTTTCCCAAACAATACCTGGTTTTGACGTCCCTAGAAGAAATGGCTTGGGAAAACATTGAAACAAAAGAAGAAACTGCTAATAACCAGCAGTTTCTCCTTTTGTCTCAATATTTTTTGTGCCATATGTAACGCAAATTTTATCTTTAATAACATCCATTTTGTCATTTTTTTAACATTTTCTGAAGTGGATCACCCTAACATTTTGTCGTTTGGGAAAGGGTTAAGCCAATTTTCGTTACCACCGACAACGCCCAGAAATTGACGAGGGTATGCCATCGTCCGTTTCACGTATAACGCTCGAAGCTGCACAAAGTGTTTGGTATTTAATAGGCGATTGAAATTCTTAAAGTAATCAATCCTTGGTCAAATACTAGTATTTTTTCGTCTGACTTCGTTTGCAATTTGTACTTAATAACTTTTTTGTTGTTTCGGAGAGGCACAAGGATAGCGGAACACCCGCTGTGTCGGAGTCAAAGGGACCGTCAAAACACTTCGAAATATCCGAAATTCGACACATCCAAATTTGTGTTCGGGTCGATAAAGTTTACTACAAAATTACAAATTCATAATGCTGAAACCAATATGGCATGAGGAATATTGAGGAAAAGGAAAGATGCTGGTATTAATCGCTTTTATCCTTTCTCACGGTGATTTTCAAAAGCTTTCTGTAATTTATAGGGGTCGAAGCCATGTCTGTTTTAATCATACCAATCGAATCTCAACTTTCCAAATATATGTGGCGAAAATAATCTTCGAAAAAACTATAAGCCATCTATTATTATATATCGCTTCTTTTCAACGAAAACCTCGTAACTGCAGCTTGTCTCAAGCTGCAGTTACGATGGTTTCGTTGAAAAGCAGCGATATGAATGACTCTGCCAAAATAGGCATTTTGTGACATTTCATTCCGGGAATTTTATGACGGTTGCCTAGGAAACGAGAAACTTCAGCAAAATCTTTTTTTTTTTTTTTTGTTTTTGCTTGATATTTCAAAATGTCATCATAAATGAATTACTGTCGGCTACCACACCTTCTTTCATTTTTTTTGTTGGACTTTCTTTTTATATAAGTATTGATTAAGAATTTGTTACAAAACAATGTCGTTCTGTAAAAATGTTGCAACCGTGTTTGGAATATTACGCCTTTCGTTGCAGCATCGATACTATTCAGATGACATTCAAATTCAAAGATCAGTTGCATTCAGTGAATTCTTGGCGTTTTTCGCGACTTGAAATCAGCTTCAAATATTTTCAAATTGGTCATTTATTAACAGAATCATTGCAAAATATTGCAAATGTTTTGTCGCGTGGATCTCAACCATGATAGGGACCTTCCATGTAGATCCCGGCTAAAATGTAAAGAAGTCAACCCTAATGAGATTCGCGCGACGTACAAATTATTCGGGCGACGTCGAAAACATTCGGCAGTGGAAAAATTCCACCGCCGAATGTTTACGACCTCGCCCGAATAGGTTCGAATACGTAACGCCGCCGCTCGAAAAGTTTTATTGAGCACAAACGAATCAGGCTATCGGGGTTTTGAGTGCACAGAACCATTGTCACTGAACGTGATCCATTTCCAAAACACAAATAATCTAGGCTATTCTGACTTATAAAAGCCTGATGCTAATGATGATGATGACGACGGCATTGATCGAAATACGATTTATGTGCAAATAGAAATGAGCAGACAAAAATGAGATTATGCTCTATTTAGCATCGTTTTTCCAATGAATGTTTTTGTGGGACTTGGGGCTCAATGAGTAAATGGTGAAAGCAATTTGTTAGCGGTCTACATGTGATCCTTTGAATAAAGGGTTTTCCTGTAGCCTGTGATATGTTTTGGTAATGCACACATAAATTTACAAATGCAATGTCATAATTTACTAATCATGAGAGTAAACGGGGTTTTTAAACTTTGACTGGCATGACCTCTTTAGACCGATTTGATGGAAATGCAAAAATACCCGGTAGCATTCAATGTCTTCATAAACTCATTAGACTCAGTCTAATTGTACTTGTAGGCAAAGTGACAGCAACATTTATTCAGGGGGTTTCTTTGAAATTATTTAGTTCAAGGTCATTCTAAAGCAGTCTGCATTGGGAACTTTAAAGAGGACCTTTTGAAATTCAGTTAGATATTAGCCTGATAAATTCCATGACGTATGCGGACGGAACTTCAAAGAAAAGCATGACAATAAATTGCCCCATCGATTTATTTGTTCAACGAAAGCTATTCTAAGAATTGAATATAGGCTGAAAGCATGCAATAGATATAACACTGTGGCTTTCGTTGCTGAATACAATGTGTGAGTTTTATCAAATTCTATTATGTACATGTATAACTTGAAATATTTCTGAAAACATGCAAATTTTGACATAAAACGCTTTAGTGTTGTTGATCGACCTGAATGCATGAACATGCTGTTTTATACATTCATGCTTTCATAGCAGCACATATTTTGGATTTTCTTTTTTCATTAAATGTAAGACGTAACTGTAAACCTATTTGCCAGACTAGAATATGATAATACAGCATTTTGTTAGCGTTTAGTTGGCCTTTTACAGGTGCAAGAAATTGTGCATTTTTTTAGCTGTAGGGGTATGTCATACGACTGACTATAAAATTCAAATAAGATCGAGGACCATTCATTTTTATTTCAATTTTCAATTGGTAATAAGACGTACTTTCAATACACAAAATATAGATAAATTCTATGTTTAGGAAAAGAAAATGTAAACTGGAGAATTGTCCCTTAAAGCTAAACTACAACTTCAAGCCGGGGAAACTAAGTCCAACGCATTACGGGGAACAACATTAATTTGAACAGTATATTAATCTAGTTTAGATGCACTGTAAATTTAGAAAAAAATGCTAGGGTTTGAAATATTTGCTTGTTGTGTGAATATTCATCGTAAAACACGCTTGTAATCCGTTACAAGAATCTAGGCGACACAGAGGGAACGATTACTTCATAGCCTGATTTTCCTTTTTTCTCGAACTGCACATTATTTCCATATTTATTAACAGTCGATAGATAATGTCGTCGCTTTTCAACAAAAAAACTCGTAACTGCAGCTTAAAACAAGCTGCAGTTACGAGTTTCTTTGTTGATAAGCGACGATTTTGAGTTGAATATCCCGTACAACATAAATATGGTCATATGGAGACGGGGATCTGGTGTTTAGCCCCCGTACGAATAATCGGAGTGGTGGATGATCGAACTAGCGATCAATGATTAACCGTGTTCCACATAAGGTCTGCTATTGACGCCCACAAAAGAAAAGAATCTTGAAACAAAAAAAAAAAAAAAAAAAAAAAAAAAAAAAAGGGAAGAAATTACTGAAAAGCCAACACTTTGTTCTTTGGTCTCAATATTTTATGTAATATAAAGTAAACCACCCTCGAAATCCCATCTTTCAACAGTTCAACACCCATTTCGCTGTCTTTAGTAGCTTCAGATTTGCCACAGCCGGTTTGCCACAAACCGAACAATCTGATATTGACATTATCACTGGTTGTGAACTAAAACAATTTTCGCTACAACAAAGGTATAGATAATTTGCGTTTAAATGCGAGTGTATAGATATTTTCTAATGACTATGAACTTGTTCTAAAAACAGACCGGGTTTACTGTTTTGTATTGACAGACTGTCTGTGTTGTTATAAAATCGAGTTACGATATTTTATAACAACACTGAAGGAATACATTGATCGCGAAAAAAAACGTCCCTCGCTATCATGGGTAGATTACGTCGACATGCTTGCAATTGACAAAATGCCGACTGTCAATCAAAAACATCGATTAGCCAATGGGCGATCAGAAAAATGTCATGCCCCAATTGTTCTTCGTTGCACGTGTTCTTGTATCGATTTATTGACTGACAATCAAAACAATCGCCATGCCAATTGCAAAGAATTTTGTGCTAACAATAGACTAGGTTTACGGTATGTTTTGATAAACCGTCGGTGTTGTTATAAAATCTCGTAACTACGGCTTAAATTAAGCCGTAGTTACGAAATTTTATAACAACACCTACGAAATACTATTTTGTTTGTCCGAATTTACTTCACGATTAACTGGATAAAATCGTTCCCTATAAATGAACACATGTCCATTGTTTGTATTAAATTCTATGTTGGGCGGAGCGATCTGTCGATTGGCGTTTGGTCAATTCGCCAGTACGTATGAAAAGCGTTGTGATAATTCTATTTTAGATCGATCTGTCCGTCAAAGTACGCAGGTATATGTTTCGTAGACTGGTTACCGCCTCATGACATGAACCTGGCATACGCAGGACAACACAGATGTACCATCGCAGCAGATAGGCTCTGAATTATGACGTGTCAAGTATATTTCAAAATTGTGTGAATGGTTGTGGATACAAGTGGTATTTAACAGCTACAGGGGTGTTTCTTTATTAATAATCAAGATATACAAATCGTTGTTTTACAACAAACAAACAAAATGAAAAAAAGGAGAAAACAAACTTTTAAATGCAGCTTGTTTTAAGCTAAAGTTACGAAGGTTTTTTTTTTTAAAAGCGACGAAATTCATTGTAAATGCAGATGATTTAGATTACAAAGGTATCCTGAATTACAAAATTGTAGGCATTTTTCAAGATTGCGTGAATCGCTTACATAAATACATCGTATTCTATTAATTGGATGCAAGGAGTCCTGAAAAAATTAAGATGCACTTAATATGCACTGTAAATGCAGATGATTTCTATTACAAAATTGTCTTAAATTACGACGATTCTCATATACACTCATTCTCAAATTAATTGTGATTTGGCGAAATAAAAACAGCAAAAAATGAACTTTATCCAATGGTTTGATTTTAACTATTTTGAACAAACTAAATATGGATGGACACCGAGGAAAAATATTTCAAACATTACATAACGCATATTGCTACAGTCAACCCTTGAAGTTGACACATGTTGAGTTCAAATTTTGTCGTTGTAATGTACGCTACTATGACATGTTTGCCAAAAAACACTACATAAAACCGTCTTAACTCAATTTGCACGCCTCTTATTCTTATTATGAAATTATGAAGCATTACTTGATAATATTTTATCGATAAAGATAAGAAATATTTTGAAAACATTCAGTATTTTCTGTCTTGAAAATGTATATATTTCAAAGATTTGTAACTTTAATACTCTAGGATTTAAATGTATTAGAGAAACTTTTTGTATTAATGTAGTGTGTCCATAGTTTCAGCCAAATACATCGAAATATTTAAATATAACCATTCGTTGAATTATAAAGCAGTATGATGTCTAAGTATGTAAAAATGTACAGCCTGCATCAAAAATATATGGGTGAACTGTATCGTACATTACATAAAATGAATACGTCAATTTATCTTTAATAATTTATCTAGGGTAGACTGCTTAAATTGACGATAGAACAATCACTTAATGAAATTTGAGTCTAAGGAATGCATACTTCAGTATTCATACATATATAACATCAAAATATGAAAACTAGTCCACGATTTAGTTACAATCTTGTGAATGAAATTGACTCAAAAAGATCTCAGCACTTTTCTTATCATATATGTTTTTAAATCAATTGATATGCATTGCGTTACTACAAAGAATTCTAACTGCTAATAAATTTGATTTCATAAATGGTATACAGTATTGAAATTAGTATATTATGCATTTGTTGACGAGTCTCGAACATTACACAAATGTAGTAAATAACTAAAAGACAATTAAATTGATATATTTACTTTATCAAAGCCTTACAAGTCATATATACATTAAACTTTCTTATAAACTTTGTTATATGGTATGATTAAGTTTCATTTCATGCATTTTTCTACAAAAAAATAACCCGGTATCGGACATTACAATCGTCTTGTATTGTATTGATACGTCTTAAACTAACCCGTTGAATATGATATATTATAATTTTTAATAATGCTCACAGCATTTATGATGTCATCTATGACATAATTCATATCATATAATTGACACATTGTGTATATATTAATTTAATGTATCGAACATTACAATCGCGTACATTACAAACAGTGCTATCTTATTCGATTCTGACAATTTCTTTGCCACATAACTCATATAAATGACACATTTGCTTTCTGCCATAAATAAACGAAAGGAAAAAACATGATTCTATCATTGCTTATTTACATATATTATATAAATGTGTAGCAAACATTACAGAAAAATTCAGCCATGGCCGGGTCTGTATTTGTTCTTTGTGGTTTTAAAAACTAAATCATAAGGTGGAACTGTAGACTTTATACTAATTTTTCATATATATAACATGGGACAAATTCAAGTGAATTCTATATATATGTTCGATTTAACTTCGGAGAACTGACTGTCTAAATTATGACATCGCGGACATTACAAAGAAGTAGAAAAAACGGCGACATCGATTCAAGTCTTTTCACTTTTTCATATAACTATGCTAATGCGATATAATCTTGAAATAATTGAAATTTGTTGTCAAATGTGTAAAAGTATTCTCTTGTGATGTGTGAAGTTGAATAATTTGAATGGCGACAGCCTCGAACATTATATTTTCAGGACATATTGCGCTGCAGTTTTATTCTTACTGACTTTAAGATAATGATCTTGCCTTGAAAACTTGGCAGATGTTTCCACCCGTATGTTATTTGTTAAAAATAGGTGTTTAGTAAGTGGATAAGAAATTCATAATTTGGATCATCAAAATCACAATTAATTTGAGAATGAGTGATATTCCGAAATAGCGTGAATATCTTGAAAAAATATTTTATTAATCAGTCACAAAACATTTTTTGGAAAATATTTGTATTTTCCTTACCGACTGAGGAGTGATAATGCACCATAAATGCAGATTGTTCGATTATAAATGTAGTTTAACCTTTTCCGAAACATAGACTCTCAGACAGCGATGCGTTTTCCTTTGAAATAGGATGCAAACGACAAATTTAATGTTATTTTAGACAGGTGTAAAACACAACACAGTAAATATCTAGCCAATAGTAGAAAGTGTTGGTTATAGACAATTTCTTATTTTGCCCAAATTTTGCCCCAAAACAAAATCATGTCTTGTTTTAGAGATGATAAACTTTAAATTGCGATGTTTCCTGATATATGCCCATGTCAAAATTGCGTGAATGGCTGTCATAAAATGCCGTATCAATCAGTCAAAAAACATTTTTAGAAAATATGTATTTTTTTCTTTAATACTAAGGGATGCCAATATACCGCAAAACGCAGCTGACTTTGATTTTAAAAATATTTAACCCAATCAAAAACAACAACAATTTACACTGGTAAATGTTCTTCTTGAAAGCTAGATAGACAACAGAATTGATGTTAATTAAAATAGGATTTGTGTAAATATAACGCAGTCAATATTTAGCCAAAGGAAGAAAATGTTGATTATAATCAATTTCTTCTTTTACACCAATTTTCCAATAACCAATTGCATACATTCTTTTGTAAAAGGTTAACTTAAATTGCGATGTTTCCTATATATGTCAAAATTGCGTGAATGACTGTCATAAAATGCCGTATCAAACGAGTTACAAGGCGCTTGGCGTCCATCAATGCTTTATCTTTACGGATTGAATCCTGTCGTAATTTTCAGACGCAAAATGAGCGGGTTGTTTGATCCATTCCAAAACAGAACCTGGTTTTGTCATCCATGATAAAAAAGAAAATATATCTAGAAAATATTGAGGCAAAAGAAAAAATGATGGTAAGCAGCAATTTTTCCTTTTGTCTCAATATTTTTGTACTATATTCTACAAAAATCTTATCTTTATCAACATCCATTGTGTCGTCTGTAGCAGCGATTTAAAATTAGACATGTCGAACATTTTATCGTTTATGAAAGAGTTGATAGTAGGAGGTTGCTGTTTTTGGAAGCAAATTTTGCAAAATTTGCTTCTCTTTGCAGGTACCTTTCTCTGCACTTTACCATTCTCTGCATACCACACAACACCTTCCGGTCCTCCTCACTATAAATAGTTCTATCAAAAGCAAAGATTAATGAGGTAACAGTCATTCGAACATACAATATGTAAGTCTGAAGTTATGTGTAGATATTGAATTGTGTGACTGAAAATGGAACACTCAATTAATCATGTCTCTATGAGAAGAAAAGATCGATGTAGTAATTTTCTTTATTATGGTTCAAAGATCAGGCCAATGGCATTCATGGGTCAGTCAAGTTTACTGAACTATGAAATATATTCAAAGCTTACACAAACGATTAATATGCATGAAGTTGTGCTAAAAATAAATACAACTCCAGCATGGAATTAAACTGGTAACCCGTCTTCTCTATGTACAAACTCCACACAGCGACAATGGCCTACACATTCTCACTGCCGGCATATAAATCACGTGACCTTGGTCTAGTCACGTGATTGCGTAAATATGTTTTGAAAATTTAAACGGTGCGACGTTAGAATAAAATTTATGTTTCTGAATCATTTATTTGATTTAATTTTATTTTTTATTTGGATTCATATCTGGCACCTTACATTCTTAAAACATCACTAAAACCATGTTTACTGTTTTGAATAAAAATAGAAATAAAAAAACAAAAATCGATTACCTGAAATCTTGGTAACTCAGTCAAGCTGTGCCGGCAGAGAGCTACCCAATATCCCAGTTCAGGGTAGATAACTGCGGAGGAGATTGCTCTATGTAGGGACAGGGTACCAGTCTAGCATGGAATCAAAGTATTCAAGGTATTCTGGACAATCAAAGTACCTAATCAATGTGCTCTACTTATCAAAGTATTCAGGGTATTCAAATGGATAATAAAAGTACCTAATCAAAGTACTCTACTTCTGGACAGGCCTACATTATCGACAAATTTGCTTCCCAACAGTACTGTCAGTACTTTGATTGGCAATTGGATTCTTTTCTGATCACTTATTCTTATCAATGAGACTAAAGTTTCAACCAGCAATAATTCAAAACCATCTACATAATTATTAGACACTGGAATGACAGTTAAGTTTGTAATTAAAGGGGATGCCAAACAGTTTTGAGCTTCGGGCATTTATTCAATTCAGATAGTGCATTTCTTTACATCTTCGTGTACATCGATGTTTTAAAGGGACATTTCATTCCAATTTCAATTTTTTAAAGTATGTCTTGATGCCAAGATTGGTTATTCTAATGAGTATAAACACTATTAGTTTTTTTAAGTTGTTGCCAATAAGCGAGAAACACGCATTTAAAGTTGATACATAATCGATAACTTGCATATAAATCCGAACTGTTGTCCACAACAATTTGTTTAATTTTAACACAAAAATATAAATTTCTCGTAAACGGCTCAATATTTTGGCTTGAAATTTTCAGAATTTTCATAAGGAAATAATTATGCTCTTTCAGATAAAAATAAAAGTAAAATTCATGACAAAAATTCTGAAATGTCACTTCAAAAACAGATTGCATAGGAGGTCATATTTCTAGCTGATATATAGTTATTCGACGATTTTAGAGACATGCCGTTTGCGTGACCCTATGGTTAGGGCATCCGCATTGGAAGCGTAAGTCGAAGGTTTGAATCCAGGCCTACTGGATAAGAACTGAATCGACCGGTTGGTTAAATCCGTTTTATGCGTGGACAAATAACATGGCCATGAGACAACCACCTTTGACATAAATGATGGCCTGACATTAATTAAATAGTCTCTGGTGAGAACAGGTAATGAGATACTTTGAAAATCCAGCAATAAAAGGAAATTCTTGATAATAAGATGGGGAAATTTGTCAGCTATTTACCATGGAAACGTTAAATGAGTTTTTGCCATAAAAAAACTGAAAATCTAGACGATAAATTAAATTCTCTATAGAATACCGCTGACACCTTTTATTCCATTTTCGACTTATATAAGCGTAACATAATAGGTTCTTGGACTAATTGAGCTTGGTTCTAGAAAAACGATCTTAATTGCATTACCAGACCAAAAAAACTGCAGACTGGTCCAAAATGGAAGATGTTGTTGACGGCAATGTATGTACATTAATTTTTGTATATTTCGGTGTTATGGGATAGAGAACATTGTGCAAAATAAAGAAACCCGAGGTGCGTTCTTTAGAACGAGATTTCTTAAGGTGTTTTGATACAGCGTCTTTGAGACCGAAATTACAAGTGAAGTGTTCCGAATGGTCCATACTTCATACAAATGACGTCATCATGACGTCATTTTTGTATGAAGTATGGAACATTCGGAACTCCGCGGTTTTTTAATTATTCGGAGCATTGGAGCATTCGGAACAACTCGGTCAATTCTCTCCCATATAGATTCTACAGAATTTACCGAGGGGTTCCGAAATAAGTATAGAGTAATGGCGGCTCACAGTGATCGTCTTAAAAATCTTGCTCAAAAGATCGCTTTATCCTAAAATATCTTAAGAAATCTCAAGATATCTCAAGCAATCTCGCTCTAAAGAACGCGCCTCTGGTTTTGGCTCTTGTTGTTAGTGAGATTGTTGTGGCTTCTCCGATCTTTTTCAAGTCAATTAAGGTTAATTACCAGAACCAAGCTTGTTTATTATGTTGGGAAATGGTACTGGCGGATTTCCCTAAAAAACTTGTAACTACAGCTTATTTTAAGCTGCTGTTACGTGATTTTCGAAGAAAAGCGACAATATGTCTATTTTTTTATTGATACAGCTGCTTCTTGACACTTGTTGACGCAGACATGGTTCCCCAACCTACGCGTACTGTGAATAACGGGATTCTGAGTATCTTCAGTTTTGAAGAAAAACCTCGTAGCTATACCTAAAACAAGCGGTAGTTACGAGATTTGTTAAAAAGTAACGATATTGCGTTATACTAAGGCTTGTCTTGCTGACTTTTAATTTTGTTTAATACGAATTGTCTCGAATTGGCAGCCATGTGCATGTCTTTGTATACACTGGGTGTATACAAATTGAATTGAGAAAATTGTCTTTGTATAGTGGTCCAACGATATTCTGATTCCGACCAGACAATAAAGACCATACTTATTTACTAATTATAAACTGACACGATTTAAAAACGCAAAACACGTTTTCATCAACCATTCCTTTCCTATTGCCTTGATCGGCACCATATTTTGGGACATGTATGAGAAAATGTATACGCTTCACGCCTCAGTGATTTTACCGTGTTTTCTGTAAACCATCCGGACATCTGAACCGCGCATCACTAAATGCTCGCGTGTCTCTTGCATTCAGACCAAGTGTTAAATCACTAAGATTTTTTGTGTACAAATTGCCACTTTGATTTACTTATTGAGAACATACGAGAACAACGAAAGGAAATTGTGTACAAAATGCTGAGGCTTACTTTAAGAAAAAGGAACCGAGTTTTTTGGCTTTGGGTTTGCGGTGTTTCGCAAATGATGGTAGCTAGACGCTTAAATGTAGCCGAATCGACGGCTCCAAGGTTTATGAGACGTGTAAACAACAAGAAAATATTTACAGACCATCCACGTCCCGGTCAGTTGCGTGTAACAACTGTACGTCAACATAACTGTTTACGTTAACGTCACCAACACAACAGATTTGTGACGGCTCAGTCTACATCAAATTCTATGGATGGTTATCGCGGGCGGCCTATACATCGCGACATGGTGATAAATCGCCTGTGAAAACACGGGGTTCGCTGTCGTCGTCCTGTTCGATTCCAGACCCTTGACTCAACGTGCATTTTGGCATAATCTGACGTCCATTCAGGCATTATTCGTGGCTTTAAAAGTCATTTTCTGTCCTGTTATGTTAACAATTGTAACATTTGCAATTTTAGATGGATAAATATCGGTTTTGCAAGATGTAAGAGATACCATTTGTAAAAGTCCTTTTTTGCGTTTTAAAATCGTGTCAGTTTAGGTTATAATGGTCTTTTTTTTGTATGTTTTATGTAATATTGGTGAGGTGATTTGCATGCATCATAAGGTTAAAAGTTTATTCATAAACATCAGATTATCCTAGGATCCCTAAACAGGTTTATAAAAATGTTTGTGTTACCTAGTCATTCCTCTATTTATATTATGTTTCCTTTAATCGACCTTGATATATTTCCATTAATATATATTGCCGTTACTCCAGCTGCGGTAGTCGAAAGGTTAATGTTGGTTCCGACTGTGACAATATGCTCACAGTAAATATTCCTCATAATATCTCGTAACCTGTGTTAGTCCCATCCTTTTAGAAACTATGAATTGTCGGTTTTCTTCCAAAACCTCATAACCTTCAGCTTGTTAAAGCTGTAGTTACGAGGATTTTGAAGACAAGTGGCGAAAGCAATTTCAAATTACAAAATGGTGTAGATCTAATCAAATATATCTTTAACAACAGAACGTTGTGAATTTGGAAAATGATCTTGGAAAGAAAAAAAATAATTTCGCTGTTTTTCATAAAAACAAGAGTTGTCCGCGGACAACGTAGCTCGCCTATATGGGAGCTTGTCACAAAATCAGCCATTTTTTAAAGTAGGTCAAACTCCAAGGTCAAGGTCACAAGGTCAAAGGTCATAGTCCCAAATGAAAGGTCTTTGCAGGAGGTGTCCATGTGTGAAATATCAAGGCTCTATCAATAATAGTGCTTGATATATAGGCCAGGTTAAAGTTTTTCAAAAGTAGGTCAAACTCCAAGGTCAAGGTCACTAGGTCAAAGGTCATTGTTTCAAATGAAAGGTCTTGTCAGGATGTATCCATGTAAGAAATATCAAAGCTGTATCTCTAATAGTGCCTGAGATATAGACCAGGTTAAAGTTTTTCAAGTGAAGACGCGACGGGACGGGACGCGACGCCGACGCCGACACTAGGACTAAAGTCTCGGCTCGCTAAAAATTACGTATCTACATGTACTTGTATAAAGCTGTAGATACGAGGTGTTTGTTGAAAAGTGACGATTTGAGACTACCATATTTTATGATCATCCTACGCTTTAGTGCAATTTGGTTAAGAGACCCACACTGCTGTATTACTGTTTACAAAGGCTCTGAAGAATATACAAGAGAACAACGTGGGTCAGTGTTCTTAGTGTAAAGCTATTTACCTTATGAATTGTCGAAGGACAGCAAAACATAACTATCTAGTAATAGATTGTGAAACATTGTCCGATAAGGATTAAAACTCAATCAAATTGTTAGGCAGAGTATTTACTGTCACAAGATGATATTATTGTCACAAAAAGTGCAAAGTTTGAAAGCAATAGCTGTAGCAGAGACAAAGTTTTCACAGAAACATGGCAATACTTTAACCAACAATATCTGAGTCCGAAAAAGGTAGATCTAAACATTCTGATTAATTATTTTAATAGTAATGAATCTTTGCTTAAAGTCTGGTATTATAGTAACAGAAGCATATGCAAAGTTGCAGAACAATAGTATCAATAGAAACAGAGATATGACAATCGTACGTGAGAACTTGACGAAGACATTTATGACGTACTAAATGGGTCAAAAGTCTATATAGAGCGTCCACCCATAAAATATACGCGTCGACGCATATATTTTCAACTGCTCGCGTAAATTTTTATGCGTCGACGCGTAAATATACGCGTCGACGCATAAAATTTACGCGAGCAGTTGAAAATATATGCGTCGACGCGTAAATTTTACGCGAGCAGTAGTAGAAAATGTGAGACCGAGGCTAGCAAATGGGAGAGGGGGTTAGAAACCTTTCCCTTTATACCATAAAATTGGTGGATGAAACGAAGGATCTGATTGGTTAATAGATAAAATACGCGTCGACGCATATATTTTCAACTGCTCGCATAAATTTTATGCGTCGACGCGTATATTTTATGCGTGCACGCTCTAAAGAGACTTTTGACCCATTTGGTACGCCATAGACATTAGGCCAATGCCGACGCATCGCTCAAGTGCCCGGGGTAGCTCCCCTTTTCTACGAATTGCCGCCCTAAAATCGAAAACATCTTGTAATTACCAAGCATTCTGGGTCAAATGAGAGGATCGCTATCGTTGTATAGAGCGTGTAATGAGGCTTCAACGGTAGCAATTATACATATTAAAGTTCCCATTATGATTATGTCAGATAATTACGGACACACCAGATAAGTTTAATAACCTTCTAAACAGAAAAACAACGATCGCGATAATATCGTTTATATTATATTAGAAGTATATCGCGACTTGTTAGAGAGGAAATGAGATTCCTTGTCCTCAACAAATTTGATGAAACAAAAAAATTCAGCAGAATACACGACTTTTTTTGTGTCTAATCTAATAATTAAGACAAGGTTGGCCTCTGCTGTTACCGTTTGCTTTTTTTCAATGGTGCGCTCTTCTTTTTTTAAAATCTTAATTAAAATAATTTTTCACTTGACATTATCCAAGTTTTCTACACATCAAAGATATTTCTAAAACAACGCTGAATACGGTTTTGTGTTCTATGTACCTGGCTCACAAAATTTTATCAAACAAACATTATTGTTGTCATAGAAAGCGGAGACAATACAGGACAAGTCATATTGATCCCGAAATATTCAGGACACCTTGACAGGCAAGATAGAGCAAGACCAATATGCACATAAGTACATGTACAGTATATCCTTATTCTTTATCACCTTACATCTTTAAATTAGGCATGGTAAGAGTAAAAAAGGAATTGTCATTTCAACAGTCAGAGTAGTGTGACTTTTGCATCCGCTTTGAATTACGACCGGTATAAAATGTCTTTTTGAAAGCGTTAACGAATTGCACTAATGTCATTTTCAAGTCAAAGACCTTTAGTTTGCATGCCAGGAACTTAGAATGAAAAGAACATTATCGATTGCTCCTGTACTGCACTATAATGTATCTGGTATTTTGTTCAAAATTGTAAACGGCATTCAAGACAAATTTAAACACAACGAACTTTGATTACTTTCATCCATTGTTGTCAGTCTATTTTTTAAGTAATTGTAAAGTAATAGGTCTGCAATCAATTGATAAAAGGGAAATTTCGTCGTTTTTCAACAAAAACGTCGCAACTGCAACTTACTTAACCCTTTCCCGAACGACAAAACTTTTGTGTTGTTCTATTCTAAAAGCTGCTGCAGACGACAAAATTAATGCTAATCAAGGTTGGAACAGCGTACAATTTAGCTAAGAAAATATTGAGGCAAAAGGAGAAACAGTAACTGCCGGTTATAAGCAGTTTCTTCTTTTGTCTCAATGTTTTCCCATACCATTTCTTTCTGGGACGTCAAAACCAGGTCTTGTTTGGGAAAGGGTTAAACTGCAGTTACGAAGTTTTTGTTCAAAGCAGCGAATAATTTCTGATACTTTCCGGCAATAGAAAACGTTTTGAAAAAATTGATACGTTTTATATCATATTTTCCGACTCTTTATCTATCAAATATAAGTTTTCATCGAAGATAGAAGAATAAACTGTATAGTTTTGATATGGAATCTATACACAAAGAAGAGTTGTCTGCCTTTAAATAGGTCGAAGTCAGAGGTACGAGTATTGGGCACAAGTTCGTTTTTCTTTTCAAACGAAAGGTTTTGTGAAAAAGCATTCATTTGCAATATATCGATCATATATCTCTAATAAAGAATAGCATAGATGTAGAATAACAAATAAACCGCATTCCGAAATCAAAGGTTATAGATAGTTCCAAAGTACAATGTGTTGGTTCGGAGAAATACCTTACAGGAATGCATAAGCTGCATCTCTGATATTTCGTTAACCCTTTCCCAAACAATACCTGGTTTTGACGTCCCTAATAGAAAAGGCTTGGGAAAACATTGAAACAAAAGAAGAAACTGCTGCAAACCAGCAGTTTCTCCTTTTGCATCAATATTTTCTTGGCTATATCATACACAATTTTAATCTTTATCAACATCCATTTTGACGTCTTCGACAGCTTTTGAATTGGACCTGCCTAAAATTTTGTTGTTTGGGAAAGGGTTAAATATGAATAAGGGAAAAGTATGTACCTGGGTGTAGGACTCCAACGATACCATCGATTTTAGGGTTACGACAATTGCTCCCAGACATAAAGTTCCAGCTGACTAAGTACAGATTGTTGCATGCTCTTTATTACATATTAAGGCGCGCCTTTAAGGCAGTAGACGAACGTTGGATTAAATATGTCATTTCAGTTGTATTTCATTATATTTGTTGCAGTAAGAGATCACTTACAGTCATCCTCGAAGCCCAACAGTAACTTAATCGTTATCACAGTGTGAATGAGAACAATGCATTAAGGTATGATCCAATGCCTCATTCATCTTTTAATGATAAACAAAGCTCTTAAACACTATGATATATTTACTTCTGAAGAGAGAAAATGAGAAGAATAGGCATTAAAGTATCCTTCACGAGTATATTTACAAAGATCGTAAACTCATGCAAAGAATCACCATTAGCTTTATCATAGTCACAGCTGGACTAATGATGCTTATGATACCACTAATAAACATTCTCGTATATCTTTAGCTAAACAAAATGGCTATGAAATATCCTGAACCATGCGGTTTTTATGCAAATTTCGCAAAATTTGCTTCTCTTTACAGCCACCTGTCTCTGCACTTTACCATTCTCTGCATACCACACAACATCTTCCGGTCCTCCTCACTATAAATAGTTCTGCCCAAAGCAAAGATTAATGAGGTAACAGTCATTCGAATATTTAATATGTAAGTCTAAAGTTATGTGTAGATATTGAATTGTGTGACTGAAAATGAAACATTCAGTTAATCATGTCTCTAAGAGAAGAAATTACTGAACTATGAAATATATTCAAAGCTTACACAAACGATTAATATGCATGAAGTTGTGCTAAAAATAGATACAACTCCAGCATGGAATCAAAGTATTCAAGGTATTCTGGATAATCAAAGTACTCTATGTATCAGAGTATTCAAGGTATTCAAATGGATAATCAAAGTACCTAATCAAAGTACTCTACTTCTGGACAGGCCTACATTATTGACAAATTTGCTTCCAAACAGTACTTTCAGTATTTGATTAGTAATTACCGTCAATAAAACCTGTGGATGAATATTCTAACAATCGATGTATCAATACCCACTCAGTTGATACGTGCGTGTAAAGAAGAAAGACCTGGTACTTCAGTTCTGACATTTGACAATAAATAATCTGTCTCTCGTCGATAAGTATAAATTGATACTTGGTGGACTAGCGAGGCGGTTATGGTATTTCATGTAGAGTTTGACTTCGCTTACTCTTGTTAATACTATGTATACGCATTTTCTGGATCGAATCATTATACGTACATTGTTGAAAATATTGTGTGTATTGAATTAATGAATGAGGATAACAATGTTAATTCTCCAGAGCAAATGAACCCACTTGGAATTCGAGAAGTTAATTTAATTTATCTGTCCTATATACGTTGCGCATTTAGATTTTAATGTCACAGTGGTTAATATAGGTGATTTAGACCTTTTTTACTGTAACAAAAAAATTCTTTTCTTTCAATCTCAAAGAGAACTTCTAATTATCGTTTTGGTGATACAACCATTGCTTTATAATTGATCTAATTATAAAGCCATTGTTGGAAAACCCAAGTCATTGAGTAATAAATTGTATATATAATTATATCATCCTGTAAATGATACCGGTATATAGGCGTTTTTTTTTATAAACGGAGGGAAGGTACGGCGATTATGAAGTATTTACCGAGATATGATCATAATATGTACAAAGAACTTATCCTCACTGTCAGAACATCCATTAACCTTTTTACCCATTACCAGACGAAAAAATAGACTGTTCCAAATTCAAAGATGTTGCAGATAGCAATTTCAAATGAATAAAATGTTAGATTGTTGGGTCTTCCTGGGTACAAAACACTGCGTGAAATGAAAAAAAAAAATACTTGTGACAAGCAATTTCTTCATTTTCCACAATTTTCCCCCGAGCCTTTATCTTGTTGGGCATCAAAAAGCGTCATGGTGTGGTAATCGGCTAACCTTTTAACTGCCACAGCGTGTGTAACGGCAATTATTAGAGTCGATTATAATGAAACATAAACTTTAGCAGAATAGATCTTCTTAGCATAGTCGCATTCAATTTTATATATGTCACTGACATATTGTTCTCTTAAAAAATTTGTAGGATGTGATCACCATACGCATTCTTCATAAATCTTGTATTGAAAAAATGATGTGTAAACATATTTCGACAAAGCGGAGTCTATTTTTTTTTTGTCAGAGCAAATTTTAAAATGACATAGCATTTACATATACAAATACTGGGCATCGTACTAGTGTACCTGAAATTGTCTTGAGCAGTGTATGTCACTATCTTGCCTTTTGTTATTTTGTTAAGAATCAATCAAACAGCAAATAAGTGTTCCTCCAATTGTATTGAACAGTGCATTTGTCACTCTTTTATTTTTTGCTATTTGGATAAGCAGCAAACGTATCAGAACTTATGAAAGGTCAACAAGGGCAAAAAGAAAAAAGAAAAAAAAAGATTTCTTTTAAATTATGGGGAATCTTTTTGATAGACAATTTTTCAGCTTAAACGCTTCATAAACAAAAAGAAAAATAGTCAAATGATTACCATTAAATTAAGATATAAGATGCTATTTCAGGTACTTCCCAGAGTGGGAAACAGTGCCTTTTAGTACGACTGAAGTTCAATGACTGTGTGGGTTGACATGTTAATAAACATATCTAACACTGCTTTAAACAGACTAATTTATAATAAACGGATTGTACAGACCAGCGACCTTTAGTGATATTTCAATTAAAAGTGCCCTTAGATTTTCATGGCGGCCATCGTGACAATCACCCTAAATAGCGAGCACATCGCTTGCAATTACATTTCAAGATATCGACTATTTACATGTTTTTTATTCAGATACGTCAAAAGAATAAATTATCTTCCACTACCAATCTGTAACTTTATTAGAAGTTTCAAGGATGAACCCCTTTCGCCAACGGACTATTAACCCTTTCTAAATGAACATTTTTTTCGATCTTATTTTTTCCAATTAAAAAAAATCATGATATTTACGTGATACACGCGGACAGTTTTCATAGTGGCAGTTATACCTGGCTGATGGTAGTTCAGGGTATGCATATGTGTAATGTGAAAGTTACAAATTATGTTGACATATCCCGAATGATAAGAACGTGGCTTTAGATCTTACCAAATAATAACAAGAAATGAAATGGTGTCTCTTTTTTATTGATATGAAATACAATTTAACCTTTAGATTTATCAGTATATTGCCACCAAAGTACATTGATTTTTTTCCGTTACCAAAGGATCAAATTAAGGTCATGTACCTACCTTATAGCACAGAGGAAGGAGACTGATGTTATTGGATCTGATATATCTGTTACACAAAAAACGACGTAAAGTCGGCGAATCGCACTGGACGAACTATCCTCTTTGTAGAAAAGACCTGGGCCCGTATTCACCAACGTTTCTAAATTGATTTTCTAAAGTAAAATTACATACTAACCAATCAGAGTGGCCGAGACATTTGTCTGTATTTATTTCGGTCACTCTGATTGGTTGGTATGTAACCTTACTTTAGAAAATCAATTTAGAAACGTTGGTGAATACGGGCCCTGGGCTCAGCGAACGTGAACTTAGAGACCCTATCGTATATTTTTTAATAAGACATTTATCTTCTCCAAAACAGCAAAAAACTGTTTTAGCTGTTGGGAATGTCATATGACAGAATTAGTTCAACTTTGTGTGAGTTTTTTTTTTGTCAGAGCTTAGAAAGCATTTTGTCAAAAATTTCGCAGAAAAACCAACAAAAAACATAATCAGATCGCTATAAATCTGGGATTGCTTGAGGCATGTTTTTGTGTGTTTTTTTAAATATGAGTACAATAGTCCCAGCCGAAAATGACAGTGACGTAGGCTAATGTTTACTGCTGCAAAACCAATCAATTCGTCTGATTTGCACCGTTACAAATACGACAGGGTTGATTGGTTGTCAAGTAGTAAACATTAGCCCACGTCACTGTCTTTTTCGGCCGGTACTATTGTAGATATCCTCTTAAAGGATATGCAAGGATCAAGAAAATTACAGGAAAGCAAGTTCAAAATTACTTACACCTGATCATGATACGAATATTGATAAACATAATCATTAAGAATCGGAATAGTTTATCTGAATGTTCTGCTACCAATTATAATATGAGCCAGGATCTGGAAAAAAGTCCCTTATAGCATTTGAGAACAACATGGTTCCAGATCAGCCTGCGTATACACGCAGTCTGACCAGGAACCATGTTGTTCTCCAATAGCTTCTTCGTGACCTGTAGTATCTTATAAAGAGAAGCATTGATGCATATTGGGCAGCATTTGACAACAGGCCAATATTGAATCTCGATTTCTAAAAATGCTATAAGGGACGTTTTTCCAGATCCCGGCTCATATGGTATGTTTATGATCAAGGAAACGGTAGAACGAACTTTAAAAATAAGCCAGTACGTCAAATAGGTATTAATGCGGCACATATAAAACAGGTCGTTTCTAAGACTAAATGATACAATGTACATTGTCTAAAATCAATAGACATTTTAACCCTTTCCCAAATAAGACCTGGTTTTGACGACCCTAATAGAAGAGGCTTGGGAAAACATTGAAAAAAAAGAAGAAATTGCTGATAATCAGCAGTTTCGCCTTTTGTCTCAATATTTTCTATGCCACATTGTACACAAATTCTATCTTTAGTAACTTCAATTTTGTCATTTGTGGCATTTTCTGAAGTGGATCACCCTAAAATTGTGTTATTTGGGAAATGGTTAAAGCATATTTTACATATTATCATACAAGGGGTTGTATTCACCAGTGTTTATAAATTGGCTGTTTTAAGCATTTTTACATTACAAGCAATCTGATTGGACGAGACCTATGTCTCCCGGATGGGTTGGTGAGTAATTTTCAAAATATTTATTGATTAAGACTATTTGGTGAATACCGTCAGTGGTTTTGATTTTTTTTCAAACTTATGTACGGTTAAATCTACTTTAAATCTGAGTAAATGTTTGACCACCTTTTGATGAGATGGACCCATCTGGTCCTTGTTTTACTCAATACCTTCCAATGGCAATGTTAATGACCTCTTATAAGTATTTGCCACTTCACTTCAGAGGGCTTGTCTTGACAACAACTTATGCTAAAATGTGGGGAGTACTTTTAAGTTAACACTATATGTCATTGCTCTGTTGATTTTCAAATACCATTTATTACTTTTCCGAACAAGGAGTCTCCAAACAAGTACTTTGGAAAACACTGCAAAAAGAGAGAAGATATAGCTGAATATTCGTTCAATATGTTTTATTTAGTTTATTCGAACGAATTTTAACATGATATATCAATCGTCTTTTTGCAAAGGTAATTCGACATGATGTTATCATGAACATTACAGAATTTTGTGTTAAACAATTTAGGCACAGAACAGCGTTAGATGTTGGACAGTCGGGGCATATACAGTATGTGCGATGCACCTCATTATCTAGGTCCAAAAAATAAAGGAACCATTGCCCGCGTACAAGTCTTTCACTTTCTATCTAGGACCGGCCTCCCACGATCTTTCCTAGAAATGGAACAGGCTGGTAGGCAAAATGATACAGGCTAGGAACATAATTAATGTCAATTTTCTCAAATCAGAAATTACTTTTATCCGTAAATATAGACCGATTCATGCGACATTTTGTGTATTCATGTCTAAGTCTGTATGTTCGACTAGACTGGGCCCCTTAAAGTCGGAAAACCAGTAAGCTATATTTTGGATAAAAATTGGGAATGAAGAAGCTGATTTTGTAGCATTTGTTTTAGCTTTATGCGAGCGAACGAGACGATTCATTTGTAATAATGTATCACTACTATTCCAACTGGGGCAAAGATAGGGTTAATGGTAGTTCATGCTGCGAATTTAAGCTGTTGGTAAATACTATTACAAATACTCTAGAATTACGCGGTAATTCCATTCTCCATTACACACAGTAAAGAAACCTTCGTTGAAGCTATATTTTATAACTAGTTTCCGTCTATAAACACGTAGAAAATAAGTATAATTATTCTTGTCTGAAAACACGTGGAAAATTAATATGCTTATTTCTTATACTCAGTCTGCAAGAAAACTTCTCGTAGCTTGACTTAAAAAGGTCGATCATACGGTGCATTGTCGAAGTCGGAAATGACGCTAGTCTCTTTGTATTATATGACGGCAAAGGACCATCTTGTACAATACAGATAATAATGGAAAGAAAATTGTGTGCGTATTCTTATCCTTAAATCATTAAAAAATAACAAAAAAAAAAAAAAAAAAAAAAAAAAAAAAACCAAAAAAATAGAAATAAAATTGTGTTAGGTTTTCTGCTTTTAAATTATCGCGCTTTGTAACCGAATTCTACAAGGCGCGTTCACTATATTTGAATTGTATTGAATGCCATTAACAACGTTTAACAAAAGCATATCTGCTGCATTGTGCAGACAATGGGCAATCAATACATGTTCCTTTCAAGTAAGGTTGTCGACATAGAATGTACAGGTCTTTGACTTTTAAATGTCAGTTCATTTATCTGGTGTTGTACCTTGTACTCCCAGCTTAATTAACACCAAACGCATTTGTTGGCTACCTTTAATCCCTTACAAAAAGTCGTCGATTGGACGACCACAATAGAAAAGAATTTGGGAAACATCGAAGCAAATGAGGGCAATGTTGATTATTGTGATTTACTTCAAACATTGAAAATATGAGGCAGTACTGATTTTATAACCTGCAACCCAATTTTTTTGAGCATTTTTATTTTTGTCGTTTGGTGGAGTAAGTTTAACACTTATGAGCAGAGAGTCACGTTTTATATCATTTTAAAAAAAAATAATCAAATGATATGTGAAAAAGAATTCTGATCCGAGTTCATTTTCTGTCTAAGATGTGCCAATATTACACATAAGGTAGTACAGAACGTGGATTTAGTTCAGTCTTCGCGTATACACATGCTGATCTGGTTCCACTAAGGTCCTAATTGTCATAAGTGGTCATTTTTCATAACTCAGCACATACATTATATATAAGGATGTTATATCCGAGTCTTCTTGAGAACGTCCGATGTCATAATTCATTTATCTGAGTAACCCACTATGCATACAATACAGTCACGTGGTATTTGACACAATTAAGACATGAAGACCTAATAATTTAGATCTAATTTATTGGGTAACCTTGGTTCATTTGTATTACACAACACAATGCAGATGTGTCAATAGAGCGGACATTGTTGGGGCTAAATCAAGTTAGTATAACACCCACACAATCGACACTCGTTGTGTCGAAGTCGGAGGGGCCGTCAAAATACCTCGACATATCCGGAGTTCGACTCAACCAATTTCGTTCGGTTTCGATTAAATTGATATTTGACCGTTTTGAAAATATAAAGTACGATTATTATTGAAAATTGGTAGAAAAAGGAAAGAAATTGCTCGACACGAGCAATTTCTATCCTTTTCCTACTAAATTTCAATGGTCATAATTTTTCGAAATTATTTTGTTTAAACTTTTTTATATCCATTGGCGAGGACGGGGGTCAAACGTTTACTTCGACTTATGCGGAAATTCGACATATCGAATGTCGACATAACGAGGGTCGACTGAATTTAATTTTGGACACAATCAAGAAATGAAGACATTTAGTTACCCTTTCCTAAAAAGGACTTTATTTTGACGTCCTCCGTAGGAATGATTTTGGTAAACATTGAGACAACAAGAGCTTCGTAGGGCGGCGCATATACGACACGCCCGAGAGGGACTTGTTTGTGAAATTGGCCATTTTGTCAATTCAAGGGCAGATAATTCAAACATGAAATGTTATCAAAATTTTGTTTGTACAACCAGATACCATAAAATTTCACTGTGGCTAGTTTAATTAAATTCTGATTGAAACTGTAGGAGTTGTACACATGAGAAAATGGGTATTTATGAGAAAATGGGCATTTTTGAGAAAATGGGCGTTTTCCCTTAAAATCAAGGACAGATAATTAAATAACAAAACCAGTTATCTGAATTCCGTAAGCGGTGTGCACAACTAGACACCATGGAGATTCATTGTGGCAAGTTTGATAAAATTCTGATCAAAACTGTAGGAGGAGTTGCGCACACAAGAAAATGGGCATTTTTTAATTCAAGGGCAGATAATTCAAGAACGAAAATTTATCTGAATTCAATAAGCGATGTGCACAACTAAACACCATGGAGATTCATTGTGGCAAGTTTGATCAAATTCTGATCAAAACTGTAGGAGGAGATGCGCACACGAAATTGCTAACGGACGGACAGACGGACGGACGGACAGCCGGACAGACGGACGGACGGCCGGGCCATAACATGATACGACCCTTCGGGCGTATCAAAAAGAAAATGCTGATTGCCAACATTTTCTCCTTTTGTCTCAATGATTTCTGTACTCTATTGAACATACATCCTTTCTTTGTCAATGCCTATTTTGTCATTCTGCAGCAGCTTTCAACTTGGAATAGTCTGAAATTGTGTCGCTTGGGAAAAGGGGTTTATCCGTGTCACACATCATAATACAGACGGGTTAATAGTGATCACTTGATTGGAATAAAACATGCAACTTTGGCACCATCTCATGAATGTTGGACTCGGAAAGTTATAACTGAATAATTAATTACAGTCTAAACGTTTGCAACTAATGAGCTAGGGTCTGTCTTAATTTGCGAATGTGTACATCCTTTTCAATATGCATTCTTACTCGTATAGTTTATAATGTGTTCTAATCCCTAATAGATTTTTACCAAAATTCATGCAGGTCTCCATCTTCGCTAGCCAAATTTGAACCCACCTACGTTTGTATTTACCCTTGGCGGATTTAGTCCGATTTTCTCGAAATCGGAAAACGCCGCCTAGCGGTTGTCCTGCTGGGTGTTATGGAATAACAACCAATCAAACGCCGCGTTGTAAACACATTTGACGTTATTACATCCGTTATTGACGATGTCATAAACGTGCGTTCTCTTTCGCGTTCTACGCCATACGGGCTGGGTAAAAATAGCTGCTTTTTTGGTCGAGTTGTCGCAAGTAAAATAGGTCGTCGAATGTAAATAGAAAATTGTTGTCCATTGCAGTGAAATTCTTAGGAAAAATCGCTCTTATTCGAGTTTTTGAACTGTAAATGCATTGCCCTTTTCCCGACCGTTGTCATGAATTGTTTATAAATAACAAAATAGATGTACCGACCAATCCGATTGGTTCCAGAGAGATCTCCCTGGAACCAATGGAAACGCTTTCCACGACACCAAGAAATCGGACTAAATACGCCAAGTGTGAATACAGAAACGATGTTACGTCGTAGATGTCACCATTGGCTTGCAAAGATGGCAGGTCTCTGGCCTTGCTTTATTATCCAGAATCAAACGTGTTTTCAGTGCGTTTTCTGTATTAAGGATAAATCCATTTTTAAACGTAATTGCATACTATTAGGCAAAATGGCGATGATTCGATGTATGTCAATGTCCATTCACCTTCTATAGAGTTAAAGTGTTTAATGAGTATTGATTTCGTAAAATTCTTCTGTCCTGTCAATGTTGTCAAAAACTTGTTAATTTAGGACGTCAAAACCAATACTTGTATGAAAAAGTGATAATCAACCATACACGAAATCTTAAAAGAAACAATGACCTCGCACAGTGCTAACTTAATTCAGACCTCCCCCACACCTTTAATCAAGACAAGCCTTCGGAGCGACTCTATAATAGTCCATTAACATCGCCATTGAAAACTATAAGACGACACTAAATTCAGTCAATTATAGTCCGGTCACGATAATATTACACGTGTTTACAAAAAAACCTATATAAGCAACACTATACCGAATTCCATAATTCTGGAATTTTGCATACGATGATTTGAATCTTGCAGGTGTAACACACCTGCAAGTTTCTAATCAACGCATGCAAAAATATGAACTCTTACCCTCTTGTTTACGTAGGTAAAATTTGTAAACATATGCCATTATATCATGACAGAACTATAGACATACTTGATCAAAATGTGGCCCAACATAACACTTTTAATCACGTTCATCATTGTCGCTTTTAAACGAAAGTCTCGTACTTGCAGCTTGTTTTCAGCTGCAGTTACGATGTTTTCGTTGAATGGTAGGTTATTTGTCATAAATATAATATGTATAAAACGAAACCAGTTAAATTGTACATGAAATAGTCATTGTACATGAACCATTGTAAGCCACGATCTGAGACGGTTGACGCTATTTTACGGTTGCTACTGGTCTTAAGATGCTAATTCTGAACAACTTGGATTTGGGTTAGACAACGCAAGATCATTGCAAAAGCAGGCTGATCAGGATCCAGGTTGGTATCAAGCGACTTAAAGGTCCATTTTTAAAGATCTATACAGGCACATAATAATTATGTTAATCTGCGATGATTTTTAAAAAATCTACCAGTTCGTCTTAGAAACGACTTGTTTTATATGTACCGCTGATGCGCATTTAATACCAATCTGCCTTACTTGCTTATAATGCCCATACTGTCGTTTCTTTGATCATAAACACCCCTTTTAATTGGTAGCAGAATATTCAGATTAATTATTTCGTTTCTTAATAGTAATATTTAACAGTATTCATATCACGACCAGGTGAAAGTTATTTAAACGTTGTTTCTTGTAATGTCCTACATATTTTAATATCACTTTTACATGCAAGAATTTGGCGTCCCGAATGCTAAATATTTCGGAAAATCTTGAAGTAAAGAAAAAATATGCTGTTATTAAATATTGCCTCAATATACAATTATTCTTAATAGAGAGCTTTTCATTGAAAATTGACGATATGATCTGTGATATATACGCATTCTGATCAGGATACATGCTGGTTTCTTTTAGAGTCGTCATTATCTTTTACAATTGTGAAAGATCAGCTCCTTGTTAGAATCATTAAGTCGTTGACTAATATGTATTGCATGTTGTTCTTTGTCAAAGACTGTTTGGGATCGTTTTTTTTTCAAAGCAAAAATCAAATAAATTCAGTATATTCTTTTTCAGACAACCCGCTTTTCCTTATTGTGTTCATTGTCGAAGCAATATCAAGAAATCAAATTAAATTTTAACACTTTTCATGCTGTTCTCGTCATGTTTCTGTTTTACCAAAGCTTTGACAGGAAGTATAGACTAAGACCAGCCTGCACAGACGTGCAGTCTGATCTTAGTCTACACTGTCTGCTTTCTACTAAAGTATTGTTGCAAAAATCTTCGTAAAAATGATTAAAATGTCTCTTAAATGGGTAATTTGTTTTTAACAAGTTAACAAGTCAGTGGGATAAGGGTTAATTACACGTAATTACAATTTCAAGCACCATTGTATTGTTCTGAAATCAGGAGAAGCAAAATATTGAATTCTACAAGCACTTTAATTAAATCTCGAGCAGCTAAAATTCGAATATTGCTTAATCCCTTCGAGGGCGACAAATTTCAGATTGGTTCAAATCGATATGTAACGAGGAAAATGCTTTTGAAAACTAAAGTAGAGAGAGTTATTTTCCTAGTAGAGTATATAAGGTATACACACCCTTAATAGAAAACACTATTTCTAGCCATACGAAATGCATCAAATTACACATATTTGTAAATACACATCACATAAGTTGATTCACAGTGCCGGATTTCAAGATCATGCTTCAAGAAGAAAATATTTTACAAATATTAGTTTACTCTATGTTCATATGCAAGGGAGGTAATGTTGAACATTTTTGTCAAATATTTCCATAAGTACGAATATGCATTAATTCAAAAAATTTTACCGTACAGAATGCTTATGTTTGTATTTGGAATGGATATGTAACACAGTTAAGGAATTACTGGCACTTTTCAAGTTTCGTGTCTGGCTCTTTGGTGCTAATGATGGGTTGCATACCTAAAGGTGTTTTTTCATAACATTTGAAAAAGATGAACAAAAAACCTCTTATAGCAAGGGCACTGTTTCTAAGTCTTGTTTAAATTTATGATAAATGCTAATGGGAATTTTTGTTCCTTTCATTTACGTTTATTTTTTCTGTTTAAAAACGAGACAAAGATTGCGTAAGTTACAGACGAAATAATCCCAAGACTGTTTGCGGGAGACTTAATCCTTTCCCAAACAAGACCTTGTTTTGACGTCCCCCAATGGAAGAGGCTTGGGAAAACATTGAGCCAAAAGAAGAAACTGCTGATAACCAGCAGTTTCTTCTTTTGTCTCAATATATTCTGAGCTGTATTTTACACAAATTCTATATTTAACAACACCAATATTGTCATCTCCAGCAGCTTTGGAATGGGACTGCCCCAAAAATTGTCGTTTGGGAAAGGGTTAAATAACCATTTTCCAAAACGTAAAGATTTTAAATTCCTTTTTCAAAACCGATGTTAATTAATAACTGGACGTTGGTAAAGATACGAAAATTATTAGAGTAAAATGTGTCACAGAAAAAGATGAGATAAATGGAGAAAATGCTGCCTAACGGAGTTATCCAAGAGTTTTACGTCTAGCTATGTTTTTTTTAAATAAAAAAAATAGGTAACAGAAACAATGTATTATTAAGGAAAGGACTATGTAGAAAGAGTCTGTTTGTGGGAGACTAAATTAAATAGAAAGCTATAACAAATTAGACGGTAATTATACTGGCATGGCCTGTCATTTGGCTGTAAAAAACTACCAGGGCTAATGTTACTAGACAACACGATGAAATACTTTATCTACTTTGTTTAGTTAAATCTTTCCCAAATGACAAAAGTGTATGTCTATCGTAAATGAACCCTCCCCAACAAAAAAAGTACAACAACAACACCCCCTCCCCCCAAAAAAATAAATAGGGTGTTCCAATTTTAAAGCTGCTGCAGACAATGAAATCGATGGTAAAAAATGAAGAGTTTATGCTTGTAACAGTTACCGTCCAGAAAATGTTGATGCCAAAAGAAAAAAATACTGCTTATCATATTAAAATATACACGGCACGGCAAAGTTTGTGTAAGAGAATCCGTAAATGAAGCACCATATTTGCATCTTTAGCAACCATTATCACATCGTATCCGAATATAGAATACCGGTAACTCATAAATTATGATCTGTTTAATATGGAAACGTATATGGTACACCCTGATGATGTCATTGGATGCGAAGATGTGTGCTTATAGGACGACATGATCACACCAAGTTGTCATAAAATTTAAAGAATAATATGATAATTTGATAATGACGTATTAACAGAACACGATTTGTTGTCTTAATCTGATCATTACTCAATAACAGAACTCGACTTGTCGTCTTAAAATAAAACGACATAACTACATAATAACGTATTTTGTAAAAACTGCTATGTTGACTATGCTCGTTGTTTATGGCTTTATGACTTGCTATAGGTCGAGATGTCGGATTTAACTGCCTTGTCATTTTTTGTTTTAGACGACAAGTACAGATCATGACAATATATTCATGTCATTGAAAACTGACATTATCATATTAGGTGTTAGTTCCCATGTCGACTTATCAAATTATGTTGACTTTTGTCTTTATATTGATTTTTACTTCAATTTCATCGCGACTTATTTATATAAACAAGTCACGTCGACGTATATTATGACAATATTCGTTGTTGATGGCGGTTTTTCGACAATGTGAAGTCGTCTTGTATGTATCATGTAGGCATCTATAGTAATTTAAGACGACATTGAGTGACAAGTCGACTTACCTGAAGTCGACTTTATCATTTTATCAGGACGCACCATGCCAGTCATAATCATACAGTCATGGATTCCAGCAGCGGTAAGTTTTGCCAGACAGTAAGTATCCTACTGTGGTACGAAACAGTATACACAGCAGCTTTTTGTCGTCGTAGGTTATGACGCAAAGCTGATATTAAATGTTCAAGTGGTGGAAATATATATTCCAGATGCTTGATTACCACGTGAATGCGACTTGTTTCTTTTTGACAAAAATATTGATGTAGGAAAGAAATAAAGGATTTTTGTCAACATGCCTACTAAAACTAGATAAGTCAGGGAAGATCGATGTACAAATTATGTGGATAAGATGACAAAGCATACGTCGACATGACATATTTTAAAATAATGATGCACTAACTTATGTCGGAAAGATTAGTTTACGTAGACAACCGGTAGAGTTAATTTTCTTTTGTTATCATGACAAGTCGACTTACCTGAAGTCGACTTTATCATTTTATCAGGGTGTACCATATGCGTTTCCATAGTTTAAGGATGAACAAAATTATGTACTCTAAATTTTCTTGGAAATATCGTCATTTATACCACATTTTGACGTCTACAATGTTGTCTTTTGTTCGTTATGAAACTTACGTTACTTCAGTTAAATACACACCCTACCAACAAGGCTCTAAATATTCTTAAGTAAATATGTAACAGAGATGAATGGGGAAAAACAACGTTTCGTCGGTATTATTGCAAAACCTTGTAACTCCAGCTACAATCAAGCTGGAGTTCCGACATTTTGAAATAACACCGTCGATTCTTTTTTATTTAGACAGTCACAAATACATCATTATTCTAGGCATTTATCCTGCAGGTCTACCATACATTTAGTAATAAGAGCAGCATATTACACATCTAACATGCATTATGAAAATATGGATCTTTAGATAGGTCCGTTGGGCGGATTGATTGAATGAAGTTTATAGCAACTTTCAGCTTTAATTTGATTATATCATGACGACAGTAGCACTTTACGATAATTTCCCATTGACTAAGCAGCCAGTCTACAATATTTCCAGTCTATTTTTTTTTTATTTTTGGACTGACTCATTTGACGCATCACTTTATCCATTTTTGGATAAAAATCACTACGCGGTGCGCATAACTCCAAAATCCTGTCGCCAAAAAGTAGCAAGCAGAAAATTGCAACTACAAATACATTTGCAACAAAATAAAGTTTGATTTTCGTCTCAATTTCATCTAATGAAATAATCAATTCAAATTAGATTATTCATTTTACTCTATGCAAGCATATGAAGCAAATATGCCGCGTGACAGGAAGTCATGAGGAAGTACCACATGTATGCATTTTATGGGCGCTGACATCTTGAAAGTAGTTAACCCAGAATGCCCACCAGAGATAGATGGTAATCGACTAGTGGCGACATCTATTGGTAGATATTGGATAATTTCCTATAATTATAAGTTACTAAATAGTAGTACATTTGTACACATCATGCTTCCAATCCTCCATTGGATTATCCTACTTCGATTGAAGAAGGGTTTCGTTTACGAAGTGTTCCTTTTGGACTCAAGCACCCAGCATAAATCACATAGTTGACTAGATACAACCTAATACGAGGGGATATTTGACATGCAAAAAGTCGAATATGTAACGCGTACGATTCCATAATTGTAACGTTGCTGCGACATTATGCTCTTATTTTGATACTATCTTTCTAACGAGCGCATTCGAAAACTATAATCAGTGTCGCTTCTCAAAAAAAAAAAAAAAAAAAAAAAAAAAAAAAAAAAAAAAAAAAAAAAAAAAAAAAAAAAACACTCGTTACTGCAGTTAAGGGCAAATTGCATTTACGAGGTTTTCGTTGAAAAGCAGCTACATGTTACTCATTGTTAGAGGAAAGGTGTCGTTCTAATAATGGGACAGAATATAGCACCGTTTCAGAGAGTGCGAACAATCGACAGCTCACGAAGATATAATGAGATATATTATGAGTCGAGGATTATGTACAATATTACCTTATTATATTAACCCCCTTTATTCGGATGGTCCTCACAGTAACATATAGATACTTGAAACGAAATAATTGGTTGATTGCATAGGACAAAAAAGAGATAAAAAGATATTTCAACAGGTTTCTTTTGAGAAATCAAACTTCAAAATTCGCTTTTAGAGAGTTTATGCCTTGTAACAAATCAAACCGATTAATTAAAAACAGTTTGAAAACTCTGGCTCCATAAGTAGTAAACGAACACATAGTGCGATGACTATTGGAATAGTGTCTTGTTACTTTTTCTTCATTTAAAGGAATTTTCGTAAAGCATGCACCAGATATGTCTCTATATAGAAACATGAATTGAATGCAACAGAATACTTGGAATTAATTCCGATTAATGCCCAGAAAAGAAAATGACCAATGTTCTTTTTTCATACTAGAACCATAACGAAACCAACGACCATTCAGGCTTCTTCCAAATAAAAATCGCCGTTTGTCATAGAAATTGCCAAGAACAAATAGAATACCTCAAAGTAACACTGCGAGATATCAAACATTCGCGATTCCTTTATTTCTGTCAGAATCCCAGACAAATATGGCCGGTAATTATGCGTGAAGGGTCGATGTCATATCTGAGATTAATTCTAAATGGAGTTGTCGCATATGGCTATAAACAACATTGATTAATGCTGCAGTTCTGGTCGATTTACCCTTTCTACGACGTTAGAAAAATCTGCCTTTTGATAGTAGGAATCAAAACATGTCGTCACTTTTCCTATACATGTAAGACCCCGCAACTAAAGTTTTACAAGCTGCAGTTTGTAAAACTGTAGCTATGATGTGTTTTTGTAATAGTAAAGCGACCATTTGTGACATACAAAAGTATTGCGACACGTTCAGGATAAAACACATTCGTTAGGAAATGAAGGAAGAGGGGTGAGCGATTCTTGTCCTATACGCGTCATAAGACCTTTGTAGGATGAAAAATGTCATAATATATATACTTTTATCAAACTGGCTCAAAAGAGCAATAATAAAAAGGCCCGGGAACACCCTAATGTGCCAAACAAATCGACATCTCTACACAGTATTGTGACATCATCACGTAATTTTTGCGGAGGCAGTGGTTCATGTAATCCGAGTCTTCTCTGATGTAAATACGCTCTTTGATATTTTGATTTTTCGCTATTTACATAGCGAAAAATCAAAATATCAAAGAGCGTATTTACATAAGAGAAGACTCGGATTATGGTTCATGCTAATATACATAACCGTTGTTTACTGTTTGAATCGGGATATTAAAATAAAGGCTCTCCATACGGTCTCTGTACACCATTTGCATATTTATTTCGTTACGGAGTTCAATAGTTCTTTGGGTCATCTTATCTTGAGCATTAGTTATATCAATTGATTCCCGTAATAAATCAGATTTGTCCTTTTCTACATCATGATACCTTAAACTGTAAGGGAGAAAAAAATTTCTTTTCTGGTATTGCAGACAATACAAAAATAATAAGAATAGCAAGTGGAATCAATTTCACTGGATAAGAGATTGGCAAATAGCATGTCACCTCAATTGTCCTTTATATCACACTAGGTTGTTTGATAATGGAGACAGATTATACTAGTTGTCTGTGAAAATAGCAGACGACTATAACACAATTATAAAGGTCAAAAGTCGAGATCAATTCAAACAATTATTTCCAATCGTAGCGACACCTAAAGGATATCACGGGAAATATTGAGTGAAACGTCACCAATCTCTATCTAGTTGGTGAACACCCCAACCCCCTTCCATAACGGCAAATAAGGTTTATCAAACCTATGTGTTTTCTTGTCTTGCAAACCAAGGGATCCATACTTATCTTACAAATCGAAAAACATGATATAGTTCTCGATAATGTGTATGTGCGAGGTGCTCTGTAACAAACGGAATCACTTTTACCCACATGGTAAGAGATTGGTAAATAGCCTGTCACCAAAATTGTTTTTTTATCAACACTAGCCCAGATAATGGAGACAAATTATATAGTTGTCTGTGGAAAAAGCAGACTAAAACTCATCACAATTTTCCAGGTCAAAAGTGGAGATCAACACAAACAAATAGACATAAGTAATCTTACAAATTGAATTGCATCGTATAGATCTATCTTTATTCCTTACATTAGACAGCTTAGAAACTGTTGACGAGTCTCACAGTTGCAGATATCATATTTTGCATTTGTCTGAAAGAATTGTTAATTTATTACGTTTTTGGCATTTGAAAGTGTCAACGTTACTCATATACTCAGTTCCAAAAGAAAGTGTGCACTTTTGAGTTTTACCTTTGCCTTAATTTTCACAAAGTCAATGTCAATTTAGGGAGTAAAAGTGATATCATACTTCAGATTAGACCTTAAAGAAAATTGGCATCAAAACAGATGTCGATAGAATTGCTCATATTGCATACACAGAATCAATTCATAATGGTGTTGATGGTGTTGAAATTTGCACTCCTTACAGCTTTTCCTGTGGATAGAGTTGCAAGCTTATATGCCGTTGTAGGGTTTGGCCAGGCCTTCCAAGCCATTTCCACGTTAAAGCTTGAACTTTCTTGTAGACATTACGTGTACGTCAACGTCAGTAATCGCTACGTTATTAGTCTAGTGAATTGTCGTCGAACGGTGCAATAACTTTCCAAAGCGAATTTGTTTGCCTTTAAGATGCCATGCAAATGAACAATTGCTATTAGAACATAAATACCGTATAAATTCAAATTTTCGGAAGGTTTTTGTTTTCACCAGGTTCGGTCTTGCTCACCAAGGTTAATTGTAATTCGTTTCCACCTTATGCACTATGTACAAATGTAATGAACATGTGATTTTATGCTACGATGTGTCAAAGGAGTGCAGCGAGTTTAATTTCTGATCGATAACTCATCCAGGACGTGAGGCATACGTAAAACACTAAAAATGCATAATCGCAATCAAGCCAAAATTTCGTATGTGATTTCTTCATCAATATATCATTTATCAATAGTCTTGAGATGTGTCATACAAAGTTTCCTTGCGGTGGACGGTATACTTTTCGAGATATTCAAAGTTTAAAAGTGCACACTTTCTTTTGGAACTGAGTATACATATAGAAATATGTCATCCTCGATGGTCAGCAAATTTGTCGCACGTGCAGTTTGAAAACCTTATCTTCGACGTAAATTGGCTTTATACATTGAAAAGTACGTGTGACTGCTTGTGATAGATAAAGCTGGACCTGCTTCGGGGCAAAATACATGTATTTTCTCATTACTTGCGAGTCGTTCGGAAATTGTCATTTGTGGGTTACAGAAAAGAGGAAATTACACACAAATGTACGTGACAGCTTATAGACAGAATGCTTTATGAATTAACGATCTGGAACCATAATAGACACTTTTGAAAATACAAAAAGTATTGTTATATTTTATTTCTATGATATAAGACGGAGGTAAAATGAAACTTAAAACAATTTTTACCGATATGTTGGAATTTTATATATTTTTTTAGTTAGTGACTCCCTAATACAAAAAAGGCGGGAAAAGGGGAAGCACCAACTCCGTAAATCTCATATTTTTTCCCAGAAGATGATAATATCTGACATTTTTCAGCTTGTATGCTACAACAGATATGTATGTAACATAAATAAGCTAAATACAAAACTATGAAAAACAAAATTGAGAAAAAAAACACTTGATTATACATAAGGTTTATGATTTTGCGACTGAATTTTATCCATGTTTAAGAAAAATGAACATTTTTCTTTGATCTGTAATTTTTGTAATATTGACTGGCAGGGTATGAGGCCTACACCAAAATTATCTCTAATTTATACTTGTTCAAATAAAACAAGAATGGGAAAAAGTTACCGTTTTTTGGTTGTTTTATGAGTTCAAACTTAATAGGGGCGCATAAAACAAGGACAAAATTATCCAAAATAGGTCATTCAATTCCATCAAATATTCACTGTAAGGTCAAATGTAACAACACATTATTTTTATAGTAACTTATATAAAGAACTTATTTTTATCAAATATTCATTGCCAGATTTTCCTGTAGTTACTACATAAACTATTGTTAACAAAACAAGGGCATTATATACTTCGGTGGGGAATCATGTGACACTAAATTTCAGAAAATCGTCTATAATTTTGTAAATACTTGACCAATTTGAAATCGGTTTGAAACAGAAAAAAGTGTAAAACGCCCGATATCAGATGGGTGGTAACTCTTTTACAAATCAAGTGATAAAAACGTTATTGACGACCAGATTAAGTTTTGGTTGGTCGTCAATAACTTTCATATCAGCTGATTTTTCAAAGATTATCCTTGGCATTCAGCAAAGTCATGGAGTGTTCCCGCTGTCTCTGCTTAAATTCTTCTGTTCAAATCGGTCATTTTTTGACAGAATTGTTGGAAAATATCGAAAATATTATGTCAGGTGATTCCCCGCCATGATATAAGATTCTAGGGGTGGAAGAGGGTTGAAATTGGTGTCATGTACTACTGTATAAGAACGCCTTTTTAATCAAATTAAGCTCATCTTACACGAACATGTATCTTTGATTACCGGGTCTTTACATACCTATAGTCCTTTAATTAACGATATTATGGCACATGTTTACAAAATTTTCCCTTGCAAAAAACGCAATAGATCTAGCAAAGTCATAACTACTGTAAATTTGCATGTTATGGTTCGAATCTTGCAGGTCCCTTACACCTTCAAGATTTGAACCAAGACATGCAACGTTGAACTGAAAATTAACAAGGATTACCTTTTGTTTATAACTGTTAAATTTGTAAACATGTGTAATTATATTGTGACCGGACTATAATAAAAAAAATCAAGGCAGAAGACGCAATATTGATACTATATCAAATCCTGGTCTTAAGCATTTATTCGTATAGATCTTGAATCAATCAAGTGTATTGGTGCATAGATAACCCATCCCCCCCCCCCCCAAAAAAAAAAAAAAACTGTACCAGTCCAAAAGAACAGAAAACACTGAGGAAAAGGGACACATTGATGATAACGCATTGATGATAATCAACAACCTCTTATTTTCTCTCAATGTTTTCTCAAATTATTTCTACAATGGACGTCAAAACCAGACTTGTTAAGAGAAGGATATATCAGTGCTTTGCTCTTTATAACCAAATCAGTAAAATCATAACAATTGTAGGCCTATTGAAACAGTTATTTCTTCATTTCTCTTAGTGTTTTTCTGTTATTTCTACCAGTGATCTGGGCCCCTTTTTATCAACGAAATTACGCACATTATTTTCGTAGATTTGAACGAAAGTTCAAATTATTTGCGTAAGTGCGTTTTACAAAACATGTTCGCAGCTAAGATTAGAATTTCCTAAGATGCCTAAATTTACCGTTTAAAGCCTTGATAACCCCAAAATTACTGAAAATATCAAAATATCTATGAAAGGAAATGTTGAAATTGAACAAACCACGGAAAATTCATGTGAATAGCAATGGATTTTGTGCTAACAATAGACTGGGTTTTAAGTTATGTTTTGATAAACCGTCAGTGTTGTCATAAAATATCGTAAATACGGCCTGATTTAAGCTACGAGCTACGAGATTTCATAACAGCTCCAACGAATTACTATTGTATGTCCGATAAAACGTCACGATTAACTGGATAAAAGCGTTCCCTATTTCGCTGTACTTACACTTTCTTTTTTGTTACTATTTATAGAATACAACATGAAAAAGTATTTTTCATGTATTTCCTTTTCTAATGGAATGAATATACGTTTAGTATACGTTTAATCGCCAGAGTGTTCAGAACGATAATATTTAAGCATTTTTCATGCTACTTACAACGAGAAATACGAGAATTATCTCTATCTGTGCAGAAAAATACACTTTAAACAGCTTACAAGGTCGATATATATTAATATTTACGAGAAAGTAAACCGAGGTGAGAACAAAATCGAATCTTTCCGAAGTGCGTTTCACGGAAATAACCGAGTGTCGTAAATACCCGATCATCGGCGATAATAACCGAAATCCATTATGGTTCCAGATCGTTAAAATGTGTACCAGACCACACAAAATCGTCGCGTTTTCTTCGTAAACTGTGTAACTGCAGCTGAGAATAAGCTACAGTTACGAAGTTTTTGACGAAAGGAATATTATGGATACAATATGTAAGATAAAATTTGTAACCCAAAACACAAAGATGACATTAGATGTAATTTTTACACGTTACACAGCTGTATATGTAATATTTTGGTCTGAAATCATGAATAAAACATTATATTTTGGCATTTGAAAATGACACTGAAAAACATTATTTATTAGAAGAATGCAATCATTGATTGACTGCAAACTTTGTCGGAATTACAGTTTGTAAACCTTATTGACCCTTTCCCAAACAAGACCTGGTTTTGACGTCCCTTATAGAAATGGTTTGGGAAAACAATATTAAGACAAAAGAAGAAACTGTTGATAACTAGCAGTTTCTCCTTTTATCTCAATATTTTCCATGCTATAATGTACCCAAAAATTCTATCTTGAACAAGGTCCATCTGTCACCTGCAGCAGCTTTTAAAATGGAAGTTTTGAAGATTTGCGGTTTGGGAAAGGATTAATGGACGTCAGATGACCTTTTATACGACAACAGGGAATTAAACGTGACAAAACTACAAAATATATGAAAAAATGACAAAAATTATGTTAATTCGAGACTAAATTGAAATTAGTTTGAACCAGAGAAGCCGACAAAACACCGGGGATTTTCTGGATGAAGTGGACCTTTAGGAAGCACCAGATAAAAAGTCGATGACAAGCAAACATTGCTTCAAACCAAATGAGCACAGATCCGGAAAAAAGTCCCTTATAACATTTGAAGAAGCCATTATTTCAATATCAGCTAGTGTCTAAATAGGGACTGGCAAAGATTCAAATGTTAATTTAAATTCAAAGACACATACTGCTATTTTATGGTTGTTGCAGGTCATGAAGAAGCTATTTGAGAACACCATGGTTCCTGATCAGACTGCGTGTATTCGCAGGCTGATCTCGAACTATGCTGTTCTCAAATGTCTTAAGGGACCATTTTACAGATCCTGACTCAAATTCAACTAGGTTAGGTATAAACAGATTAATTAAAAACATTCTACAATTGTTGTTGTTGTTTTTGTTGTTGTTATTGTGTCATGTGCTTCCGTGTCGTGTTATACATTTACGAAGAAGTAATGGACAAAGCATATCCTGCTTCGGAGTGAAACATAGGTCTTTTCTAGACTAGAAAAAAACTTTTCGGGCCATTCGGAAATCGTCATCAATTTTGTAGATTACAAAAAGAAGGGAACAAATCACAAATAAATATAGCTGACAACTTACAGGCCAATACAAAACTGCTTTTCAACAGAAACCTCATAACTGCAGATTGAAATACGTAACCTTTTGGATAAATTTCATAACCTCAAAATGGCAGGTCGTATTGGTTGATATTTCAACATGCTACACAGCTTTAGATATAATTTTTTGATGTGAATTCCTAAACTATATTAAGGTGGTACATTTTTCGACAATTGCAAGTTTCGATATACAAACACTAACAGATATATAACCCATCACGCTAAAAGGGGCCTTATAGGAAGTTTGAAAAATATCAACCATAGTCAGTCTGCGTAATTCGCGCAGCCAGACTAGGGTCGACACTTTTCACTTGTATGTAATTTCCTGAATCTGGAATGTTTCCCTATCTTACTATTTGCCCATTTTTCGCATACAGTATCTGGTTGACCTGTGCTGAGTCTGACAAGATTATCAAAATGTGGATTTGTTGACTTCTGATAATGTGCCTTTCAGCGTGACGGGTCGCATATATGTACCAGTCGGCGGACACCAAGTTCGTCATATATCATAATTCAAGCATACTCGTGAACATGGTGTAGATTTAACTTTCTGAACGTTCTGAACGTCCATAGGCGTCGTACATTGACAAAAATAGACTTCGAATAAAGCCAAAACTGCTTCGAGGCAAAACACAATGTCTATTCTGAACCAGAAAAAAATCAGTATACGAAGGCCATTCGGAAATTGTCATTTGTGGATCTGTAAGAAAGGAAATTACACACAAATGTGGCTGACAGCTTACAGACCGAGTACTTTATCGTCGGTCACGTTCGAAAATGACGTAACTACAGCTTATTCAAGCTGTAGTTACGACATTTGCGAACGTGACCAACGTTATGTATTTACTAGACGACACAATTTATTCTGATAAAAAAAGCAACAAAACATACCAGCATTTTTATACAATCAAAATGTGGATTTCCGTTAATAAGCTCTTCTAAAACTTAATACGAGGGCTGTCCTAAAAGTTTCGGGACAAGTGCCATAACTTTTTTTATTTATTAATATTTCCCATTAATTTTCGCACCACTGATAGCTGCAATATTATTCTATTGAATGATGGTCTCATTTTAATATCGTATATAGTTTAATATTTCCCAAGTAAGACTTGATTGGGTCGTTTGAAAGGTTTGTGGGAACTCTTGTTTCGTTGGACCATCACTGAAACGTCCTACACGAATTTACATACACATGGAATATGGAATATGTTGGCACATGGATGTACATTTGACAGAATGCAAATAGAATCATTTTCGCACCATTTGTAAACGCCGAACGTGACAAAACAAAACACGTTGTCCGTCTGTCAATTTTCCTAGTTCGTGTTTATTTCCGATTCGCGCGGCGATAAAAAAGTAGTGTTAAATTATAGACAATTCAATAGAGAGTTGTGTTTCAGTATTCCGAATTAATTGTTGATGCCAGAGAATCATAGAAAACACCTCCCAGGACTAGCCATTTTCTATTTCAGAATAGTATGTCATGACGAGTTCCACCTTTTTGTTTAAAATTATCGCTTTTGTTTAAAATAATTAATAACCCTTGCCCAAACGACAAAATACCGAAGCAGTTCAATTCGAAAGTTGCATCAGACCACAAAAGTAATGCTAATAAAAAGATGACATGTGTACATAAAGGCACAGAAAATATTGAGGTTATATATTTGACATAAATCAAGGAGTTCGTTTGCACATACTGAATATAATCATTTAAAATAATATCTAAACACATCACGGAAAACGAAACAAATTATAATGCGGTTTCACTGAGCGAAAAGCTCAAGTAAATCCACTACATATGTTTGTAAATAAGCGTTGTAAGCTAGGATTCATGGAAATATTTACTTTCTTAAACAGGTAAAATATTCAAAAGCTGAAAATTGACGGCTTTGAAGACCTAAAGGGAAAGACGTAATTTTGCTAATAACTAGCACTTTTCCATAATGTGTTAAATAGAGATTAACTAACTGAAGATAAGTAATATGAAAATTATTTCACTAGAATGGGGTGTGATGCGGTTGAAAAAAACGAGTCCGCTAGTTAGTTAGTCTATTTATTACATGCCTATTCAACGAATTTAACCCTCAATTTGGGGTAAAAAAATTCCAATCTAATCCAATGCTTCTCTAGATCGCGCATATACATGTTACTTATGTATTAAGAAAAAATTGACCGCCATTTTGTTTAAATTTTGAAGTGAGCAAAGAATGAAGCATCTATCTGGACTTTAAATCATCAAAAACGACTCTAATGACGGAACAAAAAACGAACTGAATAAAATTCAATGATCCTAGTCTAAATTTTCCAAAATTCCGGTCTAATGTAAAGGGAAAACAACAACAACACGGTCAACAACTGGAATGACAGATTTATGAAATAACCTGCATTTTCAGCGGAAAGCCATTGATTTAGCGTGTTTAAGACAAAGGGGATGGTCTTGTAAAGAAGTGTATCAAATTCTGTGATGTGTCGTTCGGTTGCTTTGAGCAGACGTAGAAATTACTGTCTGTTCGGGTGATTTGAATATGTCACGGGACGAATTTCGTCATGTTCGTCATTTCCTATTTCCTTTCAACAACCTGGACAGCGCTGGATAGATCTTCGCTCCGGTGATTTAAGAAGTAGGATAAGAACGAAAACAAAGAATATAGGTTAGTTTTCTATAAATGTCTGTCTTTTTTGCAGGTAGATCTAATTTGACATTTCGGATGTTATGCATGCATGATTCGTGTTTTGTTGGTTCATTAGTTCTGGTTGTTTTTTATTTACTCTTCTCATAAAGGGGGGGGGGGGGGGTTGAGTCGGATATGTATAAACCTATAATTTTAGTATTTTCTTAAGAATTTGAATGGTCAATTTCAACATTTTAGCTTATGAAATAGACTCTTGATAATGTCACTGGGTTGGGAAAAAAAGTAAATCCTAAATTACGGCCGGAGTGAAATATTTCACTGCAGTGAAATATCAAAATTTATTTCACTGTGAAAATACAGGATTTCACTGCTAGGAATGTAATAAACAGTTTTACAAATAACAGTGAATGAGCTTACTGGGACCTAGTAGGCACATCATGCAAGCTAACACTCTCTGTTCTCTGTTCAAATTTTGATGCAATAGCGTTGAAAGCAAATCAAATTTTCAGAAATTCCTGCCACAGTTTGAAAGTGTGAACATTTATCCTCTTGAGAGGATAATTTACATATTCGAATTCATCAACTTCATTTTAAAGACCAGCTGAAGTGTCAGAAAATTTAACCTCATCATGTCAATATGTCAATCCAAGTAATTTTCAGTAATGGTGGATTTCCTAGTTCTTGTCAGGCCAAATGAAAACATTACAGTAATTTAGATTGTTGTATTGACGTTTTCTGAACTCCATAACATTTTGTATTCATTTAGAGTTATTTCACGAATTGTTCTTAAAAAGCACCTTATTCTACGATTTCCCGGTACAAACAAGTTTTACGAGAGAAAACTTCAAATTACAAATTAAGAGAATTGAGTGCAAACTGAATTGATCTAATACTGAAAATATTCTATCCCTTTTCCCTAAATATTTTTTTTCATTCGAATGTTATACACAGGAAATGAAATAAGCGTGAAACAGACATGGATATTTCATAATCAGAACTTCTTTTTAGCATCTTAAATGTATGGTAACGTTTTTATTAGCTCATCGGAGCACAAAATGCTCAAGTTCAGCTATTTTGATCACGTTTCCCCCGTCGTCTGTCTCTCTATCTGTCAATCTGTCTGTTCTTAATTTGATGTTTACATTCTTTCTAGCATCCGCAATTATAAGCCAATCTTGACCAAACTTTGTCAAAACTAGTATGGTCATAAGTTTTCTTTAGGAATTCGATTATGGGCCGGATCAAACAAAAAGGTCCAGAGTTATCTGCCCTTAAACCTCAAAAATAGTAAGTTTTGACATTATTTCTACTCTACCATCTACAATTATTGTCCAACCAAGATGATAATTAGACACAATGTTGGTTACCATATTTGCTCAAATTACTCAGATTTTCAGTTTAAACAAGCAATTCTGACGATGAAAAAAATTCATGTCTGTTTCACGCTTAATTTTGGAGTATATTACCCCACCCACTCTTTTAAGATAGCAATTTTAACCTCATTATCTGATGTTTTTATGTACATTAGACTCATATCGTCCTGCTATTGGTATTTTATGGTGATTTATAAAGAATTGTTTGATTCAAAAACGAAATAGTACTTCTTATAATTTTTGGCATTTTTTTTTCAAGAAATCAAGGGCATGTAATCCAGATTATACAAAAGCAATTTCGAAAGTTTTCATGTTACAAATTATGGTTATACATCTTCATTCACCACCAGAGAGATAAATCAAATGAAATGAGACATAAGCCTGTTGTGGTTTTTCGTAAAGTTAGTCCATCCCAAAATCCCCCCAAAAAATCATAGACATGATTAATGCCCTTTTTCTCCTGTACATGGCATCCAATGGAATAAACAAAAACGTGTATTCAAAGGGCATTACACATAGATTTCACTGCATCACCAGTTTTTAAGATATAAGTTGTTTGTAAAACTTTATAAGAAATTGATTTCCATCCATTGGCATAGTGAGTGACTTACCCCACCCTCTTTGATTTAATATATCTTCCAAATCAAGGCTCCGTTCAGGTTGATACTTTGCCTACATAAGGTCAATATGTTAGTGGTCATGTGTAGCGAAAATGAAGAAAATCGGACTGGGTCACGGAAAGGGCCTTATTGACACTCATCCTTTGGTCGTTCATAAATATTCTTGTTAAGTCAAATCCATTGAACAACTCCTTCTTTACGTTCTATATACGTTACAATATCGTGTAATCAAAATCGTATTAATCAGAGTTAGATTAATACCACCGGCAAAGTTACATAGATAATTGAGCTGGAATCTGGGAAAAAGCCCCTTGCATTTTGATACCGACTAAGATCTTCTTATGCATAAATGCAAGCCGATTATCTAAAGTCCAAACATGCTGAACATTTTCTCAAAACCTGTTTGTGACTTATAGAATACATATGTGACGCGTCGCTCTAGCAGGTACCTTATCAGGAGTAAAAAAAACAAATTTTGAAAATCTTGTCAGACTCAGCACAGGTGAACCAGATACTGTAATCGAAAAATGAACATAAAGTAAGATGGGGGAGACATACCAGATTTAGAAAATAACATACAAGTGAAAAATGTCGGCCCTAGTCTGGCTGCGCGGACTGCGCAGACTGACTAGGGTCGATTTTCTTTCACACATCCGATAAGGTTCCTTTTAGCGTGATTGGTCACATACGAAAGCAAGATAGATCATGATCAGACTTCACACAGGAACAGGCTACTCTGGAACCAAACATATCTCAAATACCATTAGGGACCGTTTTCCCATCTCCCAGCTAATATTTTAACAAGGAACTCCCGTAGATGTGGATTTCCCTATATGGAAATAACGTTTAAGTTCTTCAGTTTCAGTAAAATGAATTGCCAATAAATGGGACACCCCTTTACAACATTTTTGTGACAAGGTTTCTTATGACTTCTTAACACTAAAAAACGGGAGATATTAGAAATCGACTAGCAAATAGAGGACTTGTTTGAAACGTTTTATGTCAATTGTCAAGTAGCCCCCAGGTCCGAATTTGTTAGAATGTTAGATGTAACATACGAAATGACATGCTATGCTGCATAGATTTCATTGGAATATCTCGGAAAGGGTTTAATTATCAGAAAACGTATCTTCTTATATTTATTGTAAAAATTATAAACAGCTATATAATTATCTTACTGAAATGACAGATCACTTAAACGGTATAAATTGTTGTCCCTTTCCCTGACGATAATAATGTTCTTGTCGAAATAGAAAAAGGTAACAAAAACAAAACCAATGGTACACCAGTACCTTGGAAACATAGAGCAGTCTTTTTTATCATTTTGGAAATATTTCCCTCCGTACACTACAGTCACATGCACTCAAAATCTCTAGCTATTTGCGACAGCCAAGAATAATAAAAAATAGAAACCCGAAATCCAATAAGAAGTGAATCGAGGGACTTGGTAAACAGGTTGAAATAATGAGGATGAAAAACCAGGCAATAACTCGCAATTTTTAAGAAAATGAAAACATTAAGGTAGAACCGGATACTTTTAAAACGTTAAGCTAAGGTCATAAATTTGATATCTTTGAAAACTAGAAGCTATTTCTGATTCAAATCCGATATCCATTTCCTCGTTCATGTCGTGACGACGTTACCACGACGACGTCAACATAGGTACCTCGCACGTTTTTTACGTCGAATTTCTACAGCCCAGAAATGCACAAAATTGCGTTTTAGTCGGGCAATTACAACGTCACAACAATGAAAATTACATCGATGGAAAGATCTTTTCAAACGTAATAAGATGATACAAGAATCAATTATTTCGGACTGACGACGCAGAAATAAACGACGAACTTTCATCTTTTTTCCGCGTCAGATTTCGAGGAAAAACTAACTTTAGAGTAGGATTTCGTAAAATTGGCCAGAACGATTTTTTGCCATTTTTCATTATTTTATTGTACGACCATATTGTAAGCATTTGGCAAGAATTCAGAAAAAATCCCCGTACCGATTTTTAATAAAACATGTTCAAATATTTTAACGAAATCCGACGTGGAAAAAAGATGAAAGTTCGTCGTTTATTTCTGCGTCGTCAGTCCGAAATAATTGATTCTTGTATCATCTTATTACGTTTGAAAAGATCTTTCCATCGATGTAATTTTCATTGTTGTGACGTTGAAATTGCCCGACTAAAACGCAATTTTGTGCATTTCAGGGCTATAGAAATTCGACGTAAAAAACGTGCGAGGTACCTATGTTGACGTCGTCGTGGTAACGTCGTCACGACATGAACGAGGAAATGGATATCGGATTTGAACCAGAAATAGCTTTTAGTTTCCAAAGATATCAAATTTATGACCGTAGTTTAAAGTTTTAAAAGTATCCGGTTCTACCTTAAAACAGCAATTACTAGAAACTACATGAGTTTCCGTCCCTAATTTTCAACAAAAACCTCGTAACTGCAGCTTGTTTTAAGCTGCAGTTACGAGATTCTTGTTGAAAAGCAGCGTTGAATTCCTGTCCCTAGTTTTCATTTCACGAAACTACTGCGACAAGCAATGAAATTAAATCAAACAATCAATAAATCTAGCTTAAAACCTTCTCACAATATTCATCAACTCAATGACTCTCGTAAATAATTTTAAAAAAATATTTGAGGGAAAAGGCAGAATTGTTTCTAGTTAAATAAATCTTTCCCCTTAAACTTCCGCTCTTTTTTCATTATCAGGTATACATCTTTTTCAGCGGCAAATACGTATGTATAAAAGAACTCAATTGCACTATATGTTGACAAGCCAAAAAGCCAAAAAGTCTTGACTGTGAAAAGGTTACAATTTGCGGGGAAAGAATTATGATAAAGATCGGGACGCAATTTCACTAAAACTAATTTTCAACAAATAACTTTTGTGATGAAAACATGCAACAAATTGTTTGTCTTCATTAACTCTTTCCCAACCAAAAAAGAGAACAATTCAGCAGATTATTTGTCAGAGTAATGAGCATAGAGACTGATACTATGGTCATATAATTAAATGTGCGAAGTTTGAAAGCACAACATCTCAAGCAGAAACAAAGTTATCACAAATATATGACAGCTGCACGTAAAAACTAAACCAAGAACTACCGAAAAGGGCACACATTCAAATGAATTAATTGTTAGAGTAATCACGGTGGATAATCACGAGATACACTATTTTCAGAAAATATTTAATAATTTTGTAAATACTGCACCGATTTGAATTCGGTTTGAAGCAGAGAATGTGGGCAGACGCTACGTATTATAGAGATGTGGTGGATTTTGAAAAATCAACTGATAAAAAAGTTATTGAAGATCAACCAAACGTTTTAAACGTCCATAGGTGTTGTACATTGACAAAAGACTTCAGTTAAATCCAAAACTGCTTCGAGGCAAAAAAATGTCTATTCTGAACCAGGAAAATCATTCTACGAAGGCCATTCGGAAATTGTCATTTGTGGATTACAGAAGAAAGGAAATTACACACAAATGTAGCTGATAGCTTACAGACCGAGTACTTTATCGTCGGTTACGTCTAAAATGACGTAACTACAGCTTATTAAAGCTGTAGTTACGACATTTCCGAACGTGACCAACGTTATGTATTCACTAGACGACACAATTGATTCTAATAAAAATATGGCTTTCCGTTGATAAGATCTTCTAAAACTTAATATATAGTTTAATATTTCCAAAGCAAGACTTGATGGGGTTATTTTGAAAGAATCGTGAGAACCCTTGTTTCGTGCGATCATCACTTAAACGTCGTACACGAATTTACATATACATGGAATATGTTAGCACATGGATGTACATTTGACAGAATGCAAATAGAATTATTTTCTCACCATTTATAAACGCCTAACGTGACAAAACAAAACACGCTGTCTGTCTGTCAATTTTCCTGTTTTGTGTTCATTTCCGATTCACGCGGCGATATACATGTAAAAGCAGTGTACATTATAGACAATTGAATAGAGAGTTGTATTTCAGTATTCCGAATTCATTGTTGATGCCAGAGAATCATAGAAAACACCTTCCAGGACTAGTTATTTTCTATTTCAGAATAGTATGTCACATGATGAGTTCCATCTTTTTTGTTTAAAATTATCGTTGATAATTAATTATCCTTTCCCAAACGACAAAATAACAAAGCAGTTCTATTCGAAAGTTGCAGCAGACCACAAAAGTAATGCTAATAAAAAGATGACATGTGCACATAAAAGCACAGAAAACATTGAGGTTATATATTTGACATAAATCAAGGAGTTCGTTTGCACATACTGAATATAATCATTTAAAATGATATCTAAACACATCACGGAAAACAGAACAAATTTTAATGCGGTTTCACTGAGCGAAAAGCTCAAGCAAATGTTCTACATATGTTTGTAAATAAGCGTTGTAAGGTAGGATTCACGGCAACATTTACTTTCTTAAACAGGTAAAAGATTTAAAAGCTGAAAATTGACGGCTTTGAAGACCTAAAGGGAGAGACGAAATTGCTAATAACTAGCACTTTATTCCTTTTCCATAATGTGTTAAACAGTTTTACAAATAACAGTGAATGAGCTTACAGGAACCTAGCAGGCACATCATGCAATCTACTCTCTGTTCTCTGTTCAAATTTTGATGCAATAGCGTTGAAAGCAAATCAAATTTTCAGAAATTCCTGCCACAGCTTAAAAGTGTGAACATTTATCCTCTTGAGAGGATAATTTACATATTCGAATTCATCAACTTCATTTTAAAGACCAGCTAAAGTGTCAGAAAATTTAACCTTATCCAGTCAATTTGCCAATCCAAGTAATTGTCAGTAATGGTGGATTTCCTAGTTCTTGTCGGGCCAAATGAAAACATCACTGTAATTTAGAATTGCTGCATTGACATTTTCTGAACTGTAAACAGTTTATTTTGGAATTTCTTTTCGAATCTGTTTAGCAAATTTTATTTATAACCTTATTCTACACTTTTTCCGGTATCAATATGTGTACTGGAGAATACAAGTACACAAAACGCTGCTTTTTGAAAAAAAAAAAAACAACAAAAAACTCGTGACTGCAGCCTTAAACAAGTTACAGTTACGAGGTTTTTGTTGAAAACAACGAAAATTAATATACATACAGAGAAAGGATACAGGTAATGGCAAAAATATTGATTAATACAGATGTTTTTTACCAATATCTGCCTGAAAGTTCTCTATTTGTATGCTGTTTAAGGTTATGGTTACAAAAAAGCAAAACCTGCTGATAACAGAAAGTAGACGCGTGTACATTGGTACCTGCGTCAGATTCCTTTTGGGCGTATTTTGGATAAAACTATCCCGTTCAAATATTATTCAAGCTGTCAAAACGTCGATTTAATGAATCTTTTTTTTCTATTATAAAGGAGATCATTTGACGAACCACACAACTGACTATTTCCGTAATGACATGGCTTTGTTCTGGTTCCGAATCTTGTTCTGATGCAGAACTAGAATATCACTGAAAGTGATCATACCCCCAAAAGCGCTGTATTTGTGCATTTTGAGATGTACATTTCCTATGAACTGTGAAATGATCAAGTGAGAAAAAGAGCAAACAAAAAAACAGACTGACCAACACATGGTAATGTTGCAAACATTACTTATTTTCAACAAAGGACCATACTTCAGTCAAATATCAATGAACCATAACCAGAATTTGATATGCATATATTTGAGAGCCAGTAAACATACATGTAAAGTTTTTATGAAATCCATCCATTAGTTACTGAGAAATTGAGCAGACAAGAAAATTCACTCAAGGGCCATACATCCGTGAAAAATCATTGGACAGTAACCAAAATATTGTATGCATATTTCCACTTTGTAATAATTTCACATGTGAAGTTTGAATATAATTGGACCACTATTTTTTGAGAAATAGAGCGGACAAAAAATCAACAAACCGATCAAAACATGATAATGTTGCAAAAAAGCAAACTTTCAACAAAGGGCCATAACTCAGTCAAAAATCAATGAACCATGACCAAAATTTGATATGCACATATTCGAGAGCTACTAAGCATTCCTGTAAAGTTTTTAAGAATTCCATTCGTTAGTTACCGAAAAATTGAGCGGACAAGAAAATTCACTCAAGGGCCATAACTCAGTGACAAATCATTGGACCATGACCGATATATAATATGCATATCTCCACTTTGTAATAAGTTCACATGTGAAGTTTGACAGAGTGGACAAAAAAAATCAACAAACCAATCAACACATGGTAATGTTGCGCAAAATGCCAATTTTCAACAAAGGGCCATAACTCAGTCAAAAATCACTGAACCATGACCATAATTTGATATGCACATATTTGAGAGTTATCAAGTATACCTGTAAAGTTTTTATGAAATCCATCCGTTAGTTACCAAGATATTGAGCGGACAAGAAATTTCACTCAAGGGCCATAACTCCATGAAAAATCATTGGACCGTGACCAAAATATAGTATGCACATCTCCACTTATTGAGCTCGCATATGAAGTTTGAATAAAATTGGACCTGTGCTTTAGGAGAAATAGAGCGGACAAAAAAATCAACAAACCAATCAACACATGGTAATGTTGCGCAAAATGCCAATTTTCAACAAAGAACCATAACTCAGACAAAAATCACTGAACCATAATGAAAATTTGATATGCACATATTTGAGAGCTAGTAAGCATACCTGTAAAGTCTTTATGAGATCCATCCATAAGTTACTGAGAAATTGAGCGGACAAGAAATACCACTCAAGGGCCATAACTCCATGAAAAATCATTGAACCGTGACCAATATATCATATGCATATCTCCACTTTGTAATAAGTTCACATGTGAAGTTTAAACAAAATCCATTCCGTAGTTTAGGAGAAATAGAGTGGACAAAAAAATCAACAAACCAATCAACACATGGTAATGTCACGCAAAATGCCAATTTTCAACAAAGGGCCATAACTCAGTCAAAAATCACTGAACCATGACCAAAATTTAATATGCACATATTTGAGAGCTATTAAGCATACCTGTAAAAAAATTTGAAATCCATCTATTAGTTACCGAGATATTGAGCGGACAAGAAATTTCACTCAAGGGCCATAACTCTGTGAATAATCATTGGACCATGACCAAAATGTGATATGCACATCTCCACTTGGTATTGAACTCACATGTGAAGTTTGAATAAAATTGGACCTGTGGTTTAGGAGAAATAGAGCGGACAAAAAACCAACAGACGGACCAACAGACAGACAGACAGACAGACCAACGGACAAGCTGACTCCTATATACCCCCCAAATTGAATTTGGGGGGTATAATTATGCACAAAAACTGAATTCATGTTCCCAAATTTGGTCGTTTATAAAGATTAGTTAAGTCAAATCCATCGAACACCTCTTTCTTTACGTTCTATATACGTTGTAATATCGTGTAATCAAAATTGTATTAATCAGACTTAGATAGCGGTAAAGTTACATAGATAATTGAGCTGGAATCTTGGAAAAGGTCCCTTGCATTTTTGATAACGACTCGGATCTGCCTATACATAAACGTAAGCCGATTGTCTAAAATCCAAACATGCTGTTGTCTCAAAACCTGTTTGCGACTTTTAGAATACATATGACAACAAGATAGATCATAACCAGACTGAACACAGGAACAGGCTACTCTGGAACTAAACATATCTCAAACACCATTAGGAACCGTTTTCCCATCTCCCAGCTAATATTTTAACAAGGAACACCCGTAGTTGTGGATTTCCCTAAATGGAAGCATCGTTTAAGTTCTTCAGTTTCAGTAAAATGATTTACCAATAAGTGGGACACCCCTTTACTATACAATATTTTTTTGTGATAAGGTTTCTTATGACTTCTTAACACAAAAAACGGGAGTTTTGCAATATTAGAAATCGACTAGCAAATAGAGGACTTGTTTAAAACTTTTTATGTCAATTGTCAAATTGCCCCCAGGTCCGAATTTGTTAGAATGTTAGATATAACATACGAAATGTCATATTACGTTGCATAGATTTCATTGGAATATCTCGGAAAGGGTTAAATTATCAGAAAACGTATCTTTCTTCTCATATTTATTCTAAAAATTATAAACAGCTATATATCTTACTGAAATGACAGATGACTTAAACGGTATAAATTATTGTTCGTTCTCTGACGATAATAATGGTCTTGTCGAAATAGAAAAGGGTAACAAAAACAAAACCAATGGTACACCAGTATCTTGGAAACACAGAGCAGTCTTTTTTGTCATTTTTGAAACGTTTCCCTCCGTACACTACAGTCACGTGCACTCAAAATCTCTAGCTATTTGGGAACGTCACGAGCAAAAAAAATAGAAACACAAAATCCAATAAGAAACGAATCGAGGGATTTGGTAAACAGGTTGAAATAATGAGGATGAAAAAACAGGCAATAACTCGCAATTTTGAAGAAAATGAAAACATTAAAACAGCAATTACTAGAAACTACGTGAGTTTCCGTCCCTAATTTTCAACAAAAACCTCGTAACTGCAGCTTGTTTTAAGCTGCAGTTACGAGATTCTTGTTGAAAAGCAGCGATGAGTTCCTGTCCCTAATTTTCATTGCACGAAACTACTGCGACAAGCAATGAAATTAAATCAAACAATCAATAAATCTAGCTTAAAACCTTCTCACAAAATTCATCAACTTAATGACTCTCGTAGATAATTTAGAAAAAAATATTTGAGGGAAAAGGCAGAATTGTTTCTACTTAAAAAACTATTTCCCCTTTAACTTTCGCTCTTTTTTATATAAGGGATACACATTTTCAGTGCCAACTACGTTTTCATCAAAGAACTCAATTGCTCCATATGGTTTCAAACTAAATTCTTGACAGTGAAAAGGTTACGATTTTGCGAGGAAAGAATTATGATAAAGATCGGGACGCAATTTCACTAAAACTAATTTTCAACAAATAACTTTTGTAATGAAAACATGCAACAAATTGTTTGTCTTCATTAACCCTTTCCCAAACAATGAGAACAATTCAGCAGATTACTTGTCAGACAAATGAGCATAAAGACTGATATGCTCACAGAATGATGAAGTTTGAAAGCAACATCTCAAGCAGACACAAAAGTTATCACAAATATATGACAGTTGTACGTAAAAACTTAACAAGGAAATTTTAAGTCCGAAAAAGGTACACATTCTTATGAATTTATTGTTCGAGTCATGCACCTTTACTTGGGGCTGATATTACAGTCATAGAAGCATGTGCAAAGTTTGAAAGCAAAAGCTCAGGCAGAAATAAAGTTATCACAAATAAAGGACAGTTGCGAAGTCTGAAAAGGGGAAATTAGAATAAATTAATTGTCAAAGTTATTTATCTCTGTCAAGAAATTTATTATGGTCACAGAAGCATGTGCTAAGTTTCAGAGCGACACCAACACCAACGCAAATATCAAAGCTGATGCTCGGCTTTCTGGAATAGACCAATATTCTAATAAAGATGAAAAAAATATTGTATTGATTTCCAACTTGCTTTCATCGGTATGTTGCTCCTAGATTTACACGGGGCAACTGCATATGCAATGATCCCACTTCGCTCTACTAACGAATTTCAATGATGAAAAAAAAAGGTACTCGAGTTGATGTTGAAGTTAACAAGTGCCATATTATCGTGACTTAATCATACATACATGTACTTTATATACCATGTAAATTTTGACGACTGTTTATAGCACAAGCTTTAAAATTGGATCAGGAGACAGAATATTTATCTTCCAATCATTTCAGGGAGAAAGAAAACGTCACCATTGATGATGGGACAAAGCTTCCTTTTTTCAAGATAATGTAAAATCTTTTTTTCTCCCTTTGCCAATTGACGGATCACGACTAAGGCTAATAGGTTTGTAAATGCACGTGCTTTAAGCTGCAGTTACTAGGTTTATGTTGAAAATCAGCGATTTGTATTTTCGTCTTATAATTCAACACTTCCTGAATTGAAAATTGTTAAAGATAAAAAAGCGACACAATATATGGAAAACCAGAGATATCATGATACGAAATGATCATGGTACTATATCACTGCATACTGTTGTGGTTACTCATTGGAATTTCCTCACTGAGACAATTGAAATAAGAACACACAACTCAAATTTTCGACTTGAAGTGACGAAATTTAGTATGTACGAGCTGTGCTTTGTGCTGGTAATATGGCCACAGAAGCATCTATTTACCCGCTCTTATGCGTTGATATATATGCATTTATCAAGAAGAATGGAATTGCCTACTCTGCGTCACAAACATCTTAGATTTATAAGGAATTTCGACCAAATATTATCTAAATACAGATATATACTGTGCAGAAAAAGTTTAGCGCACTCGGAAAATGTTGGTTCCGAGTTAAAAACTATAGCGAAATCTTTAAAAGGAAAACAATACTTTGACTGTGCACTAGATATATGACCCATGCGCTAGAAAGGACCTTATCAGAAGTCCAAAAATCAAATTCTGACAAACTTGTCAGACTAAACAAAGGTCAACCAGATACCGTATGTGAACAATCTACATACAATAAGATAGGAAAACATTACAGACTCTGACAATTAATATATAAAAGTGAAAAGAGTCGGGCCTAGTCTGGCTGCGCGGACTGCGCAGACTGACTAGGGTCGATACTTTTCACACTTCCTATAAGGTCCCTTTTAACGTGATTGGTCACATATATGTACCAGTAGGCGGACGCCAAGTTCGTCATACTTCAAGCATACTAGTGAACTTGGTGTAGATTTAACATTCTGAACGTCCATAGGCGTAGTACATTGAAAAAAAAAGCTTCAGATAAAGCCAAAACTGCTTCGATGCAAAATACATGTCTTTTCTGTACCATTTAAAAAACCTTCTACGAAGGCCATTCGGAAATTGTCATTTGCGGATTACAGAAGAAAGGAAATTACACACAAATGTAGCTGACAGCTTACAGGCCGAGTACTTTATCGTCGGTCACGTTCGAAAATGACGTAACTACAACTTATTCAAGCTGTAGTTACGACATTTTCGAACGTGACCAACGTTATGTATTCACTAGACGACACAATTCATTCTGATTAAAAAAGCAAAAAGCAACAAATCATGCCAGCATTTTATGCAATCAAAATATGGATTTCCTTTGATAAGCTGTCCTAAAACGTGATATATAGTTTAGTATTTCCCAAGCAAGGCTTGATGGTGTCGTTTGAAAGGATTCTGAGAACTCTTGTTTGGTTGGACCTTCACTAAAACGTCAAACACGACATTACATATGTATGCATGGAATGTGTTGGCACATGGACATACATTTGACAGAATGCAAATAGAATCATTTTCCCACCATTTATAAACGCCTAACGTGACAAAACAAAACACGTTGTCTGTCTGTCAATTTTCCTAGTTCGTGTTCATTTCCGATTCACGCGGCGATATAAAGGCAGTGTTAAATTATAGACAATTTAATAGAGAGTTGCATTTCAGTATTCCGAATTAATTGTTGATGCCAGAGAATCATAGAAAAAACCTCCCAGGACTAATCATTTTCTATCTCAGAATAGTAAGTCACATGATGAGTTCCACCTTTTTTGTTTAAAATAATCGTTGATAATTAATAATAATTTCCCAAACGACAAAATGCCGAAGCAGTTCAATTCGAAAGTTGCATCACACCACAAAATAATGCTAATAAAAAGATGATATTTGCACATAAAAGCACAGAAAACATTAAGGTTAAATATTTGACATAAATCAAGGAGTTCATTGGCACATGCTAAATATAATAATTTAAAATAATATCTAAACATATCACGGAAAACAGAACAAATTATAATGCGGTTTCAATGAGCGAAAAGCTCAAGCAAATGTTTAACATATGTTTGTAAATAAGCGTTGTAAGCTAGGAATCATGGAAACATTTACTTTCTTAAACAGGTAAAAGATTCAAAAGCTGAAAATTGACAGCTTTGAAGACCTAAAGAGAAAGACGAAATTGCTAATAACTAGCACTTTATTTCTTTTTCATTATGTGTTAAACAGTTTTACAAATAATGGTGAATGAGCTTACTGGGGCATAGTACGCACATCATGCAAGCTAACACTCTCTGTTCTCTGTTCAAATTTTGATGCAATAGCGTTGAAAGCAAATCAAAGGGGGGGTCTCACCCTATTAGAAATTCCCATAGGGTTGTGCCCACGCTCGGAATTTCATGAAATTTGGTATGAAGTTAGTATTCTTTATTACCACACTATTCCCGAAATGTTTTTTAAAAATCTTTTCTGGAAAATATTTTTTTAAGAATTTTAAGATTTTTGCTTAAAAAAGGGGGATATCCTTACTTAACGAGGCCATATACACCAAGCTTTGTCGTATTCGAGCCAAATTGTCCCCGAAAATAATGTCCAATAATTTCTCATCGTGTATAAACCAGAATAGTATATATTACTCTACAAAAAACAATTTTCTAGAAGATTTTGTATGACCTCATCGCCAATTTTTTTAGTTTTTAAGTATTTCGACCAAATTCAGGTCTTAATTTCACCTAGTTCAAGTTTTTGTCAACCTATAAAATTTACATAAAAATTGCCCTTATATATGCCCACGCTTATGGTAAAATATGAAGAAAAAATAAAACCGGTAACAGTGTTGTTTTTGAATTTAAGTGTAAAGGGTCCAGATTTCTAAGAATGTAAAATCAAAGATTTTACTTAATTATTTTTAAATACATTTGTAAATAGCTCATTATGCTTTGTTGTGTCTTTATTTAACATAACCAACTTACGCATGGCATCAATTTTAACTTTTTTTGCACAAAAACATGATTTTAAAGAATAATGGGCACATTGTCGTACCCCACCCACCAATAATATAATGGAAGAAAAAATCCCAAACAGCAGAGTAAATTATAAAATGTGGGGATGAAAAATAAAGGAGATGCATAATGTTACATATTTAATCTATAATGTCACCCTTTTTAACTTTCCTTTGTGGCTTATCAGCACTTTGACTACTTTCTTCTTCTTCTGGTTACAGTGCTGGGCCCTTATAAGAGCATTATCGCACAGTTATTAAAAATATAAACTTTTTTTTTCTTTACTACACTGCTCAAGATAATAAAAAGAACACAAAAACAGTTTTTAATGTACATTAATTGTGCCTTTGAATGCAAAATTGCTAATATTTCTATTGTAATGATGAACTAGCCACTGCTTTGTTGACATATTAACTTTTTGATAATCACAATTCACAATTCTCATTATTTGACAACGTTATCGGTTTCAAATTTTCACCAAATTTTTCATGCAAACAGGGGATATATATGGCTAATTTTCTTATCGATTTCATAGGTTGACAAAGACGGGAACATACAAAAACAAATTGATATAATTTTAGGTTTTGAAAATTTCTCGACTACTTTTCTGACAATTTCTGACTAAATACATTTCTAAGAATTATTTGTTCATGTTGATATCAACAATATTGGTACCAAAATATTCTACAGTGACTCCTCTTGCTATTCTGATTTAAAATTTGGGGCTGATATCAAAACTAGGTAAGAGAAATTGGGCTTTTGCTAGACAGGGAACCATTGATTTCCGGGAGCATCTTAAGGTGCCGTTGTTCACAATTCTCATTATTTGACAATGTTACCGGTTTCAAATTTTCACCAAATTGTGCATACAAACAGGGAACATATATGGCGAACTTTCGTATCAATTTCATAGGTTGACAAAGACGGGAACATACAAAAATATTTGATAGAATTTTAGGTTTTGAAAATTTCTCGGCTATTTTTCTGACAATTTCTGACTAAATAAATTTCTAAGAATTTTTTGTTCAAGTTGATATCAACAATATTGGTACCAAAATATCCTACAGTGACTCCTCTTGCTATTCTGATTTAAAATTTGGGGCTGATATCAAAACTAAGTAAGCAAAATTGTGCTTTTGCTAGACAGGTATCATTGAAATCGGGGAGCATCTTAAGGTGCCGTTGTTCACAATTCTCACTTTTTGACAGCGTTACCGGTTTCAAATTTTCATCAAATTTTGCATACAAACAGGGAATATATATGGCCAACTTTCCTATCAATTTCATAGGTTGACAAAAATGGGAACATACAAAAATATTTGATAGAATTTTAGGTTTTGAAAATTTCTCGTCTATTTTTCTGACAATTTCTGACTAAATTAATTTCTAAGAATTTTTTGCGCATGTTAATACCAACAGTATTGGTATCAAAAGTTTCTACAATGACTCCTCTTGCTATTTGTATTAAAACTTGTGGATTGATACCAAAACAAGATAGCCAACATTGAGTTTTTGTAAGACGGGTATCAATGAAAACAGGGAACACTTTAATGTGCCGCGTAAAGACCTATATGCACTCTTTGAGTAAAACGAATATATTTTTGTAGTTCATAGGTCAGGGGCATTCTATGAGTAAAGTTACAAGAAAATCTGTGCGTGGGCGCAAATGAGACCCCCCCTTTTCAGAAATTCCTGCCACAGTTTAAAAGTGTGAACATTTATCCTCTTGAGGGGATAATTTACATATTCGAATTCATCAACTTCATTTTAAAGACCAGCTAAAGTGTCAGAAAATTTAACCTCATCTAGTCAATATGCCAATTAAAGTAATTTTCAGTAATGGTGGATTTCCTAGTTCTTGTCAGACCAAATGAAAACATCACAGTAATTTAGATTGTTGCATTGATGTTTTCTGAACTCCATAACAATTTGTATTCATTTAGAGTTATTTCACGAATTGTTCTTAAAAAGCACCTTATTCTACGATTTCCCGGTACAAACAAGTTTCACGAGAGAAAACTTCAAATTACACAAAGAGAATTGAGTGAAAACTGAATTGATCTAATACTGAAAATATTCTATCCCTTTTCCCTAAATATTTTTTTTCATTCGAATGTTATACACAGGAAATGAAATAAGCGTGACACAGACATGGATATTTCATAACCAGAACTTCTTTTTAGCATCTTAAATGTATGGTAACGTTTTATTAGCTCATCGGAGCACAAAATGCTCAAGTTCAGCTATTTTGATCACGTTTCCCCCGTCGTCTGTCTCTCTATCTGTCAATCTGTCTGTTCTTAATTTGATGTTTACATTCTTTCTAGCATTCGCAATTATAAGCCAATCTTGACCAAACTTTGTCGAAACTAGTATGGTCATAAGTTTTCTTTAGGAATTCGATTATGGGCCGGATCAAACAAAAAGGTCCAGAGTTATCTGCCCTTAAACCTCAAAAAATAGTAAGTTTTGACATTATTTCTACTCTACCATCTACAATTATTGTCGAACCAAGATGATAATTAGACACAATGTTGGTTACCATATTTGCTCAAATTACTCATATTTTCAGTCTAAACAAGCAATTCTGACGATGAAAAAAATTCATGTCTGTTTCACGCTTAATTTTGGAGTATATTACCCCACCCACTCTTTTAAGATAGCAAGTTTAACCTCATTATCTGAGTAGATGTTTTTATGTACATTAGACTCATATCGTCCTGCTATTGGTATTTTATGGTGATTAATAAAGAATTGTTGATTCAAAAACGAAATAGTACTTCTTATAATTTTTGGCATTTTTTTCAAGAAATCAAGGGCATGTAATCCAGATTATACAAAAGCAATTTCGAAAGTTTTCATATTACAAATTATGGTTATATATCTTCATTCACCACCAGAAAGATAAATCAAATGAAATGAGACATAAAAGCCTGTTGTGGTTTTTCATAAAGTTAGTCCATCCCAAAATCCCCCTAAAAATCATAGACATGAGTAATGCCCATTTTCTCCTGTACATGGCATCCAATGGAATAAACAAAAACGTGTATTCAAAGGGCATTACACATACATTTCACTGCATCACCAGTTTTTAAGATATAAATTGTTTGTAAAACTTTATAAGAAATTGATTTCCATCTATTGGCATAGTGAGTGACTTACCCCACCCACTTTGATTTAATATATCTTCCAAATCAAGGCTCCGTTCAAGTTGATACTTTGCCTACATAAGGTCAATATGTTAGTGGCCATGTGTGGCGAAAATGAAGAAAATCGGGCTGGGTCACGGAAAGGGCCTTATTGACACTCATCCTTTGGTCGTTCATAAAGATTCTTGTTAAGTCAAATTCATTGAAACATCTCCTTCTGTACGTTCTATATACGTTACAATATCGTGTAATCAAAATCGTATTAATCAGAGTTAGATTAATACCACCGGCAAAGTTACATAGATAATTGAGCTGGAATCTGGGAAAAAGCCCCTTGCATTTTGATACCGACTAAGATCTTCTTATGCATAAATGCAAGCCGATTATCTAAAGTCCAAACATGCTGAACATTTTCTCAAAACCTGTTTGTGACTTATAGAATACATATGTGACGCGTCGCTCTAGCAGGTACCTTATCAGGAGTAAAAAAACAAATTTTGAAAATCTTGTCAGACTCAGCACAGGTGAACCAGATACTGTAATCGAAAAATGAACATAAAGTAAGATGGGGGAGACATACCAGATTTAGAAAATAACATACAAGTGAAAAATTTCGGCCCTAGTCTGGCTGCGCGGACTGCGCAGACTGACTAGGGTCGATTTTCTTTCACACATCCGATAAGGTCCCTTTTAGCGTGATGGATCACATATGAAAGCAAGATAGATCATGACCAGACTGAGCACTGGAACAGGCTTCTCTGGAACCAAACATATCTCAAATATCATTAGGGACCATTTTCCGATCTCCCAGCTAATATTTTAACAAGGAACACCCGTACATGTGGATTTCCCTATATGGAAACATCGTTTAAGTTCTTCAGTTTCAGTAAAATGATTTACCAATAAATGGGACATCCCTTTACCACATATTTTGTGATAAGGTTTCTTATGACTTCTTAACACTAAAAAACGGGAGTTTTGCAATATCAGAAATCGACTAGCAAATAGAGGACTTGTTTGAAACATTTTTATGTCAATTGTCAAGTTACCCCCAGGTCCGAATTTGTTACAATGTTAGATATAACATACGAAATGACATGTTTTATTGCATAGATTTCATTGGAATATCTCGGAAAGGGTTTAATTATCAGAAAACGTATCTTTCTTCTCATATTTATTCCAAAACTTACAAACAGCTTTATATCTTACTGAAATGACAGATAACTTAAACGGTATGAATTATTGCCCCTTTCCCTGACGATAATAATGGTCTTGTCGAAATAGAAAAGGGTAACAAAACAAAACCAATGGTACACGATTATCTTGGAAACATAGACCAGTCTTTTTTGCAATTTTGGAAATGTTTCCCTCCGTACACTACAGTCACATGCACTCAAAATCTCTAGCTATTTGTGAAAGCCAAGAACAATAGAAAATAGAAACCCAAAATCCAATAAGAAGCGAATCGAGGGACTTGGTAAACAGGTTGAAATAATGAGGATGAAAAACCAGGCAATAACTCGCAATTTTGAAGAAAATGAAAACATTAAAACAGCAATTACTAGAAACTACATGAAATCCCGTCCCTAATTTTCAACAAAAAAAAAATCGTAACTGCAGCTTGTTTTAAGCTGCAGTTACGAGATTCTTGTTGAAAAGCAGCGATGAATTCCTGTCCCTAATTTTCATTGCACGAAACTACTGCGACAAGCAATGAAATTAAATCAAACAATCAATAAATCTAGCTTAAAACCTTCTCCCAAAATTCATCAACCCAATGACTCTCGTAAATAATTTAAGAAATATTTGAGGGAAAAGGCAGAATTGTTTCTACTTAAAAAAACTCTTTCCCCTTTAACCTTTGCTCTTTTTTATATAAGGGATACACATTTTCAGTGCCAACTACGTTTTCATCAAAGAACTCAATTGCTCCATATGTTTTCAAACTTAATTCTTGACAGTGAAAAGGTTACGATTTTGCGGGGAAAGAATTATGATAAAGATCGGGACGCAATTTCACTAAAACTAATTTTCAACAAATTACTTTTGTAATGAAAACATGCAACAAATTGTTTGTCTTCATTAACTCTTTCCAAACACAATGGGAAAACATTCAGATAAATGAATAAAATGCTGATAACCAGTATTTCTCCTTTTGCCTCAATATTATCTGTGCTATTATAAACACAAATTCAGTAGTTGATTTCATCAATATTGTCGTTTGCAACAGGGTTTGAATTGGGACAATCTAGAATATCATTGTTTGGGAAAGGGTTTAAACCTAGGATAATATGCTTTGCTTAGTTCAGATAATAACGCAAAGGGTAATGCTGCATATTCTGCATGTTAACCTACATGCGTACATCTGTCCGTCCGTATATCCAGATCACGACTTCCATGGACAGTAAAAAATCAAATAGCACAATCAATTTTAAAACAACCATTTATAAACTTAGCAATACCTGTCAGAAAACAGCAAAGTGGGGAGTCAATGGATGGACAGTGAAACCATTTAGTCCGAAGAGGGAAAAAGGATTAGAATATTTGTCAGGGTCATAAATCTTTGCCCTGAGGCTGAAAGTATAGTCACAGAATCACGTGCAAAGTTTGAAAACAATAAGTCAAGAAGAAACACAGTTATCGCAGCTATCTGTGCAGATATATGACAGCTTCACGTAAAAACTTAACCAACAATTTCCAAATGTCAAAAGGGTACACATGCCAATGAATAATATGTAAGAGTAACGAATCATTATTTTTGGGCTGATATAATAGCCACAGAATCATGTGCAAAGTTTGAAAGCAATAGCTCAAGCAGAAACAAAGTTATCACAAATATAAATAATCAGTTGCATTAAAAAGTCAAAACAAGGTGAAAATTTGATTAAATTAATTGTCAGAGTAACGATTCTGTGTGTAATGGCTGTTATTATGGTCACAGAAGCATATTATGCAAAGCTTCAGAGCAATAACCTTGAAAGATACAGAGATATGGCAGTTGCTAGTATAAATTTGACCAAAGCATTACGTCGACACCAACGCCAATACCAAAGCCGAATACCCGACTTTCCGGAAAAGACCCCTATTCTACGAATAGTCGCGCTTAAAGTAAAGAATTGTATTGAAAGTTAAGAACGCCAGTTGGCATATTTAGAAAATGTAAATATAAAGTTGAATATGGAAAACGCTCTAGATTCAGAAAATAATCTTTAACTCTTTCCCAAACGCCAAAATCTTAGGGAGATCCAATTTGAAAGCTGCTGCCGACAACAGGAGATGTTGTCAAAGTTAGAATTTGTGCATAATACAGTGCGAAAAATATCGAGACAAAAGGGAAAACTGCTGGTTATCAGCAGTTTCGTCTTTTGTCTCAATATTTTCCCGAGTCATTCCTATTAGGGACGTCAAAACCAGGTCTTGTTTGGGAAAGGGTACCCTCCAAGCAGGGGTCATGATTCATTATCGTTTAACCCCTGCCGTCTTTACTTCATTCTCCGTCTATGTGTTGGTCATATCTATTTATAGCACAAAGGATGAGTGTCAATAAGGCCCTTTCCGTGACCCAACCCGATTTCCTTTATTTTCGCCACACATGACCACTAACATATTGACCTTATGTAGGCAAAGTATCAACTTGAACGGAGCCTTGGTTTGGAAGATATATTAAATCAAAGTGGGTGGGGTAAGTCACCCACTATGCCATCAGATGGTAATCAATTTCTTATACAGTTTTAATAACATTTCATAACTTGAAAACTGTTGATGCAGTGAAATATGTGTGTCATACACTTTGAATGCATGTTGTTATTTAATCAATTGGGTGCCATATGCAGGAGAAAAGGGGCATTAAGCATATATGAATTTTTAGGATTTTTGGATGGACTAACTTTACGAAAAACCACAACAGGCTTTTATTTCTCATTTTATTTGATTTATCTCTCTGGTGGTGAATGAAGATATATTACCATAATTTGTAATATGAAAATTTTCAAAATGGCTTCAACGGTTTCTGGATTACTTGCCCTTGATTTCTTGACAAAAATGCCAAAAATTATAAGAAGTACTATTTCGTTTCTGAACCAAACATTTCTTTATAAATCACCATAAAATACCAACAGGAGGGCGATATGAGCCTTATATACACAAAAACATCAGATAAAGATGTTGAAATTGTTATCTTAACAGAATGGGTGGGGTAATATACTCCAAAATTAATCGTGAAACAGACAGGAATTTTTCATGGTCAGAATTGCTTGTAAGGCATCTTAAATGTATGGTAACGTTTTTATTAACTCATATGAGCACAAAATGCTCAAGTTGAGCTACATTTGTACTTTGATTGCTCTTTGTCCGTCGTCTGTCTGTCTATATGTTTATCTATCTGTTCTTAATTTGGTGTTTACACTCTGGCATCCGCAAATATTTACCAATCTTGGCCAAACTTTGTCAAGACAAGCATGGTCATAAGTTCTCTTAGGAGTCCGATTATGGGCCGGATCGAACAAAAGGTCCAGAGTTATCTGCCCTTGCTGGTCAAAAATAGCTAGTTTTGACATTGTTTCCACTTTAGCATCTACATATATTGTCCAATCAAGATGAAAATTAGACAAAATGTTGGTTGCCATATGAGCTAGAATGACTTTGATTTTCAGTCTGATCGGAACAGAAAATCATGAGTTATGTGCCTTGAATTTGACAAAATGGTCGTTTTCAACTTTGTTTTCACTCTAACAAACACAAATAGAGACCAATCAAGACAAACCTTTGATACATTGTTGGTCACCATAAGATCTTGTACGAGTCCAAATTTGAGCACAATTGGACAACAATTTGCGAAGTTGTTTGCCCTTGAATTTGACAAAATTGCTGTTTTCGACTTTGTTTTCACCTTAAAAACTATAAATATTGACCAATCAAAACGAAACCTGGACACAATGTTTGTGACTACAAGAACTTGTGTGAATCGTGAACTTCAACATAATTAGGGCAAGACTTGCTCAGTTATCCGCCCTTGTATAAGATAAAATTACAGTGCCTTTGTATAAGATAAAATTAGATTGAAAACAATGTTGAAAACGGAAATTTTCTGGTCCGATTAGACAGAAAATTCATTCAGTCATTCGAGCTCATATGGTAACCAAACTTGTGTTTAATTTTTATCTTGATTGGACAATAAATGTACATGCTAGAGTGAAAACAATGTCAAAACTACCTATTTTTGACCTTCAAGGGCAGATAACTTTGGACCTTTTTGTTCGATCCGGCCCTAAGAGAACTGATGACCATACTTGTTTTGACAAAGTTTGATCAAGATTGGCTAATATTTGTGGATGCCAGAGTGTTAACATCAAATTAAAAACAGACAGATGAACATATAGACAGACAGACAGACGACGGACAAAAAGCGATCAAAATATCTCAACTTGAGCATTTTGTGCTCAGATGAGCTAATAAAAACGTTACCATACATTTCAGATGCTATACAAGCAATTCTGACCATGAAAAATTCTTGTCCGTTTCATGATTAATTTTGGAGTAAATTACCCCACCCACTCTGTTAAAATATCAATTGCAACCTATTTATCTGATGTTTTTGTGTACATAAGGCTCATATCGTCCTCCTGTTGGTATTTTATGGTGATTTATATAAAGAAATGTTTGGTTCAGAAACGAAATAGTACTTCTTATAATTTTTGGCATTTTTGTCAAGAAATCAAGGGCAAGTAATCCAGAAACCGTTGAAGCCATTTTGAAAATTTTCATATTACAAATTATGGTAATATATCTTTATTCACCACCAGAGAGATAAATCAAATAAAATGAGAAATAAAAGCCTGTTGTGGTTTTTCGCAAAGTTAGTCCATCCAAAAATCCTAAAAATTCATAAACATGCTTAATGCCCCTTTTCTCCTGTACATGGCACCCAATTGATTAAATAACAACATGCATTCAAAGTGTATGACACACATATTTCACTGCATCAACAGTTTTCAAGTTATGAAATGTTATTAAAACTGTATAAGAAATTGATTACCATCTGATGGTATAGTTGGTGACTTACCCCACCCACTTTGATTTAATATATCTTCCAAACCAAGGCTCCGTTCAAGTTGGTACTTTGCCTACATAAGGTCAATATGTTAGTGGTCATGTGTGGCAAAAATGAAGAAAATCGGGTTGGGTCACGGAAAGGGCCTTATGGACACTCATCCTTTGAATATCGGGGAAACCCCAAAACGTTTGGATTTCGTACGCGCGCATGAGTGTAAATCGTCTAATGCACAACTCAACACTATATCAGTGTAATCGAAAAATACTCTGCTTTTATTCATTGCATGAATCTTCCTGTAATTAAATCACGACTAGGAATTTGACGATCAATCGCAAAAAGTGTTGTGTAAACATTGATGAGAAATAATAATCTGTAATACTCGCCACTATAAATAATTGTACATTATGTTCACCTCCATTACGTTATTTCTATTTTTGGCAAATGACGGTAATTTTAAATTTCAGCCAATCAAAAAGTGTATCAGCTTTCTCTGATGTTGTTCAGTTTAAACCAAGCGATTAGATAACGAAATATCTTGGAGGGTGCGATATTAGACGAGATCGCTTATAAAAACAACAGAGTGAAAACGCTTAGTACATGTGTACTATAATCGTTTGAGCGGCGTTCTAAGAGAGTAGGGAAAGGGTTAAGTGTAAATTTCGATGCTAGTCAGGCTGTGCCGTCCGCGCAGACTGGCGAGGATCCATATGTTTCACATTTCCAATTAGGTCGCTTTAAGGATGACGGGTCACATTTTTTCAAATGTTTCGATTGCAGAAAGGTTTGTAGAAAATGACATTCTTTTGGATTAATGTACATGTATATTTTGCCATTTAGTTACAAATTTCAAGTTTTTTGTCTTTATATTAGTATAAGGTTCTGTCGTATTAGGCCAATCTGTAATTGTATCCCCTGTTTATCATACAAGCTTTTAATTTTGGAGTCGGAAACAGTAAATCCGGCAGAGCTTTTAGACAGAAAAAACTCGTGATTAACGACGGGCAAAACTCTTTCGACATCTTCTCCGGATTATGTTAAAATCCTTATTTTTCCCACACATTAATTGCTCAAAGAAGTCGATAGTAAAAACGTTTTGAATTGTGCATGTCTATAAACCACCGTGCCCAATCGTTACTGGTGTATAACGCCGGTTTGTGGCGCAAAACAGACCCCAAGGTAAGAAAATTGAAAAATTGAATAAATGAAGTTTTTTCTTTGGGAATGAGACTATGCCGAGGCTCATCTCAAACGATTTCTTGACCCCAAACAATGTGTGCTTTCTTGCTGATGTCGAAAAAAACACATATTCTTTACACAAAATGATTGCACAATTGCTAATATCATTCGAATAGGACGTGTGTTGCATCTGAAGTAAAGGAAAGTGTGACTTTATCTGCTAGGCCTGCTTAAATTAGGTAAAACAAAAAACATAGTTCTGCACATTTTCTACTTTTAACATGTACGTAAACGTATCATTTTGTCGTCTACAATTAAAATGCATTCGCTTTAAACTGTCCTATTTGGAAAAGGGCTAATGTCTTATAGTATTACGTAAGTTTTAGTAAAATAGAACTTGTAATTAAGTTTTGAATAAAGTCATTAATTTACCGAAAAGGAACCCATCCTGTGTATGGGTTTTCTAAGTCAAAGTGAAAACTAATACTTTTCTGAAGAAAAAGAAATTCGGGAAATGTAATCCTTGGTTTATTTTTGGATATAACTTGTTAATGTTCGTAGGAAAGATAATAATTGAACCGGGATCCTGAAAATAGTCCCTTACGGCCTTTGAGCCCAACATGGTTCCAGATCAGCCTGTGTATACACACAGTCTGATCAGAAACCAAGTTTTTCTCCAAAAGCTTTGCCATGGTCTGTAGCAACGATATGAGAGTAGTATGGATCCAGGTTAGACTACACATAGGCACATCCTGATTTTGAAACATGGTTTTATCAAATCGTCGCTTTTCAACGAAAACCTGGTAGCTGCAGCTTAAAATAAGCTGCAGTTACGAAGTTTTCGTTGAAAAGCATCAAAATGTTATATGGTACGTTTTTAAGATCCTGGCTCATAAAATGCACCAGCTTTATTTCCTTAACGGATAGCGACGTGTCACGTTTGTTTCCAATATGTTTTCGACTGTGAAATTCCATATATGGATACATATTGCGTTGCATTAAAAACATTAGGAACCTCCCGTTAACCCTTTCCAAACCAACAAATTCTACAATGGTCTAAATTAAAAGCTTGCAAACGACGAAATAAATCTTGACAAAGATTATATTTGGGTACAATATAGCAGAGAAATTATTGAGACAAAATGCAAATAAAAAAGGCTAATCAGCAAATTCTTTTGTCTTAATATTTTCATACGCCTTTTGTACAAGTGACGTCACCAACAGGTCTTTCTTCGAACTTTGAAAGTGTTTACACATTTCCAAACAAGCTTTATTTGTCGTTTTATTATATACGAAGTCTATGTACACAAACGAACGCTATTTTGTATAAACTTGAAATTGAAGTTGGGAGAATTAATAGAGTTGATAGAAACCAAAGAATGAGTAAATTAATATGTAACCTCTCTGTTATAGAAACAGAATATCATTTTCTATATATTTGCAGTAGGTTTAGTGATATCAGGTCGAAGTACATTCCATGCACTTGGCCAAATATCAACAAATTTACTTGAACAATGGCTTCTAATAAAAGTACAAATCAACACTGACAGCAAAGTATTTGAAGGAATATTCTTCTAAAAGTGAGACATATTTAAATTCAGATTCCTAACTTAACACGGATGTTTGACCAGTCTTAAATATATAAAAATTGAATATTGTGCTAAAATATATCCATTTTTACTTTCATAATGAATGTTTGAATTGTTATGTTGTTTGTAAAACATTAGCACGTATGTATATTGCGTCATTGCCATATTTCCATGCTACTATTGTAGATGTTCAATGGCATATTTTTTGCCGAATGCATTTTAATAAATTAAAATAAAAGTTTTTGAGCTGAGTTTTTTTAGTTGTATTTTACACAATCGTTCTTCCTCTAAAATGATACATATTGCTTCGCCCTGCTGATTATTTTATGTTTTCTGAACTCCTGTAAAAATGGACCAATCTAAAACAATACTGTTTGAGAATGTGTTAATATTTTGCCGTCTGGGTGCGAATGCATATGCATTTCTGTACGAATATGAACCACCCCAAATCACCACCGTTTGGGAAAGGGTTAAATTTTTGCCGTCTGGATGAGGATAAATAATATGCATTTCTGTAGATGCCATAGACATCGTTATTTCTGTAGAAGATTGAATTTCTATATAAAGATAAATCATCTTCACAAACGGAAATTAAGATGAAATTAACGCATTATCTAGCTCTCTTTATACGGTAATTGTATAGACAGTATAGTTTATATGTAAATGAACTTGGAACTAGAAAAATGAGCATTTCACTTATTCCCTAATAACAACATAGTAGGTCTGTTCAAATTGGAAGCTGTTGCAGACGGCAAAACGTATGTTACTCAGGGTAAGATTTGTTAAAATAACGTAGAAAACATCGAGACAAAAGAAGAAAATGCTGGTAATCAGCATTTTCGTCTTTTGTCTCAATGATTCCCCAACCAATTCCATTAGGGCGTTAAAGCCATGTCTTGTTTGGAAATGGGTTAAGGTAATTTGGATTGGTTCAACGTTGGGCTCAAAAGGAAAATCGACCTTTTCGAACGGGGAATCAGGAAAATATGACCTTTCATCATTTCAGATTCAAATGGATTATGATCAGTGTGGACAACAGCTCTAACAGGGAACGTATTCACCACCAGTTCTTTTAAACAAACGATTGGCTAAAAAGTTGCAATGCAATCAATCTGGAAATTAGAATTGGTGGTAGCCTAAATAACAAGACACATTCTGCTACACATTGTCGGTGTAAATGCAAAACCTCGTACGTCGATTCTTGCGATTGTCAAAGTACAAACTTGTGTGTCCAGTTCAGACAATTATCGCAGGTTTTGAGATATTTTTACCGATCAGTATCAATGATACATTATAACAATAAGTCCAAATTTCAAGTAAAACATTTCAGTTTGGAAAAGTTATTACACCCTTTTCCCTCCCCTTTAAAATTTTCAAAAAACGAGATACGAGGTTTCGCATTTACAGCGACGATATGTCTTTTATAGTAGCTCCAATCACCAGCAACATATGGCATGACAACATGACGTTCGGATCCAGCTGCAAGAAACCACATCCGTATACTTGCAACATGTCTCTCTATATTGTTTCTCAAATCACATTGAATTCCTATTAATTTTTCAAAACAGTCCATTGAAAAAATAAACACAAGATTGAAACATTGTCTGTTATAGTGGACGAGAATTGACCTGGCAGAGCATTCCATTCGATTAGCATGGGCTGCTCTGCCATGTCATTTATCGGGAGGTATACCGTATACTTAATGCAATTTTGACATTTCAAATGATTATATGTTTCCACCTAAAATATATGTAACTCAGCTGATCAAGTTGTATTGCTCTGGGACATTTTCTTAAATTTTACCCATTTCTCATCTATTTTCAAGTCAATCCATTGAAAAATAATCAAAAGATTGAAACATTCGTTTCGTGGACCTCAATTTCGCGGTGTACAGTGAGATTAGGCCTCTCGTAAATAACAATTCGTGACAAAGCATTACAAAATGAATTGAAAGCATGCAGATTTAACAAGATTTTACAATCCGATGCAATAAATGACGGAGATTACTAGCACCACGACCTCTTAAGGTCTTTTTAGACATGCTTCTTACCCTTTTCCAAACCAGAACTGGTTTTGACGTCCCTAAATGGAAAGGCTAAGGAAAATATTGAGGCAAACGAAGAAAATGTTGATTGCCAGCATTTTCTCCTTTTACCGCAATATTTTCTGTGCTATAATGTACACAAATAATTCTTTAACAACATCTGTTTTGTTGTCTGCAACAACTTTCAAATAAAACCACCATCATATTTTGCTAATATTGGAAGGGGTTAACATTTAAAAAAAAAAAACAATATTTCTAACGAAAACGTTACAATGTTTTTTTGCAATATCACGAGCAAAGAACATTCGATTATAAGAAATTCTAAATGCTATAACATGATCTTTTTATTATCACGTTGTAGCTCTTATTCGATTTCTGCAACATCTTTGAAATCGGACAGAAAGAAATTTAATCGAATTGGGAAAGGGCAAAGTTTGATGACTGTTAATAGTGCACGCGCCCTATATGTACCTGCAACATTTGCAAAGTCTTTTTAATTCCGCTAATCTGTTCTTTACTTATTGTCTATACTAATAATCACGACATTTGGAACTCCTTATTTTATCTAGATCATACCTCAGGTGTAGGCGTATGAAAAATGTTTAAAAAGTGCAATAACTTTGCCGGAAGTCATTTTGCTTCATAAAGAAGTTATCGAAGTCAACCAAAAGAACAAACATGGCGACTTGTGGAACTTGCAGGAGATAAACGTTCCAAACAAAGAATACACTGAAACTGCAAGAAATACAGTTCAGCATCGTTGTCCCTGCATTGTTGGTGTATATTACATATTTATAAATGTATTGTAATGACGTTGTTGTTCTTAGTCTGAAAGTAGTTCCACGACTAACACCTCTGTATTCTCTATAGAGAATTGTACAAGATGTTCGGAATGATAATGACAGTCCAGATCCGATTCATGACGTCACAAGTCACGTGGTCTACACACCGTGTCTAGTAGTTAGCTGACTTACCTTCGTGGTGATTGTCTGCTACTTGAAAACTTGAATCTGCCTGAAAAGAAATGAAATTAACAATTATGAAAAATATTCAAATGAGATTCTTTGTTCATAATGCAAATCAAAACCATGGCTTATTGTTTCTTTTCTTAACTAAATTGAGGATGATAATTTCGTAGTGATTATCTTTAATAATTGTATGGTTTTCTAATTGTGTTTTATTCTAAAATTGTTATTATGTACATCGACAGGCCTACATCTTGTAAGGGCCAACTTTTTATTGATGAGGAAAAACTTTAAAAGGACAAACGTCAAGGAAAATCCGACAATGCTGTGTTCTGAATCTGGGAGCTCATTTAATAATTCTCTCTTTTTGAAGGGAATTTTACGAAATAACCACTTTTCCTTGTCCTAACAAAATATGGAGATTACGTAAAATGAAGAATTTTCTGTAATAAATTTCAATTGTTTTCGATTGTTTACAAAATGCACGTGATTTTCAGTCATTATCGAAAATTTCTCGGAATGAATAATGGCTTAAAAGAGATAAAATAACACAAACTGTTTTAAAAGAGAACAACGCTTGGTCCATCATTTCAGATTTTATTGTCATTAATTTTGCCCCTCCTTGATATGTCAATTATCTTGAGAAGAAGTTATTAATCAAGCGAGTTCTTGTCTTTTTTATCCTGCTTCTAAAGATGTCAATGTGTATCCTTACAGTTAGGGAAGATTGTAAGCACTCAGGCAAAAACATTTGCAAGTGAAAACGAATAAGGACATCAACACTAGCCTTGACGTACTCTGATGTTTGATAAAAATAATCTAGAAAAAAGGTCCCTTACCGCATTTGAGACAGTCATGTTCCAAGATCAACATGTGCCTACAAGGAGTCTATCCGGAATCCATGATTCTGTCTTAAGGTGGCTTCAGGTCACTAAGAACCTTCTGGAGACCAACATGGTTCAAGATCAGCCTGTGAACGCAGGCTGATCATGAACCATGTTGGGCTCAAAAGCCTTAAAAGACCTTTCCAGATCCTGTTCCATATACATTTAGTAGTAAATGTGACCCGTCACGCTAAAAAAGGGGGATCTTCTAGAAAGGTTGGAGTTTAACCGATCTTTGTCGACTAAGATCGAATGTTTTTGCACTGAAGTAAATATCTTAATCTAGATAGCTTTTCTCACCTAACTACGATGCTGGGAAAATTCCTGAAAATTAACCCAAATAAAATTTTGGTTAACACAATACCATGTCGGGGAGGTACAGAATTGTTACTGATAAAGAACAAATTGTCAGCGATCATCTTGGATCTTGATCAGGCTGTGTGTTAGTATATGCAGGCTTGTCAGTATTTATTTAGCTGTCTATATACGTAGACTGATCAGGATCTATTTTGCTTATAGGTTTTTTTTCAACTGCTATATCAATAAATAATTAGATGAAACATTAAGATACATGTTATCAATAGATAACATTACGTGGCACATAAAACTCTGATTGGTTAGTATGGCTCCTTCTGATCAAATTTAACTATTAAATCATTCAATTATAGAGCAGGAATTTTCTTCCGTGATATCAAAATGTCTTTGATGTACAAATGATAAAATCATTATAAGGCAATAAATGACCATGCTTAATGGGTTTTCAATTTTCGATTCCAATTAAGCGATGGGCATACAAATCAATTTAAATCTACAAAATTATTAACTTCTATTTTGAAATATACTATAATTAGGCGCAGGAAGGTTTATTATATTGGAGGGGGATGTTTAAGTGAATGGAACCCGGCCGAGCGTAGCGTTGCCAGGGAATCTGGATCATGCCCCCGAACATTTTGAATTCTTAGAAGCCATTTCCTGCAATCTTGGCACTTTCAAGCAGCATTTTAAACCTGGACCTTTCTTGAAGGAAAATATGGGTCTATTATTGAGGGGCCATAGGATATAGTCCCTCACCCTTGTAAAAAAAATTTGGATACTGGCCCCCTCCCCCCCCCCTTTTCCTACACCAGTGCCATATAACGATAATAAATACCGGATATTTAACAGTGACTATTTTAGGAGCAAAAATACGACTCGTAAATGAATATAACGGGTATAACTGGATACTCTTGAAAACACCATTAAAGCAGTAGTTTCTACATTTTCGAGCGCAGCCGAAGATATGCTCGTACTTGTAATGACTCTAGTGATATTTTAAGATTTTAGATTGGTCCAAATCATTGTTCAATATGGTCGGGACCAATATCACTATAATTATCATTATCTAAGGATGTCGCCATTTTCAAAAGGAATTTTAATATCACATTGAGGTATCCAATCCCCCCCCCCCCCATTACATGTAGCAGCGAAGAGTTAGAGGCGAAATATGAAAAGTGCCAATGAACCCTAAACTGTGTTACATTTCCATTCTTAATACAAACATGAGCATTTTGTACGGTTTAGAATTTTGATATAATGCATACTTATGGAAATATTTGACAAATATGTTCAAAATTACCTACCTTGCATATGAATATAGAGTAAAGAATATTTTACATGGAAATATTTGACAAACATGTTCAAAATTACCCCCCTTGCATATGAATATAAAGTAAAGAATATTTGTAAATTATTTTCTTCTTTGATATCCGGCACGGTGAATCAACTCATGTGAAGTGTTTTACAATTGTGTGTATTTTGAGGCATTTTGTATTGCTAGAAAGTGGTGTTTTAATGATGGACTGTAAACCTTCAGTTGTCAAGTAGTTCAGTCCTAATCAAACATGTCCGTCGTTTTCAACTCTTGGGAAGTATAATAACTACTTCACATGTAAAACTGTGGTTATTCCAATAGATCGGAGAAAGCATTGACGTACTATTAAAAAACCTAGAGATCTGTAATTTGTGCGTTCGTAAAAGAGAAACAATTTTGGACTAAATTGCGGCGTTAAACTTTTGAAGATTGAATATCTCCGTGTGTTGCCCGCAGAGGGGTTAATCAATATAAAAGACAAATATTTGACAAAGAAAAGAAAAAGCAAGATAACCTGCTTATGACTTTTGATCTTATTGCACAAACCAATGACATTCTTGAAATTAAGGAAGGAGCGGGTGGGCAGCTTGTTTTAAGTTGCAACTACGAGGTCTTTGAGGAAAAGCAGTAAAATAGGTCTTATATTCTCTAACTAAGACCTTGAAAACAACACGAAGGTAACTTGTTTCTATAATTAGAACCTTTAGTGGTTTTTTCATCTTAAACAACTAATTCCCAAACGAAAACAATGATTATTTCTAGGAACAAGGGAACAAAGATGCATGTCCAAAAATCTCGATATCTGTAATTTGTTTGTCTGTAATAACTCTGTGTTTCCAACACACACAATTTTGGACTAAATTGCAACATTAAATTATTGATAATTAACCATATTGGTGTGTTGCCTCGTGGATTTTTAAGCGATATTTCGCATCTTATGCGTCGGAAATCGAGAATTGTGTTGCTGTTTCAATGAATTGAAACTTTCCTCTTGAAACATAGTCCTTTGAAGTCTTTCCTTTCCTGATTTCAAAGCCCTTGATAGAAAACGTATTTTAAAACAAGTCCTGCTTTTGTCTCAATGATGTTTATGTTATAAATATTAGGGAATTGGACAGCAGAGCATGTGTATGAAAAGACTCAAATTTTCACAAATCTTGTCATTGCAGGTTGTCTTAAGGTATCCAAACTCTCAAAAGCACCAAAGAGCCAGAGACGAAATTTGAAAAGTGCCAATAATTACTAAAGTGTGTTTCATTTCCATTCCAAATACACATATTTATAAGCATTTTGTACGGTTTAGAATTTTGAATTAATGCATACTTATGGAAATATTTGACAAAAATGTTCAAAATTACCTCTCTTGCATATGAATATAGACTAAAATAATATTTGTAAATTATTTTCTTCTTGAGGCATAATCTTGAAATCCGGCACGGTGAATCAACTTATGTGAAGTGTATTTACAAGTGTGTGTAATTTGATGCATTTCGTATGGCTAGAAAGTGTTATTTTCATTCTCAGTTCGTAAACCTTAAGCTGCAGCTACAATGTCTTTGAAAGAAAATCGGCGAAATGGGATCGTTTTTCTCTCTCTAAATAAGACCAGAAAAACAACAGGGAGGTAACTTGTTTCTATAATTAGAATATTTGGTCTTTTTGCCATCCTATACAACTATTTCCCGAACAAAAACAGTGATTATTTCTAGAAACGAGTGAACAAGTAGGCGTGTCGCAAAAAATCTCGACATCTGTAATTTGTTTGTCTGTAATAAAACTGTGTTTCAAACACAATTTTGGACTAAATTGTGTCATTAAATTATTGATAATTAGATATCTTGGTGTTTCTCTGTGAAGGTTTAACCCATTTACCAAACGATAAGTTTTTGGACTGGTACAAATCAAAAGATGTTGCAGATAAGATGATAATATCAAGTGAATGAAATTTATTTTTATGTGGCTTTTGTTTTGTTGTTTGTTTGTTGTTGTTTTTTTTTTTGGGGGGGGGGGGGTAGAAAAAATGTGGAAAATGAAGAAATTGACAAGCAATTTATTCATTTATCACACTATTTTCCCAATCTTGTGAAGCGTCATCATGTGTGAATGGGTTAAAGTAATACACGTATTTTGCATCGCGAAAATCGGGTATCGAAAGCTTTGGTTGCTGTTTTAATGTATATGCCTTTTCTTCTGCCCCCCCCCCCCCCCCCCGTGTGCTAGCAGTTGTTTGGCAAGGTTGAAATGATTGCTCTTGACACAATAATCGCATGAAATGTGTTTTTTTTTTCGATTGAATCAATTATTTCACGTTTTCCCTTTTTGACGTTTCATTAACAAGTGCGTTGGTACAAAGACAAGCAATGCTAACCGTGTAAGATGATATTAGACCATAACCCATAGGCGTAGGACGAGGGGGGGCAGGCTAATAATTTGAAAAAGGGGTCTGGCCCCCCCTATAGCCCCCCATAAAACAACCATTTTTCCATTTACTAGAACGTTTGCCCCCCCCCCCCCCCAATATTACAAACCTTCCTACGCCACTGTAACCGATTCTTAAATGTACACATGTAACAAAAACAACTAAAAGATATAAGAGGCAAAATGTCCATCGGATATGCTAAAAAACTTCTAATGTACAAAGTTCGAGGCAGCAAAGATCCAAATGTCACGAGTCTTGTCCAATTTGTACTAACGATACAAAAATGTGCTTCGGGAGACAGATACCATTATTTGAAGCCAACTTTGTTACACATTAAACTTGTCTGACATATAACATTAATACAGAAACAAGGTAGAAGATAGCCCTTAAGCCTAAAAAAATATGTGTGTGTTTCAGGTTACATGAGTTTTTTTAAAATAGGGACGGTAGGTAGGATTTTTTTATATTCATTTTACATGGAAGAGATAGGCAAACAAACTGGCAACGGGGAAATCCCTAGGAAATCCCGAAAAAACTGCTAAAGAAAATTTAGGATCGGGGATAAAAAATTAGACACGGTCAGGTAACCTGAAACAACTTTTTAAGGCCTTATTCGTGTGTCTCTGATTAACAGTCAAGTTCCAAAATATGAGCTGTGCGAAACAAGATCTGGAAGTTGTTTTCCAAACACACCACAATTCTTTATTTCACCTTTTTCTCTCAAAGAGAAAAAGTGTTTGTCATTAAATTTCTGGCAAGGTATAACCATGTGAAATCTTCTCTCGCTACAAAAAAGAGAATATCGTTTATAAGTCTTCTGATACATCTATGAATTTGGAATCGTTGATTATTTAGTCGCTTAGGAAATGAGGCGTGAAAAATGCGAAGGAATGGGTTGGCCCATTGCAACATATTGACTCTTTCAAACTCGCCAAAATACCAAGACATAGGTAAACATTGTGGAAAATACAGAAATTGATTGTGGCAAGCAATTTCTGAATTTTTACAATGATCTCTACCCCAACCCCCCCCCCCCTCACACAAACACACAAAAAAAATATTCACTTGAAATTGTCGCTTGCAACATCCCTAATTTTGAACAACCCCAAATCTCTTCGCTTGGGTAAAAAGAAAAGATTCTGGCACCACGGATATTCCACGTGGTTATACCTGAAAGAGTGACAACATGTCCTTCCTAATTACAACAAAAGTTTTCTAGTATATCCCTACATATAGTGAAGCCTGTAAAGTACCCATTCCATTTCATGGGTGCCAAACGTATCAGGCACTATATTCTCCGGAATCCTACAAAGAGAATTAAAGGCGACACTCGACTGATGGAACACATGTTCTTTAAAGGCTTCACAAAATTACTTATTGTCTTTTTCCTTGTCTGAATGTTACGGCTGCCACATCTTAAAACTTGATTAATGTGATCTGTTATGTGAAAATGGATGTTGTTAAAGGTGGGAAAAGTTTCGAATAAGCCTTATCACGCAGCAGCCAAAAGCGTCTTGACTTCCCTTTTAATCCTTTCCCAAACAATCCATAAAAGAAGCATTATCAGCGTTACATGTTGTTTTTTTTTATCATTTTTCAGATCAGCAAGTCGGAAAATATACATGTAATTCACAAGCAATTCCTTGCATGCTCTCTTCCCAAATATTACCGAAAGTGCTGTCCCAAGTTCAACGCATTTTTTCTAAGTAAATTAAGAGCATTGTGAAGCTTTAAAAACAAACTGAATTTACCATATTTTGGTTTTATCTTCTTGTTAAAGTATACATCTATCATATAACAGCATCGGAAAACTTTGTTATGTCATACAGAGAAACTATTTGGAAATGAATAGCTTATTTTGGCGAAAAATATATTCAGTGGAGTTTTTTTTCAGGACTCAAACCTTGCAAAACATTTTTTTCTTTTATTTATCGCTTATTCAATGTAGCTGTCAATCGCAACAATAACTTTTAAGGATTTACAAAATTACTCATTGTCTTTTTCCTTGTCTGAACGTTACGGCTGCCACGTCTTAAAACTTGATTAATGTGATCTGTTATGTGAAAATGGATGTTGTTAAAGGTGGGAAAAGTTTCAAATTAGCCTTATCACGCAGCAGCCAAAAGCGTCTTGACTTCCCTTTTAAGTGTATTTTATTATCCCGAACCAAGTTGTTTCGTAAAATTCACTTACCGTCATTCATCAATAGAAAAATACATAGGATATCTTTAGGTATGTTCATGATATTATGGAACAAAATGCATATGATAACTGAGCAATATCGAACTATAGACTACTGTAACTATGCATGTTGTTGCTCGAATCTTGCGGGTAACTTAAAAATATACTTTGAAAGGTCTTACAGAGATGATTAAACAAGGTCAAATCACCATGGCTTTAGAGCCTCTTTGCACAATCATGACAGCATATCCGGTATCCTCAGTGGTTTATTGATGGGTCAGCGGTAGTTAACCCTTTCCCAAACAACGTTTTAGAATTGTACAATTTGAAAGCTGTTGAATACAACAGAACAGATGCTTATAGATTTATGACATATGTAAAATATTTCACAGAAAATATTGAGGCAAAAGCAGGCCTTGTTTGGTAAAGGTTTAAAGTCAGTTGGTGACTTTTATACATATAATCCCAACGTTTATGTTCAAAGATACTGTTATTACTCCCAATGTGGTATTACTAATCTAGTATTATATAATTATGTTTGTCTTCATAGTTAATTCACATGTACATCATTCTATCACTGATGACCATCGATAGAGCGTATTTTAATTAATAGATAAGCGGAACTACTTTCTCTGAAGATACCAAAGAATGGTTTAGACCTAAATACGTTTAAGGCTATAAAGTATTTACCATTATTTTGGATTTTACGCAAGTTGTTTATTCATTCGCATAACAGATTTCATACGCCTTGGTACAACGTTTGATTTTGTCAACATATATTATGCACCTGTGCTTTTTCCTGATACTGTTTTGAGAATGTTTTGCATAAAGGCCAATGTCATGTCAAATGAAATCTGCTATAGATCTAGATGATATCATTGCTGTAACTCACTTACAAATGCGATAACCTACATGTATATATTTTCTTTTTTAATTGTTACCAGGACACAAGGCTTAACACATTGAGGGAGTTGTATTAAATTTTCTTTTGTAGAAAAATGAACTTTAATAGAATTGATTAAAATAATTATGCTATTGAAAATTGAAAATGTAATAAAAGTGTGGCTTTCTTCATTAATCGTGACAGGTTGAAATTTTGTATAAGGTGCTATCTTTATTTAAGGTATATGGCCCATCATTAAAAACACCACTTTTTAGCTATATGAAATGCATTAAATTACACTTGTAAATTCACTTCACAAAAGTTTATTCACCGTGCCGGATTTCGGGATTATGCTTCAAGAAGAAAATAATTTACAAATATTATATTACTCTATATTCATCTGCAAGGGAGGTAATTTAGACCATTTTTGCAAAATATTTACATAAATAGCATTAATTCAAAATTCTAAACCGTTCGAAATGCTTATGTTTGTATTTGGAATGGAAATGTAACACAGTTTAGGAATTACTGGCACTTTCCAAATTTCTCCTCTGGCTCTTTGGTGCTAATGATGGGTTGTATATCTTTATAGGAATTGCTAGTAAATATTTTGGTTTATCGCCAATAACCTTTAAATTAGCTTTTTTTAAAAAGTTCTACCATTATGCTTCTAATTCGTGGCATTTTTCCACCTCCACTACCTCAAACCATATTCAAAATGGTTATGTATTAGATATAACAAAGTCGTTGTTTGTTATAAGCTTCAATTACGAGGCATTTGTTGAAAAATCATCATATAAGGAACTACCACTAAAGGAAATAACCCTGAAACAGACGCCATTTTTGTTTAGTCAGCACCAAACCTTAGATTGACGTCTTTTGAAATGTGATAATTAGGCGAACGTAGTTGCTTTCGTGGTTTGTATTAGCACATAACTGGTGTAAATGTAAGATTAACGGAAAAGGAGGGATAGTAAAAACCCTGACCTATTTTATAATTTCGTAGGAGTTTGGGAGTGGGTTGACGTTTCACTAGCCATCGAGTCGATTGTGATCCAAATAGCTCGAAAAAACGCTGAAATGTATAATTTCCACCATTCATATGTACGGAAAGCATTGGAGCACAAACTCATCTCTTTACACATAGATCGTCGTTTTTCATCGAAAACCTCGTAACTGCAGCTTGTTTTAAGCTGCAGTTACGAAGTTTTCGCTGAAAAGCGATCGTATAAGGAATGATACTAGAGGAAAAAACCTTGGAACAGACGCCATTTTTGTTTAGCAGCACCAAACCTAAGATTGACGTCTTTTGTGATGTGATAATTAGGCGAACTTAGTTGCTTTCGTGGTTTATATTAGCACATAACGTAAAATCAGAGAAAAGGAAGCGATACAAAACACGCTAACCTACTTTATTAAATTTCATGGGAGTTTGGGAGTGGGTCAACATTTTACTACAGCTGAAGTAGCTATTTTGTCGATTGTGATCGAAAATAATCAAAAAAGGCTTGAAAAATAAACTTTTCACAATTTATATGTATATATGTAATGAATTATAACATTGGGGCACAATACTTTTTAGAGAAATGACCAATGTTAAGTTTTCGGACAGACAGACGGACAGACAGCCGGACGGACAGATAGACACAAGTAAAACAATATTACCCAAATCTTTCGATACAGAGGCTTGGAAATACTAACAACGTACTTGAAATTTTGAAAACAATATTTCTTCGAAATAAAAACAGGAAATTATAACAAGTTACTTTTTCTTTCTAATTTAAATTATAAGGTTTGTTGTATTAACAGCCATTATTTATTTGTTTGCGTGACTTCCCAAATCACAATCACTTTCATTTTATTTGTATCAATATTCTACGCTTTTAAAAAATACACGTATTCTTTCGTACACAATACTCTAATCAAACTTTGCTAGATGAGCGTTGTTTTTATTGTCAAATTCTTCCATTAATGAACACGAATGTTCGGTTGATCACGATATTTGTTATTTCTCTGTGGTGTCATGATTTTTTGTAACAAAAGAGGTATTTTTATCGCCAATTTTATTGTTTAACTCTTTTCAAAACGGCAAATATCCATCCCAGCCTAAAGCCTAAGCATATTTAACCCTTTCCCAAACAAGACCTGGTTTTGACGTCCCTTATAAAAATGGCTTGGGAAACCATTGAGACAAAAGAAGAAACTGCTGATAACCAGCAGTTTCTCCTTTTGTCTCATTATTTTCCATACTATATTGTACAAAAAATCTATTTGAGACAAGGTCTATTTGTGGTCTGCAGCACCTTTTGAAATGGAAATTTTGAATATTTGCTGTTTGGGAAAGGGATAAATGGTGGGTCAGTATGCTAGGGCATAACAAACAAGGAGACAGAAGGAGAAACTTCATGTTTTTTTTAGTATTTTCGCTTTGTAGATACATGCTTATTTACAACGTTTTCACCAACAATGTCCACAAGCGTGATTCTTTAGAAAAGGAAAATGGGCATAAAAAATCACTTATAGTCATAATACTGAGGCTTTTGTTGAAAGCATCGAAATTTAGTCTTATTGTCGACACTGATTCTGGACCAGTCAATATTTTTTTCGTCTGGGTAAGGTTTACGTTTAATGCTGTTTACACCGTACGTGTTTATGTGGCGCTTAATTCTGATTAGTCTAGCTTACCGATGCTTTTTAACAAAAAACATCGTAACTGCAGCTTCTTTTAAGCTATGCTACGAGGTTTTTGTTGAAAAGCAACGTTATTAGGAAGATATCAGTCCGGGCAATAACTTGTCCAATAATACAAAAGGTCAGACGACATTAAACCATTTACAAAATGGCAAAATGTAGACTGTTCCAAATTCAAAGATGTTGCAGACGACAATTTAATTTTTGAATTGATTTTTTACTCTTTTTGCATTTTTCAGTAGAAAACATTGTTGGAAATGAAGAAACTACTTTGCAAAGAGGCTGATTTTATGGTCACAGAGGCATGTGCAAAGTTTCATAGTAATATCATTTAGTAGATACAGAGATTTGACACACTTGCAGGTGAAAACTAAATCAAAGTGTTAGGCCGCCACCTAATCCGAGTTTTCCCTGACGGAATTCGCTCTTTGATATGTTGGTGTCGCTCATTTATGAACTGAGCGACACCAACATATCAAAGAGCGAATTTCGTCAGGAAAACTCGGATTAGTCGCCGCCCGGGTGCCTAGAATAGCGCCCCTCATTCTCTGCGAATAGTCGCGCTAAAAAGAGGCTGTTTGCAGGATTATCTTTGCTTTGTTCACTATGGCGTACCAAATGGGTCAAAAGTCTATTTAGAGCGTGTATGCATAAAATATACGCATCGACGCGTACATTTTGTGCGTCGACGCGTATAATTACGCGTCTACGCATAAAATTTACGCGAGCAGTTGAAAATTTATGCTTCGACGCGTAAATTTTCAACTGCTCGCGTAAATATACGCGTCGACGCGTATTTAATCTATTAACAAACCAGATCCTTCGTTTCATCCATCATTTCGTATATGGTATAAAGGGGAAGGTTTCTAACCGCCTCTCCCATTGGCCAGCCTCGGCATCACAATTTTTACTCCTGCTCGCGTAAAATTTACGCATCGACGCATATTTTTCAACTGCTCGCGTAATTTTTATGCGTCGATGCATAAAATTTACGCGAGCATTTGAAAATATATGCGTCGACGCGTATGTTTTATGCGTTCACGTGCTATGTAGACTTTTGACCCATTTAGTACGTCATTGTTCACAGCATTGCTCAGCAGATTCTTCTCGCGTAAAACTAGTTTCGCACAAATTATAATCCCCCCTTTCTATCTGTCGGGACGGAAATACCTAGATATTGACGAAGTGATTTGTTATTAATCTCACATCGTGATTCCTTTAAAGTCCTAACACGGAATCCGCGAAGCTTATCAAATATATCATACTTTATTAAACAGTCACCAGTGGTGGTCCTTTTGAGGAAACATTAATATAGTTGTGCCTGCTGTTTTATTAATGTCAAATCGAAATAGAATTGTCTTACTTTTGACATACCGGTTTAGCGACAACCTTTGAACATAATTTTGTTTGCTCGTCAATTTCTGTTTAACAGGACTGGTGCTGTCTTAGGAATTCTTCACATCACTAAAACACATAATACAAATCCCTCGCCCTTCTATACCCAAACATCGCAAGCAAAGGGTGAAATATCGTCACCCTAGTGCAATAACTCAATAAGTGCATTTTTTCCAAAAATGCTTTTTTTGCATTAAATTAATCCTTATCATGGTTTACATCTCCTAAAAATTTTTCATGTTGAATTTCAAATTAGAAATGTGATTTTTTTCAATAGAAGCAAAACTCAATATCTACAGATGGTCAATTTTTTAGCGCAAAAACTGAACAATTGCTTTTGTTCACTTCTTGCACTGAATTATTTTACTTTTACAGGAAAATTGTTTAATGCAAGAAATGAATATCTGCATTTATTACATCATTAATGACATCCTAAAGGTGTATTAATAGCTAAAAATTCATAATTAAGTGTGTTTAGTTTAATATTTAAAGAAAGAATTTTAAAAATAACTAATTCTGGTAAGTTTTTATGCGTTTTTGATAGTACTTATAGAAATTGATGAAATTTGGTCATTATGATAAGATATATTACATGCAGAATCATAATTAGTTATGTTTTTCTATTCTTTATCAATATTACCTTGCATTTTGCTGAGCGAGACTTTTTACGAACAATTTTAACCAAATTTATTGCATATTGTTAACTTGATTAAAACACTAGATTATTTACTTTTTTGATGCATTACATGGTTTAACCAAATATGCAACCCATGATTTCTGTGTCATGTATGCAACCTATAATTTCTGTCTCATGTGTAAAATGTTGTAATTGTTCAAAAGCAATGGTTGACAAAGAATGTTGAATACACTAGCTGCTATTCTGCAGTCAATGAAAGTGCCTGTCAGTAATTTGTGCCCTAAGATATTTTATAGTATTTTGATTAACATTGTTTTAAAATGATAAAGTCCTTAGAGGAAGCCTTTAACAAGATCTGTGTCATTTTGCATTTCTGTTCACCATGGGCAGTTTCACATCCAGTTAAAGTACAATTATCTACATCAATACATTTACTGCATCATAGCATGCACATAAGTCAAACTACTGTATAAATTTATTGGATTCCCTCTCCAGAGAGGAGAGAGGAACGCAAATTTTAGATCATGAGATGGTTTTGTTGCAACAGTAAATTAGCTTTTTATAATTTTATATGTCAGTAGAGACCATACTATCAGTCGCAATTCAGTCATAACGTTGAAGATGCCTGAAAGTGCATGCTATTGTGAATGTTCAGTTACTGAAACTTCCCTAGGCCAATGAAGCTGAAGATTTTATGTTTTTCACCCAATAATGTTTCTTCAAAGAGCAAGGAACGAAACACTTCGTATAATTATGTCATCATAACATCTTGCTGTTTGTAGAACCTTGTATTTTCATACAAGTGCAATACATAATTACGGTACATATTTTTTCAACATGTTTGATTTTTCTACAAAAAGGTATTTGACTCGGGAATAAAATGTTTTGGAACTGTTCTTTGCCCATAGGCTCTGTTCATGTACATAGATCGGGCAAATCTCCCAAAATAACTTATCAGGCACAATATTATATACCACATTTATCCATATTAATGCAATAAACTATAATACTTAGAAATTATTACACGGCTAATGAGGGCCGGAGGGTGATATCGGCCCGCAACCGTGATATCTGTCCCGAGGTCTTTAATCTGTATATTGCATTCTTTTTGTTACAAAAAACTTTATTCGATGAATAAATATTACCTTTAAATAAAATTTCCAAAGATGTTCCAGTTGAAATAAACTCAATATCATTCATTTATTACATAAATCACACTTGAAGTGAAGACAGAGAATGTTACGATGGCAGCCTTTTTTATAAAGACCTCGGGACAGATATCACGGTTTCGGGCCGATATCTCCCTCCGGCTCTCATCAGCCGTGTAATAATCTGTAAGTATTATAGGTTATTGCATTAATATGGATAAATGTGGTATTTTAGTAAGGCATGTGCAAAAGATCTGTACCTATAGTCTTTAGAATAAATTCCTTAGCAGCGGGCAGATATCGCGGCTTAGCAGCGGGCATATCTGCCCGCTGCTAAGGATTCACATAGATATATCTTTTTCGGCCCAGCCAATATCTGGCCGATTCTAGTCGAAAATGTTACTATTTATAGTAACAGAATGTAATAATATATTATATCCATTATACAGGCAACATTCTTAACAAAATGTACTGTTTGGAGCTTGTATTTCAATAGATATAAAGAATGGTAAAGTTATACTGTTGCAAAAATTAGATTTGTTGTATTGTGAAAATTATGAAGAATTAAATTTATTATTTGTATAAATTGAATATGTTAATTTGATATCCACAAAATTTATAAGCTTAGATATTCATAGACTAAGGAATTATGCTATAAATTTCCTATATTGATTCTATTATTCACTTTTTGCAGTAAAGATTTTTTTAAAAAATATTTTGTTTTAGCATGATAAGGGCTCTTATTGAGTTTTTGCACCAAAAAAAATCAGTGACAAATTGTGATAAGGGACATTTTTTCAAATATCTTGTTAACTAATATAAAATCATGCACAAGTCAGTAATACAAGTGAATGTTAATAAATAATTATTCCTCGGTGAGAAAATGGGCAAGATCAACTTAATACAGAAAGTTTAAATCAGTTTTTTGCTTCTCCTGTAAAATTACAAATTTGCAGATATTGAGTTTTTGCACTAAGGTGACGATATACGACGTAACGTCGTTAAGGTATTCATCCTTGGAGGACTAAGTCAGAATTTTCATTGGTCCTAGCGAAGTCTCTCTGGAACCAATCAGATGACTCGATACATCCGCTTGTTATGCGTATACAATTCCCGACAAGATGCGCTATATTTCCTCAGAATTTCAGAGAACGCGCGTCGGTGAAGTTCCCAATAATGGACAATGCGTTTAGAACGCGACGTTTGATTGGTCGCTACTCCAAAACAACCAGCATGGCAACCGCTAGGCGGCGTATCGCGATACCAAGAAATTCGAGACGACGGGGTACCAGTTTAATTTGACCCATCACTAATCGTCTTATTCATATTTTGGGTAAATCACTACGCAGTGCGCATAACTCTGAAATCATGTCGCCAAAAAGTAGTAAGCAGAAAATTACAAGAAGAACTACATATACTATGAAATAAAGTTTACTTTTCGTCTCCAATTTATCGAATAAAAAAATAATTCAAATCTGATTATTCGTCTTACTTGAAGCAAGAGTATGAAGCAATGTGCCGCATGACAGTATGCACCACGTGTATGAATTTTACATGTAAGGGCACAGACATCTTGAAAGTAGTTAGCCCCGAATGCCCAAACGAGATAGATGATAATCGACAAAGGCGACATCTATTGGTAGATACTACCTACACCTGAGAACAAGACATGTTACAGTCTCATTTTTTATCAATGACAATTTGTTATGGCCATGATGTTTTCTTATACAAAGGTAAAAACGGCATCATCATACTGAATTACAATGTTATTTATAAATAAGTCACCAAAGAACTTACGTCTATATTTTTCAGATTATTAACCCATTACCACACTGTGACTCTTTTTGACTCCCCGCAATATAATGGTTTTGGAAAACATTGTGGAAAAAGAAGAAATTGCTTGTGACAATCAATTTTTTCGTTTTCCACAATATTTTCTACACAATCAGTGCAAAAAATATTAAATTTCATTCACTTGTAATTATCGTCTGCAATATCTTTGAATATGGACCAGTCCAAAATTTGTCGTTTGGTAATGGGTTTTAATGACAGACTCCAAGAATAACTTTTTGCGATAATAGCCGGTGTCATTTTGCGTACACCATAATAATAATTATTTGTTCTACATATTTGGGAATTTTTCTTCGCCGTAGGGTCACTCTTGTACCAATATGCGGTACAAATGTTCTCTTACACGGTGTAAGAGACTTTGCCAAAGGGTCGCTCTTGTACCAATATGCAGTATAAATGTTCTCAACAAAATCGGACTTACACGGTGTAAGAGACTTTGCCAAAGGGTCGCTCTTGTACCAATATGCAGTACAAATGTTCTCAACAAAATCGTAAAGACATAGTGTAAGGGACCCGTTGATATAACGGGGAATCATGTGAGACAGCAGTAAGGCCAACCAGGCAAGTTAGTGAAGCACTTCCTAGGTTGTAGGGGGCTAAAATAGTCCTTTTTAAAAAATCCTTTTCTGGTGATATCATGCTCTCTCCTTGAATGATTTTGAGCTAAGGTTTTCATGGGATACTTTTGACCCGACATATTTCTTATTGAGCCAGAAGCCAACTTTCTGTTCAGGACTATATGGTGTGTTTTGGTGTAAGGATACACGTGACCACCATTTCCGGTGTCTCTATTTTGGCATGAAAAAAAATGACAAGGATTTATGAATATTCACTGAAAAACCTGTAAAAAATTTATGTTCACAAAAAGGTTCTTATAAATATCCAGTGAAAAACCTGGAAGGAATTGCGTTCACGAGGCTAAAATATCATTAAGCCCCAGAGACTAAGAATCAAGGGGGCATAATTCAGGCAAAAATCAATGAACCATAAAATCCTTACTTCATGCACATCTACCAATTAAGGTAATAACATCCACCAAGTTTCAGTCCCAGAGACTAAGTTTTAAGGGGCATAACTCTGGAAAAAATCAATGAACCATAAAATCCTTCCTACATGCACATCTACTAATTGAGGTGATAACACTGACCAAGTGACATTAAGATCCAGCCAGAAACTTAGGAGGAGTTGCGTTGACAAGGCTGCAATTTCAATAAGCCCCAGAGACTAAGATTGAAGGGGGCATAACTCTGGCAAAAATCAATGAACCATAAAATCCTTCCTTCATGCACATCTACCAATTTAGGTGATAACATTGACCAAGTTTCATTAAGATCCAGCCAGAAACTTAGGAAGAGTTGTGTTGACAAGCCTGCAATTTCAATAAGCCCCAGAGACTAAGTTTTTAAGGGGCATAACTCCGGCAAAAATCGACGAACCATAAAATCCTTCCTTCATGCACATCTACCAATTGAGGTGATAACATTGACCAAGTTTTATTAAGATCCAGCCAGAAACTTAGGAGGAGTTGCGTTGACAAGGCTGCAATTTCAATAAGCCCCAGAGACTAAGATTTTAAGGGGCATAACTCAGGCAAAAATCGACGAACCATAAAATCCTTCCTTCATGCACATCTACCAATTGAGGTGATAACATTGACCAAGTTTCATTAAGATCCAGCCAGAAACTTAGGAGGAGTTGCGTTGACAAGGCTGCAATTTCAATAAGCCCCAGAGACTAAGTTTTTAAGGAGCATAACTCAGGCAAAAATCGACGAACCATAAAATCCTTCCTTCATGCACATCTACCAATTGAGTTGATAACATTGACCAAGTTTCATTAAAATCCAGCCAGAAACTTAGGAGGAGTTGCGTTGACAAGGCTGCAATTTCAATAAGCCCCAGAGACTAAGTTTTTAAGAGGCATAACTCAGGCAAAAATCGACGAACCATAAAATCCTTCCTTCATGCACATCTACCAATTGAGGTGATAACATTGATAAAGTTTCAAGAAGATCCAGCAAGAAACTTAGGAGGAGTTGCGTTGACAAGAAAAGTGGACGGACGTACGGACGGACGGATGGACGGATGGACGGATGTACCCACATTAGGGTACTTGATGGGTAGTCCATCAGATCTGTTAGTGGGTACCATTTCTTGGCTACTTGAAAGCATTTCCTGGCTTATGAAAAGTGATCTTAAAAACGCACATTTGATGGCTACTGTTCATTGGACACATTTAATGGCTATTGTTCATTCGGCCAGGAAAACTAAAGATATTTTTACAAAATATTGACTGTATTAAGAATACCATAGAGTAAACGCAGGCCTGCATATTAGTGCATTACCAAAGAAATCTTGCAACAAATCAGAAAAAAATAGTTGACCTCATAATGAGTGTTTAATGCTATGTTCCCACTGCCGATCAATTAAGGTTTACAGTCAGACCCTCAAAAAATCACCGTTTTCTAGCCATGCGAAATGCACCAAATTACGCACGCTTGTAAATACACTTAAAATAAGTTGATTCACTGTGTTGGATTTCAGCATTATGCTTCACGAAGAAAATAATTTACACATATTATTTTATTCTTTATTCATATGCCAGGGAGGTAATTTGGAACATTTTTGTCAAATATTTCCATAAGTATGCATTGATTCAAAATTCTAAACCGTTCAAAATGATTATGTTTGTATTTGGAATGGAAAAGTAACACAGTTTAGGAATTATAGGCACTTTTCAAATTTCGCATCTGGGTCTTTGGTGCTTTTGAGGGATTGGATACCTTAACTCAGTCACCTAAATTCCCCGATCTAACCCAACCAAATGTATGTACACCACTTCTTCTCGATCTCTAGTCGATCATACTAGACACCTACACGAGCAATGTAGACCTTTTCTCATTCGCAGCCCAACCATTTGTCCGATTTTAAGTCGATCACCTCGTCCTATATTAGAGTCCTACACGATCGATACTCGACCTGTAATGGTCTGCTACCAGACCTTTACACGAACAGATCAAGTTTATCCTATTCTAGTCGTAGATGGTCGGTAAATATCGTGTATCTTCTACAATGGCTTCACTTCATTTGGAAACGCATGACTGGACTCTGGCAGTAGTGAATGTGACGCACTCCATTGCTTCAGGGCTTCTGAAATACAAAATTAAAAGTAATGTACAAGTTGAACAACACTCAGATTCACCAAATTATTTGTTTTTAAAAGCATAACTAACTGTTATATTTAAAGCAGAAGGGTAACAGATGGTCTAATTGCAAAAAATGAAATTTTTCGAAAAAATATGCAGAACTTTTGTGTTGGCCACCTCAGAATGGTTAATAATATGCGATTCAGACAGAGATTGAGCCGAAATTATAAGAGAGATAGCCGAATTTAGGGAGAATCCAAACCCAAATTCAACCCCGTCACAGATGCAGTTGATTTTATTTTTTAACTGTTACGCATGCGCATACAGCGCGGACCAAGATTCAAACGAGATTCATACTTGAATTTCAATGTGACGTCATCCTGTTAGTTGTGACGTCATTTAAGAAAGTTGCATGTCCTACGGTTTTTGACCTACTTTCGATATCGCTTCATGAATTTGGTATCAAATTGCGAAAAAATGAGTCGTTGCTTCAATAGTTTGTCGTAATCATAAAATCAGGTCATATAAAGCTTAACAAGTGTACATTTCGTTTGTTTTTGACAAATTTTGGGTCCAAATCTGGGAACTAGTAGCTTTAACTCATAGGAGGGAGACAAACCGTCATACAGGGTGTCCCAAAAGTAAGGTAACACTTAAAACCTCAAGTATCTCGGCTAATATATCAATTGTATATTTCCAATATCGCTTACATTACAGAGGGTTATGTGTAGAAACAAGTAAAACAAATATCATCAAAATATCATGTCATTTGAATATTTTATGTATGATAAATAGAACACACCCTATTTCATCGATGACGTCATTTTTATATTAAATGGGGTCCTCTAAATTACGTCCCCTCTATGCCTTTTCTTAATTTATTCGTGTGCTGTTTAAATTTTTCAATAACTGCACCACATATGTCCATAGAACTGTTCCTACATTATCTTTGAATGTTTGATACCAATATTGTAACAAAAGTCATGTTCTTGTTTTTGGAACTACACCACAAGTCTCTCTACAGAAAATAGACCAATGAATTAAAATCCGGCGTGCGACCACCAACAAAAGTCTAAGCGTTTGAATCGATCTCCCAAAGACTTTGATTTCCTAATTTGAACATTGGTATTGAGAAGTTTCAAAATAAAATTTCAAAAATCACTGTACTGATTATTTCAATGAATCTTGTTTCGATAAAAATCTTTTCATCGACTTTCTTGGACTTCCATTTACAGTCTCAGTCAAAGCTAAGACGTTTTCTGTGCTGCGGGATGTTTCCGATCTTGTGCTTCTATGTTCATCAAAATCTGGCCGAGATTGTTCAAATTTAGGTATAATTGAGTAGATTAGTTCTGTTCTTGGTGGATCGTTTGTTTTTAATTAAAACTGTAACTTTCTTTGCACAAATATGGGAGATTTAGATTAATGATATGCTTTACTGCATGTATACGCTGTGAGAAGGAAGGCCGTGACGTCATTTTGATAGTGGTACAGATGACGTCAAAAAATGACGCCAATTTCATATGTGCATAACGTTGAAGTATATGGCAAAGATTATTTCATTGAACTCCGAGGACAATGATAGTTTTCCGAATGAAATCGGCTGAGAAATAGCAGAGCCTTTACGCTTTGTAAGTGTTACCTTACTTTTGGGACACCCTGTAGAAGACTCGATGACCTATAAAAGACCTCTATGGATAAGGCGAGAAATCTCCCTAAAAGGCTCAAATGGAAAAGTCAATTTTCAAAACATGCAAATTGATAATTATTTCGAGCTGTATGGATAGATATATACCTAAGTCATACGAAAACTGATTTTGTACAACCAAAACGATTCGACATGTACAGATAACTCTTGGTTTCTGTACCTACCCGCAAAATTACATTTCTTACCCCACCGGTATTCATTTAACCAGAATTACGTTTTCTATGATTTTATTAGCAATATTATTTCTGTTAATGTAAGGACGATTGGTGTTGAAATCACAAATCAGTTTTCGTTTTGTCCTTAATGCGCATGCGCATCATTGAAATGAGTTTAAAGGCGAAATCTTCCCGCCAAAAATATGGCATTTGCTATATGAACACTATTTTCAATATAAAAGTATGTTCCACCCCGTGACCCAGCAAAACTTTTTTATCAAGGAAGCCTATGTTCAAGTGACACAACATATGTCAATGGGAAGCTGGGTCAACAGGGGGAACGATGTTCACCAGCCAAGGGAAGGATGGTGGGAAAGTTCGCTTTTAAAGTTGTTTCAATGATGCGCATGCACAAAACGGACAAAATCAAAGCTGCCATATGATGTCAACGCCATTTATCCTTGCATCCGTAGAACATAAATTAGAAGTAAAACAAAAAGGAACTTCATTTTACGTCTATGAATACCAGTAGTGTAATAAAATGAAATCATTTGGGTGGGTACAAAAATCATGAATTATCTGCACCTATTTAACTTTTTAAATGGCATAAAATCGGTACTCATTTCATTTGTTTATCTACCTAACCATACATCTTCATTTTGTTTATCAATTTGCAAGTTTTGAAAATTGACCCATCCAGCTGAGCCTTTTAGGGAGATTTCTCGTCACATTCATAGAGGTCCTTTCCCATTCAGGTAACACAATCAGATTGCTTATTTACAGGACAAATACATTAAACAACAACTACCAAATGCAGTTAGCACATTTTGTCCTTTTGAACGTACACCTGTATGATAAAAGCGCTATATAAATACAGTATTTTATAATAATAATGATAATAATAATAATAGCAAAAATACCACCAAATTTAGCGGAAAGATCGTCTACAAGGCCCCTGCCCTAAATTACATGATATATATTTTCAATAACCATTAATATATATCTACTCAATGCCAAATGGGCCGAGATAGTAATAAATTAATTTCAAAATAATATTTAAAATGTTAAATGATTACATTAGCCCTATCAGGTCATTAAAGCTAACATACCATTTGCCCATTCTATATCGCAGAGGAACTGGAATTTTGTCTCCTTTTCCTTCTTCAATGCAGCTGAAATAGAAAAAAAACTGGTAATGCATATCTGTGGAAATTTTAAGTCGAGTGATATGGGTAACAGTAACTTTCATTTTTTATTCATATTGTTCAAATCATATTGTTCAAAGATGAATTGTTAGGGCCAGCCATTAAAGGAATTGGACACTTTTTTTAGCTTATTCCGTCCAAGTTCTTATTGATAACTATAATATAACAAATATATGGACAGAAATCATTAGCCAGCAGTAACATGGACACAACTCTTAGGCCAATTATAACTTGGACACAATGTCCTACTCCTTCTTGGTTACTTGAATATACCTTATAAATGTATAAACAAAATCAGTAGCCAGCAGTGAAATGGACACACTGTCCAAGTTTTTCTTGGTTACCAGCGTTTTCAGACTATTTATTTTAATATGGAGACAAACTCTTAAGCCAGTTGTGACTTGGACACAATGTCCTACGCCTTCTTGGTTACTTGAATATACCTTATAAATGTATAGACAAAATAAGTAGCCAGCAGTGAAATGGACATACTGTCCAAGTTTTTCTTGGTTACTAGCATTTTCAGACTATTCATTTAAGGAATACAGATATAATTTAATTTCAAATTCATGGAGCTATGAACTAAAGTCTTATCACACTGTATGAATCCGTGAAGCGGTTCATACAGAAGTGTGATTCGACATTTTCTTATACCTCCATAAATTTAAAAACAATTTTCTTCATTTCTTATAATTTGATATGTCCATGGGAATATAAATACAAGTAATTCAAGAAAAACGTGACATTTTGTACACAAACTAGATTGCACAGTAAAACCAAAGAAATAATACTGATGTCATTTAACAAAATTTCATTCATCAAGTTATGAATGAAAAATATTGCCAGATCAAAACGACGGAAATTAAATGAAGTCACTAAATATGAAATTATTTTAATATGAACTTACAGACAAATTCTTAAGCTTGTTATGACTTGGACACAATGTCCTACTCATTCTTGGTTACTTGAATATACCTTATAAATATATAGACAAAATCAGTAGCCAGCAGTGAATTGGACATAGGTACTGTCCAATTTTTTCTTGGTTACTAACATCTTCATACTATTTATTCTAATATACATATACAAACTCTTAAGCCAGTTGTGACTTGGACACAATGTCCTACTACTTCCTGGTTACTTGAATATACCTTATAAATATATAGACAAAATCAGTAGCCAGCAGTGAATTGGACGTAGGTACTGTCCAAGTTTTTCTTGGTTACCAGCATTTTCAGACTTTTCATTTTAATATGGAGACAAAATCTTAAGCCAGTTATGACTTGGACACAATGTCCTAATCCTTCTTGGTTACTTGAATATACCTTATAACTATATAGACAAAATCAGTAGCCAGCAGTGAAATGGACACACTGTCCAAGTTTTTCTTGGTTACAAGCATCTTCATACTACTTATTTTAATATGTAGACAAATTCTTAAGCCAGTTATGACTTGGACACAATGTCCTACTACTTCTTGGTTACTTGAATATACCTTATAAGTACATAGACAAAATCAGTAGCCAGTGCTGTGAGCCGAGTATTTCATTGGATATAGTTGTTTTGTTTACAGGCCTATCTATGGACTGAGTTGTAGTATATTATAGCCATGTTATTAACTTATATACCATTATGAAGGTAACACCTTGAATTTTCTATTTCATGTTTCCAAAGCAGTTCTTATAATGTATCACAGGTAAAAAGAACGAAAACGGGTAAATATAACGGGAAAACAATGACAACTTGTAAAACTCTAAACATTTGTTTACAACTGTAAATTCCATTTAGCTTAAAACAACCTTGGCGACTGCTAGACCTAGCGATCGACAAAGTCGCTCGCAGATAAAAAGCAGTAGCCAGCAGTGAAAAGGACATTATAATAAATGTCCAAGTTTTTATTGGTTACTAGCATCTTCTAACCTTTTCTTAAATTGAAGACAAATTCTTAAGCCAACTATGACTTGGACACAATGTCCAACTTCTTCTTGGTTATTTGAATATATAGACAAAGTCATTAACCAGCAGCGACATGGACATACCAAGTAATGTCCAAGTTTTTCTTGATTACGAGCAGTTTTTTATCTTTTTTTTTAAAATTAAGACAAATTCTTAAGCCAACTATGACTTGGACACAATGTCCAACTTCTTCTTGGTTACTTGAATATAAATAGAGACACTTACAGTAACCAGCAGTTAAATGGACATAATGTCAAAGTTTTTCTTGATTACTAACACTTTAACATTTTTTTTAAATGAAACTAGCTAGCTATGACTTGGACATAATGTCCAAGGTTAAGAAGTTTTGTAAGGTACAGAAAAAATAATTTACAATTACAGCCTTGTCAATGCGTAGGGCATGATTTAAAATAAGAGAAGGATCAACATTCCGACTTATATACCTGAGCATCTTAATTTCAATGTCATTATGTATAGATTAACGAAATTATTTCAACTCATGGTGTATTATAATTCTTGTTCTGTCGTGTTTTCAAAATGAACCCTCATTGGAAAGTCTGATCTTACCCAAATTAAAAGAACCCAACAACAAAACATAAATTATAAATCCGTCTCATAAATATTTGTACATTTCCTCGCTTTGTTTGACTTTTATTTTGCCAAATAAAAAATAGCTGTGTCCAGGGTTTCACTCTGAAAAATTCTAGGTAGGGTAGGTAGGCATTTTTTTTTGTTTTATCCTTTGTTTTGGTGAATGATCAGTGTCGGATCCAGGGGGGGGGGTGTTCGAACGAACCCCCCTCCGTAGCCTGATTATTTCATTTTCATGCAGAATTTCAGTCAAAATTGTGCAACACTAGAAAAACGAACCCCCCTATTTGCATATAATCTGAACCCAGTCCCCCCTCATAGAAATCCTGGATCCGCCACTGATGATAGATCTATATTGTAATGAATGCATTTGCATTAAAACAACATGTAATATGCAATGTTTGTTCTCTTCAGTTTGTAGTTATACTTGATGTTCACTTCAGTTTGTAGTTATACTTGAGTATTATAAAGAAACAAAAAAGACTAGAAGACCTGAAGGTCTTGAGTCGCTCCACAGGCCTGAATTTCATTTGATTAGATTGTTCAATGCTTGTGTTTCATAGAGCAAAAAGAAAGTTACAAAACTAGATTGTTTAAAATGTGTGGTTCTTGAAGCAAAGAAAGTAAAACTATATGTTTGCCATTTGAGAAAGGGTTAAAGGAAATTGGAGAACATTCCATCTTAGGATGATACAAGCAATCAAAATTTTCCTTCTTCCAAACAGATCTAAATTAACCCTTTCCCAAACAAGACCTGGTTTTGACGTCCTCGATAGAAAATGCTTGGGAAAACATTGAAACAAAAGAAGAAAATGCTGATAACCAGCAGTTTCTCCTTTTGTCTCAATATTTTCTATGCCATATTATACACAAATTCTATCTTTAAAAGCATCCATTTTGTCATTTGTGGCAGTTTTTGAAGTGGATCACCCCAAAATGTTGCCGTTTGGGAAAGGGTTAACAGATCATTGATTTATCCATAATATTTCATATTTCTAAAAATAAATTGAGCTAAAAATAGATTTTGAGCTAAAAATAGATTTGGGGAAATACCCTATTCTAAAATTAATGTAAATCATCAAATTCCTGATCAAACCTTAATTTCTTGTAATATCAATTCCAAGTTTTGACTAGAATTTTTCAATACTTGTTGCTCTTAAAGCAATTACAAAGTACATGGAAAGCTGAAAATACATTCATATAAGATCTATTGGTTACCAAGCTTTGTCTTCATTTGAGTGAGTTTGGCTGTTAGAGTGAAAACAAAGTCACAATTAGCAATTTTGTCAAATTGAAAGACATATAACTGAGGAAGTTATATTCCTATCAAGCTAAGAATCACACTTATGCAAGATCTTAACTTCACCTACATCTTGTTTAAGTTTTGACCTAATTGTTCAATATTTGTAGATGTAAAGAGTGTAAAATCCAAGTCAAAAACAGCAATTTTGTCAAATTCAAGGGCAGATAAATCATGGTTTAAGATTCCTATGATGCTGAAAATTACACCCATGCAAGATCTTATGGCTAGTAAGATAATGTGAAAGTTTCGTGTTGATTGGTGGATATTTAGGGTAGTTTTAGTAAAAATAAGGTCAAAAATGGTAATTTTGCCAATTTCAAGGGCACATAACTCAAGACGTAATATTCAGATCGAGCTGAAAATTACACTCAGGCAAGATCTTATCAGCACCAACATTCTGACCAAGTTTTGATTTGATTGATCAATATTTGTAGTGGCTAGAGTGAAAACAAAGTCAAAACAGCCATTTTTTAATTCAAGGGCAGATAACTCCAGACTTTCTAGTTCAATCAGAATTAATTGAAGGAATCTGATAGAGGATCACCTAAGGATCATTCCTGTGAAGTTTGATTGAAATCAATCCAGTAGTTTCTGAGGAGAAGATTTTTAAAGAAAAAGTTGACGACCGGACGGACGGACGGACGCACGGACGGACGCACGCACGACAGACACAGCGCCATGACAATAGCCCGCTGGCCTGAAGGCCAGTGGAGCTAAAAATGGAAATAACAGTGTTTCATTTTGAAATCTGAAGTAGGTTTGAAACAATGAGTCCCAGCCCAAGACAGCGAGTTCCCAACTTTATTTTACAAGTATCGCAGGGAATAAAGCGACAGACAAAGGATGTTGGTAGAAAGCGTATAAATCATGCCCAACCCTAAGTTTGGGGACAATTGTATAATGCTATAAAAATGGGGAATATCTAACATCTAAGTTATTGCATTTACCCCTTCCTTAATCCGAGTCTTCTCTGATGTAAATACGCTTTTTGATATTTTGATTTTTCGCTATTTACGAAAAGTAGCGAAAAATCAAAATATCAAAAAGCGTATTTACATCAGAGAAGACTCGGATTACCCCTTCCTTAACTTGGAATTTGTTATAATAGAAGTGGTAAGTTAGTAAGTTTTGACATTTGGGTCTACACATTTGATTGTGAAAACTGAAATATTTTGAGATTCACCCAAATAGATAGGTTTTAGTTTGCACAGTAGGAGACAATAATTAGCTTATCACATGTAAATTGTAAAAAAAGTGTGACTCAAGACAATCAAAATGGCCCTAGCAACCCTTGTATCCTTGCTTACAGACAATTTCTAGCAATGATATTCAGGACGCATCTGAGAAAATCCTGTCAGCAACAATTTTTCATATAGTTCAACCCTAATTTTGCTTTTGGTCTTCGATTTTATTTATTATTTTCTAAATCGCTCGCCGTTTTTACTGGCTCGGAGAGAGAAGTATGTCTACTTTCGTTTTGAAAAAAACGCTCCGCGGAGATTCTTCAATTTCATCGGTAGTTAACAGCCTGACTTAAATCAAATTAGTTTTTTTACAACACCATAAGCATCCGATTGTTTCAATTTTCTGATAAAGTTTCGATAAATATCCAACCTGTGTCTCAAAAACTTACTGAGTTGAAAATTATTGTGAGGTCAAGGTCAACCGCTGTACACAATATGAAGGAATAACGCCGAGTAATCCAATTAACGGTTTCCGGTCGCGGAGTTATACGAACAAAGGAATTTTTTAGTCAGAGAAAACGAATCTCGTATCTAACGGTTGGCGAGCCTATCTATCTATATATTCTGCCTAACTCCCCTTTCGGGTATTACTGGCAGGAGCCTGAAGTTAAGAGTTATTGATCTCCCATGAACGAATTGCATTCGCGATTTCTCGTAATTTTCCGGCAGGGTCACGATTACAACCGAGTACAGAATTCTATTTTTAGCGCATGGAATTTCCCTTCCAGTTCGCAAAAGGACATCCCCGATTTTTTTTCTTGGAGACTGACGAAAAAAAACTTTAGGGTCGGTGGTATTTTCTAGAATAGAATTCAGATATAAAAAAAATCTCATAAGCAAAAAATAAGAGATGAACGGGTTAATGAGAAAGAGCGGAGAAGTGAGAAAGTAGGATAGTTCATAACCGGGCGATCAACAATAATATTGACATCGCGAAAACCCATTAGATCTACATGGCTTTACTGACGATCAACTTTCAGAGAATAAATCAGCTTTCTCTACAAAATAACCAATTATTTATCTGAAATAAATCACTTAACTATGTTTTGGAAATAAATGTTTGGACAACAAGTAAATGATACAGATAATACTTACAGTTTAAAATCCACTCAACATCGGTTCACGGGTCTTCGGTCCATGTGTACTTGGTTCACTCGGTAACTTCGGAGTACTCGGCATTTATCGATACAGTAAAAACTGATCTGATTGGCTGAGGAGCCTGGTATATTAAATACAAGTAGCTGATTGGTTGTTAAACTGCGCGAATTTTTTCTTCATTCAAATGGGCAGTCCGAAGTCCATAATGAATAATTGGACAAAATGAGTGTCCAAACGTGTATTGGCTTCCAACGTGGGTTAAGCCAATATCTCTTGGACTGTACTTCCTACCGAGTTGTACTGTTGGGTATAGCCAATAACAACAAAAGTAGCCAACAAAAGCACAATGAACATAAACTGAAGCCAATAAATGCTCTCCTGTAAACCCGGATGGACGGACGGATGGACGGACGGACGGACGGACAGACGGAGAAGATGACGCCAATATACGTCCGCCTCCGGCGGCGTATAATAAACGGTATGTATGTTCGACTGAATTTTTAGAAGAATCCACTTTACGATGGTGGGTGTATTTCTCAGAAATCCCAAAGGTCAAGGGTGGACCAGTACCAGTTTTTGCGGCGTTTGACTCAACTTAAGTTATGTTATATAGTTTTATAGGATCCAGTCTGAGTGCACTGCAACCGACAACAATTACAGCAACAATTGCAGAAAATATTCAATAACATTACCAAGACAGAGCCGATTTGGAGTCAGTTTTTATGCAGAGAAGATGTAAAAATGTCGCGGATTTTCCGAATATAGAGGACGATTTAACCCTTTCCCAACAGCAATATTTAAGGGTGGTCCAACTTGAAGGTTGCTGACGACCACAAAATGGAAGTTATTTAAGGTAGAATTTGTGAATATTATAGCACAGAAAATTTTGAGACAAAAGGAGAAAATGCATTTTCTTCTTTTGTCTCAATATTTTCCCAGCTTCTTCAAAGAGGGATGTCCAATATGTCTTACTTGGAAATGGATTAATAGGTGTGTACTGTAAAAAGTTTTTGGCGACCAAACAGAATTTTTAATCACATGATATATAAAGGAATCACCACATCTAGATGATATCTAATGGTTTTCATTATCTTTGCATCAAACCATATTCAAATCGGTCACGGACAAAGGAAATTATTGAAGATTTTCTGCAATTGCTATTGTAGTGTCAGCAGATTGCCCGCCGTGCGGGATGATATCACAACCAGTTCAATTCCCAGTGTCCCAGTTTTTAGTGTCCGACCTATTTTTGGACAATTGAAATTGAAGTATAAACTAAAATTTCGCCGCTACATTTGGCATAATCGAGACTGTCGGTTAGTTTATGTGACCTATATACATAGCCACGCCCCCGTTTCCAATGAACGGGTAGCGAACACTAAGTCAGTAGGTTCTACGCGATATTTAAACATTCCATGCGATGCGCGAATTAGAATGTTTATTTCGCGTAGAATCTACTATACAGCCTCTTTCTAATACAGAATTGTTGGTTAATATAACACCAGTCTATCTGATAGATTTTCCTAACTATTTCTATAATTCTAAATGTGGCATCAAAACCAGGTCCTTTTTTGGGAAAGGGTTAATTTCACAACAATACATTTTGAAAACTGCATCAGTGCTCTAGATGAACGCGTAGGCCAACGAAAACCAACATACATTTGAGCCAGGACCTTGAAAAGGGTACCTTAAGGCCTTTGAGCCCAACATGGTTCCAGATCAGCCTGTGTTTACAAGCAGTCTGATCAGGAACCATATTGTTCTCTTACAGCTTATTAATGACCGTATGTTACTAAAAGAGAGTCGGATTTTTTCCGGTCAGACTGTACTTAGGTACAGATTGGTCTCGATTCATGATTGCCAAAATGCTATTAGGGACTTATTTCCAGATCCTGGTTCATTTCAATTGCCGGGGTTCAATATTGCATCCATTTGATCGGCTAGATGACGCCCTCCAGAAAATTTAGTAAATTTGAGCAGGAATCTAGAAAAAATGGCTCTAATGTAATACGGGGTCCACATGAAATCAGTTTAGTCTTTACCTTAGTACAGCGTTATCAGGACCTATGCAGCTCTCTGTAAATGTTAAGATATTAAAGAAACTATAAGAGATCAGTATGGATCTTGATCAGATTAGCTTATGCACAGGCTAATTGAGATCCAGGTTGGTCTCAGGGACTCTGTCCTCTTTCACTCTTTTCTTGGTGCAATTGTATGTTCATGGTAATTGTTCCCTTTTCCTAACAAGAGCTACCTCAGGACAGCAAATGGTGACTTTCAAGTGCTGGATAGTTAAAAATTCTAAGTCCAAAAGGGTAAAAAATTCCTGTCAGAGAAACGAATCTTCACGTACAGGCTGATATATTCTATGGCCACATGTGCAAAATTTTAAAGCAATATCATTAGTAGACAAAATTGCAAGTAAACAATTTACCAAAGCATTACGCCAACGCCAAAGCCGACACCCGGGTGACTAGAATAGCCCCAACCTATTCTACGATTAGTATAGTCGCACTAGAAATACAGAGTAAGCCCGCATGCACAATTTTGAACAAGGCTGGATAATGTTCACAATTGACAAAACTTCCAGTTCTTGCATTACGGATAACGCAATAAAAATCCTGCTGACAGAATTAATGTTCAACACTTTCAAAAATGGAAGAAAAAAATACAGACTACCGCAATCTGGAAGCTGCCGCAGACAACAGAACGATTGCTTTTAAAGACCAGATTATGTACAATTGTGTACAATCAAACACGGAAGTATTGGGACAAGGAGGGTTACTGTTGTTTATCAGCATATTTGTCCGTCGGATCGATGAAAATGTGTTTTCCAAACTTTCTTCGTTTAGGGACATCACAACTTTGCCTTGTTTAGGAAATGTTTAATTGATTTCAGGACATTTATTGATATTTTCAAGAGCTTGACAAATTCACGTGAAAAGATAATTAACATTTTCACGAGAAATGTCGTCCTTTTAATGCGACCTATCACGAAAGCAAAACTAATTCGTATAACTTGCAAAAACAACGTGGAAAAGGATAGGATTATTTTGTAAAAAAGGCAGTGAACTGCTTAACAATAGAGTCGGAATCCGGAAAAAAATGTTTTATGGCATTCTGCTACTTTTAAACAAAACCGTCGTAACTACAGCTTGTTTACAGCAATTTTCATGTTGAAAAGCGAAAAATATTCTAACAGATGTTCATGACAACGTGTGGCCCCATTAAGGTTTACAGACCCTCATTAAAACACCATTTTCTAGCCATACGAAATGCACCAAACTACACACACTTGTAAGTACACTTCACATAAGTTGGTTCACCGTGCCGGATTATACTTCAAGAAGAAAATAATTTACAAATATTATTTTACTCTATATTCATTATGCAAGGGAGGTAATTTTGGACATTTTGTCAAATATTTCCATAAATATGCATTAATTCAAAATTCTAAACCGTACAAAATGCTTATGTTTGTATTGGGAACGGAAATGTAACACATTTTAGGAATTATTGACACTTTTCAAATTTTGCCTCTGGCTCTTGGGCGCTAATGAGGGTTGGATACCTGAAGTAAAGTTTGATCAGAACCCATGTCGTTTCACTAGTAACAATTGAACGTACGATGACTTCGGCTTTAGGAAGAGAACATGTTTGTACTTGTTTGCATGTATATATCGTCGCTTTTCAACGAAAACCTTTAAGCGGCATTAACGAGGTTTTCGTTGAAAAGCAGCGATATGCACGAAGCAGACTGGTCTGATTCTATCCTGTGTTAGTATAAAATGACGGAAAGTTTCTTTTTCATTCCTTGGCTGAATGCATATTTGGAGGATGACGTAAGACAAATAAAAAATGCTTGTAATTTATGTCGGAGGATAATTCATATTGGGATACCTACTTACATGTATAAATGTCATACGTTTGCAGTCTATGAATGCTTAAAGCCTTTTTTCTGTTTTCGGATAATGTTGATGCACATGACGTATAACTCTACCAGCCAAATTTGAAAGTGACGTATGTATGTGTTTATCGTTTACAACCAACCAACCTGTTCATTTATTACGTGCACATTGTAAACGGTACAAATGAGAAGATTTTATTGGTTTTGAAACAGTAAACACAAAACTACCTCACTGTCAAATTTGGTTTGCGGATTTATAGTGGTGTCACCATGTCACCGCAAATATTGTCAACGCTTGGGCTTTGAATACAGAAGTTTGTCGTTTTCATACGATTGTGACCCGTGAAGCTGAAATTGGCCTTCTGAGGTGGCCATAAACCGAGGTTTTTACAAATGGATACGACGTAGCAGAAATAAACCAGAAGTCCTACATTATTGAACATATAATATGACAGGAAAAGCAAGCTAGACCCCTATCATCTTTAAAAGATCAGCTTCGGTCCTAACCAGTCTGCGCGGACTGTACATAGTGGATGATCAGGGTCGATATATTTCATGCTTCCAAGAATGTCCTTTTATGCGCATCGGGTCACATGCATCAAAATTAGGAGTGTGGCAGAAACCTTAAAAACGGAGTTATAACTCAAAGAAATAAGGTCAATCATTGACCTCGGATTTGCAGCACTATTACCTAATGGTTGAACCTTCGTATAGAAAGAATAAATCAAAATATGGATGGACAAAATGACATTTTGTCGTAATATTATTCGCCCACATAACGTCGTTTGAGTGCCAAAGTCTCGCACTAACAGCTTGAATAAAGCGGTAGTTAAGAGGTTTTGGCCCCCACATGTCCATGGGACAAGTTTTGTTTTTATCTTTAGTTTACTAAGGAATGGTTTTGTGGCATTTCAGGCTATTACGGAGCCGAATCAACCAACGGCTTTATCCCAACTGATTCGAACCCTCATAAGACTTTATGGAGATTTATATCAACATGCGTCTACGTTAGACCGAATATCGTCACGAAAGTAGACTGATAAAAGTTTTCGTCGGTTATTGCAAACATCGCAACCCCATGTTGATTGAAGCAGGTTACGTGGTTTTGCAAAAACATCGACGTTATGCTTTTTTCAAACAATACTATGTCCTTTTTGACCGGCCCCTATGCGATTTACGGTCCGATTTTGCCTGTTCTGGTGGTGCTATTAACAAGAAGACCATGAAATTCAAAGAAGAGAGACAGCAAAAGAACTTTTAATGTTTTCAATGCAACAGCATCAGTATTTTTACGCTTCTAAAAGTATACATTTTCGTAAGCAATGTCTGGAAAATTCAACGTTTTTTTTTAAAAAGTGAGTTAAATGAAAATGAACAGCCAGTCGCTTTACAACTAGCAGTAAATACATTTCTTTAGGCTTTGAAATAGACTATCGTATCTGCTTTTTATCAGAAACATATAAACTGCAGCTTTAAACAAGCTGCAGTTTTTAGTTTTTTGTTAAAAAGCGACGATAGCATGAATTTGCATTAATTAACAGTCGCAAGTATTTATGACTGTGCAGAATACCGGGGTTCGTAGGCTGAGCTCGATATTTTCGCACTTTCAACAGTCTCGGTCCTTCTCGTGGTTTCACATAAGTTTTAAATCGTCTGCGACAATTTCCCTTGATAGCTTAGTCCGCCGAAAAAAAATCTTTTGCAGATATATTAAGCCGGATTTCCGTGACTCCTTTTGACTCCCCACAAGATAAAGGATTAGGAAAACATTGTGGAAAATGAAGAAATTGCTTGTGACAAGCAATTTCTTCATTTACCACAATGTTTTCTATATGTAAAAAGACTAAAAAATTCAAAATTTCATTCACTTGAAATTGTCGTCTGCATCATCTTTGAATTTGGAATAGTCTAAAATTTTGCTGTTTGGTTATGGGTTAAGCCGGATTTCATGAATTTGCATTAATTAACAGTTGCAAGAATTTATGACTGTACAGAATACGAAGGCTAATCTAGACCGATATTTACGCACTTTCAACAGTCTCGGCCCTTCTCGTGGTTTCACATAAGTTTTAAATTGTCTGCGACAATTTCCCTTGATAGCTCAGTCCGCCGAAAAAAAGATCTTTTGCAGACATATTAAGCCGGATTTCCGTGATAAACATCCACAAACCGATTATTTATGACAATTACCGAGGCTTAACCATTATCCTTCCTTTTTCTTACATCCAGGAAAATCCGCATTAACCCTCTCCCAAATAAGACGTGATTTTGGACAGTTTTGGTCAAGAGAGTTTTGGGTGAACGGTGATTGAAATATGAAATTGCTAAGATCAGGCATGTTCCACATTCTTTCGATACTTTTCCATGTTTGAAAAATCGATTTTAAATATCAAAGATAAGTTTATTGTTCTCTGCATAACCTTATTTTGAATAGTCTTAAATATTGTCGCTTGAGAAAGGGTTTACACCTAATAATAGTCGGGTTAGGTCTTACATAGACCAACGACCTTTCCTCGACATAATTTTAAAATGGGGAGTAATTTAAAGTGCAATTTATCTTTGAAGTCACACGTTTTCTGCTTGTGTATTTTACAGACAGCGTAAAGTTATTATCGAATTGTCACGGAATGTTCTAGATAGCACTACACATAGCAACAGATAGGAGAGCGTACAGGTATTATTTTGTTATTGCAAATCCGAACACCATATTGTGTGTACTAATTTGGATCGTTCAGATAAGACGTAAGATTTCCAAAAAATTAATGAGACGATTCCAAAGAGTACACACAATGGAGGGTTAATTTAAAATTGGGAAAATACAAATGTGTAATTATTATTGTAGATTCTGAAAATTATTAAACCTTCTTATCTGAAAACTATACAACAATGAATACAAAGAAATTATAAAATATCTTACTTGTTTGTCAGATCTGGTCCTGTGTGCAACCCTTCCTACTCAGTTACTTGCAGATTCACTTCGGTCAAAATCTGTAAATAGACAAAAGAGTTCGTTAACGGAAGGTGGACGGACGTTTTGCCCTTGAACGTTTGTTTTGACGGAGTAGGTCCTTGAAAGCGTAAGAACCAACCGTATTTAGAGATATGAAGGTGTCAAGTTGGTGTCAATTTGAATCCATACTGCTCTTATACTTTTGCTGTTAGCCATGAAGAAGCCATTCGAAAACAACATGATTCTTGATCTGGCTTACTCTCTTAAGAACAGAGGACATTATCTCTACATTCCATTTCGATAGAATGAGCTCTGTTCTCGCGGGGTCATTTCACGTCTAATCTCGGGGCCTTGGCGGAATTTCAGTATCCAATCGTTGGCTATACACGACAAAACAATTTAAACAGCTGATACAAATTTTCATTGGTTGACGCTTCAAATTACCGGCTTCAGCCAAAAATAGAAGCGACGTAATGTATACGTAATCAAACAAGATCAAACTGAATGATTTCGATTCGATAATTCAAATGTTACCGGCTTCAGCCAAAAATAGAAGCGGCGTAATGTATACGTAATGATCATGCAAGATAAAACTGAATGATTTTTATTCGATAATTCAAATGATGTGCTATAATTAGATTATGACGACCAAATAGGCTGTTGGCGTACCGAAAACTGCAGAGGTCATATTTGATGGTTTAATCAATATAGGCCTCGGCTTTGGAGAGTAGATCTGGCTGCGTGTACACTGTATACGCAGTCGGATCAATGACAATAACCATGATGGTATCGAACGCTCTAAAATAGTCATTTCTAGATCCTGGCTAAAATTCAGAATGTTCGTTGGTAACGACCAAATTGTACGTACATACAGCTTGAATTAGCCGAAATACGTCTAGTCCTTTTGAATATAGCCGACGTTCCACAAGTCCATGAAAATTATATAACGCACTTAACGTGTTGAATTCATCATTATATAGCAACCACTTCGTGTAACTTCGGATGCCATCCATGGCAACGGAAATTGACGAGGGTATCCCTCGTCAATTTACGTTGCCAGGGATGACGCCCGGGAATTGACGATCATGGTATACCATCGCCATTTGCCGTTGCAATAATTCAAACAAGTTATACACAAAACAAGACACCATTCGTCTTTGCCTCACACTTTCCGTGCCGTCTGTTGCAGCACAGACAAGTTTCATGTTATTCGTCTATTAGTTATGTGCTCTTAATATCCCTCTGACAAACACACGTCTTACGTAATACGTGTTACTTAAGGTCTAAAGAATTACGACTAGATCTAGCAAAATGTCGTCTATCACATGAACGAAGATAGAAATGTTACTGACTGGCATTTTCTTCTAATCCATTTTTCAGTCTCCTCTTCAATCCCTTCCGCAACAACAACCTTTAGAGTAGTCTGATCAGACTGGTTTTAGATCATTGAACGATTAAATTGTTATTATGATATAATAAGCATAAAATTAATATTTTCTCATGTACGGTAAAATACTTACGATAAAATATGCCTATCATCAAACGTAGTTTGTAATTGAATTCTCCAGTTTGTTCACTCTAAACTTTTAATTTAACAAGGTTGTAATGAATTCAGTTTAAGTCTGATATTTCTAAACAATTTTCAATTTCGACGCCCTTGTCATAAACAAAAGATATTCGCTTTTCTTCGAAGACCTCGTATCTTCCGCTTATTTTAAGCTGAAGATATGAGATTTTTGAGGAAAAATGACAATATGTGAAAAACAATGTTAAATGTCAATTATCAACATTGCCTTTGTTCCAATCTTATCATACCGATTTTTTACTTTCCTATTCAAAAATGACATACCGAAAGAGCATACAACTAAATCAAAATAAAACCATAAAACATAGAAAAGTGATATTTCATCGGTGTTGCTGCAAAACCTCGCAACTCCAGCTTGATTAAAGCTGGAGTTACGAGGTTTTGCAATAACTTTGACGATATCTGCAATTTGATAACAGTGTACCTAAATAATAATTCCTAGGTTGCAGTTCGGAAAACAATGAATAAATCATAATTAAGACCGAAACCTATCAATATTGTCTGCGTCATTTAGCTGCTAACAGCAACGTTCCGGGAACCAACCTCTATAATTATGATAATTCTTGTAAATCAGTTTTTCCTCAATTTTCTCAGTTTTCCGTTTTTGTCGATGTATAATAACCAGTCTGAGAGCTACTTTTGCTTTCCCTAATAAGCATTTGTGTATCTCAATAAACTCTAGCATGTTTTTGGAACGTTCTTGTGTTTTTTGCAGTTAGATATTTTGAGGGCGTTTTTGTGTTGTTGTTTTTGTCAAAGGTCGAACTCAACAATTTGAAGGACTTTTTTGTTCTTTTTTTAGTGGGAAGGGATGGTGGGGGGTAGTTAGTAACTACAGCAAACTCTCATATCTCAAACTTTCCATACATTTAATTTCGAAAGGAAGGAAGACATCGATGAAAAACTTTCTTTTATTTTGTTAAAATCTTTTTCCTGGTTTTATATCGTCTGCATGTCAAATGCGTGGATCAAATGTTAATTAAGATCAGTTGATAAATATTAGCCCTGATATATCTATTAGCCCGTTACCAAACGGCAAAATTTTAGTTTTGTAAAAATTCAAAGATTTTGCAGACGACAAATTCATGTGAATTGAAATAAAAATGTCGTCTCTTTGAGGGAAACATTGAGAGAAATGAAGAAATTGTTTGTTACAAGCAACTTCTTCAATTTCAACAATGTTTTCCAAAGCTATTTGCTTTAGGGGAGCCAAAAAGAGTCACTATGCAGTTATGGGTTAAGTAAATGAAAAAAAAAAATTCCCCTATGCATCAGAACGGGCCTAGTTAATCAGCTATCTTGGCAGGATGGCTGCTTTAATTTAGCCTTAATGTCTGTTAGAATAACATTCATCAAGGCCTGCATGAACAAAAGAATTGATCTGAAAATGCTTGGCGAAGGGGCATCTGTATGCTTTCAAAGTGACAAACAAGCGCAAATGATAGTTTAGTCATACGCAGTGAAAAGTGCTGCATCTATACGAGACAGTTTCAAAGAAAATGATTTTGTTTAAATTGGGGTTTTACACCGTTTTCAACTGCTATAAAAATTGATAGAGAAAATATCAACGGTCAACTTATAAGTGTCAATCATAATTTCCGAGGTCCAACTCTTGTTAATTTGAAACACTTATGTCTCCTTAGTGTTCAACCTACATTTTGGACCATGAAATTGCAGTATATTTTATAACTTCGCCGCTACATAATGCATAAACGAAACAGCGGCTAGTTTATGTGACGTCTATACATAGCCACGCCCTCGTCTTCAATGAACCGCTAGCGAACACTGAGTCGTTTGGCGTATCTGAATGACAAATTTGCGTAGAATCTACGATAAAGCCTTTATCTAATACTTGTTTGCAAATTCTTTGCAGTGTGAACGTTTTCTATAGCGGGATACTAAGTGTAAATAGCGTTCGACTTCATCGCTGGTGTATCGAAGTGCAAAAGTACATTTTGATTCATAAATTTATAACACACAAAAATCAGCTGAAAAAAACCCAACATTTACTTTCAAACATTAATACCCCATTAGTTTAGAATTCAAATGAAGGACTATTAACGGCCTCTAGGGATCTGAAGAGCATGTGTCTTGATTAACCCTTTCCCAAACGACAAACTTTGAGGATGGTCCAATATAAAAGGAGTTGCAGACTACAAAATAATTGTTCTCAAAAGTAGAAAGTATGTATGTAATAGCTTAGAAAATATTGAGACAAAATGAGAAACTGCTGGTTATCAGCAGTTTCTTCTTTTGTCTAAATGTTTTCAATAGCCATTTCAATTAGAGACGTCAAAACCAGGTTTTGTTTGGGAAAGGGTTAAAATTATTAACATTTTTGCCCATTGAAATACTTTCTCTAGTATGCACATTGAGCGATAGAGAACATTATTTGGCCGAATTAATATTTCTGCTAAAAAATCCCCTTTTTTTCGTCTTATACTGCATTTCGTTAAAAACGTCATCAGGTACAATGCATCATTTGCAAATACGTGCTTTTTCTATCCCTACTTTCCATGGTTAAAAATGCAATTGTAGCATAATGGTACCATGGACCTATACCACATTTTAGTAACAACGTTTTTTTTCTTTTGCCTGCACTTTATTATCGACAGTTCTTGAAACTTTTAGGACTCAACAAGCTTTAGATAAAAACAGGTCCCAACATAGCTTTAAAAATCCATAATAATTGTGCATACAAAAGCCAAACTACCACCTATATAACACAACCATTTCTCCTTTCCATTTAAAATTCAAATGACAAGCTATTAGCAGACCTCTCGGGACCCGGAGAACAAATATCCTGACGTTATTACCAATGTCTCCCTATGGCATTACCCTCTTTAAGCTTATATTAAGGTAGTCTCCCCCTAGTAAGATTCACGCGATGTTGACATTTTTCGTGCGACGTCGTTAACATTCGTTACGTATCCGAACATATTCGGGCAACCTCGTAAACGTTCGGCGGTGGAACGTTCCACCGCCGAATGTTTACGGCGTCGCCCGAATAATTTCGACGTCGCTTGAATCTCATAAAAGAAGAGCTACCTTTAGACAGGGAACAATGTGTCAACGATTGTTTTTTTGGTTTTTTTTCTTGCCACAGTAAAAATTACGTCTGAGATATATTACACACATTTCCTAAAACGACAGATGTTTTGGTTAGCTGCTCCAGCCGCAGCAATATGACTATTGCAGTTGAAAGAGGCACTAAAGCCTTTTCATTCAAGATTTCCATTTCAAATTCAAATGACAAGCTATTAGCAGACCTCTCGGGACCCGGAGAACAAATATCCTGATTGACGTTATTACGAATGTCTCCCTATGGCATTACCCTCTCTAAGTTAATATCAATGTAGTCAACCCCTAATAATATTCACGCGACGTTGACATTTTTCGTGCGACGTTGTTCACATTCGGTTACGTATTCGAACATATTCGGGAAACGTTCCACTGCCGAATGTTTACGACGTTTCCTGAATAAACTGATGTCGCATGTATTTCATTATTGGTGGGCTACCTTAAGAAGGGAACACTATGTCAACGATTGTGATCTTTTTTTTTATTTTATCTTCCCACCGTAAAAATTACGTCTGAGATATATATCAGTCGTTTTCTAAAACGGCAGAAGTCTATGGTTAACTGTTCCAGCCGCCGCAGTATGACTATTGCAGTTGAAAGAGGGACCGAACCCCTGTCAATTCAACAATTCCATTTAAAATTCAAATGACAAGCTATTAGCAGACCTCTCGGGACCCGGAGAACAAATATCTTGATTGACGTTATTATCAATGTCTCCCAATGGCATTACCCTCTCTAAGCTAATATTGAGATAGCGAACATTATGTCAACGGTTGTGACTTTTTTTTCAGTTTTATATTCCCACGCTGGTATAGCTCACGATAAATGACATGACAGAGCATCTCTAGCTATACGTTAGAGATGCTCTGCAAGGTCGTTTATCGTGAGCTATAATTTCGTAAGTGATAATGCAGACATCTGTTTTAAATTCAATCGGTAACCTTTGTAGGCTAATTGATTTACGTAAACAACCTTCATACGTGTATAGACGGACATACACACGGACATATGGGGAACAAAAACAAAACAAAAAGTCCCTATGGAATAAAAGTGACCCCTTAGGCTAAAGTGCCCCTTTAGGAAGCGTGAAAAGTTCGACCTTAATCAGAGTGCGAAGTTCGCAGGATAAGGATCGGAACTTTCCACTCCACGAGATGATTTCCTAGGTCTAAAGTGGTTTAAATTGTTTTTTTTTCATTTGTCATTTGGGAAAGCAGTTACTCCAAACTTCAACTTCCCCTTTTATTCAAGGGTCAAATGACGAGACTTTTGCGAACCTCGCAGGACCGGGAGAAAAAAAAACTGATTGAAGTAATCACCAACGTCTTCATATGGAAATTCTGCCTCTAAGCTAATTTTGAGGCTTGGACGGATTTTGTCAATGGATTTAATAGTTTTCTTTGTCAAATTCCTAATGTAACATAAAATGTGTTTAAGGTTGTCTTTCCTTAATATCGACATTTCTGAATTAATACGGCGTAGGGATTTTTCCAATGACTGTATTTTGGATTTTGAAAGCGCCGAATCGTCATGCTAGGATTTAGAAGATACAGACAGGTAAACGTATGCTTACATGTAAGAAATATCGTATGGATTGGTCAATCTGTTTGGTTAGACCATTTTTGTCCAAGGACATTTTCGAATGAAGTTTGTATAGTTCTTCTAAATCAAGCATTATCTCACTTTACATATGTTTTAATTCATATTAACGTTCATGGGGGAACTGGACCTTGAACGATAATGGAAAACTTGGTATCAGCACGTGAACTATTTCCTTTTAGGTTCTAGACAATGCAATGCTATCACACAGCGATGCAATTTCTGAACTGTCAAATGTAGATTCATGTTCCTTAAAGGGACATAACATTCCAATTTCATTTTTTAAAGAATGCTTGGTGCAAAAATTGTTTATTCTAATGCGTATAAACGCTATCACCTATCAGTTTTTGAAGTTGTTATTTATACGTGAAAAATAAGCCTTTAAAATTGAGACAAAATAGCAAATTACATATAAATCCGAACTGTTGCTGACAATAATTTGATTGATTTTAGCACAAAAATATATATTTCTCGCAAACGGCGCGATACGTTGGCTTGAAATTTTCAGAATTTTCATAAGAAAATATGCTCAGATACAGATAAAAGTATAATTCATGACAAAATATATGTGAAATGTCACTTTAACAAGAACCGTCGGAGGATTGTCCGAAAAGTGCGAAAAATCCATATGTGAGATTAACGCATTGACTGCAGACTGAAGTAATAGTCACATAAGCATATGCTACGTTTCAGAGCAATAACATTGAAAGAAAGTGAGATATGTTAGTTAGTTCATAAGGGTAAAGACAACTTGTCCACGATTGTGCTATTTTTGATGAGATTTGCCAATAAAATATTAGTGATAATTTTGGTTTAGCATATTCTCTCATCGATAGGCTTCGCACCAACGCAAAACTAATCGTATAATATCTTTATCCCAAATTTCCATTTGCATTCGCAATTCAAACATCGAGCCATTATCTGATCTCTCGAGACACGTAGAACAAATTTCGTCGCTTTTCAACGAAAACCTTGTAACTGCAGCTTGATTTAAGCTGCAGTTACGAGGTTTTCATTGAAAAGCAGCGATATCTTGATGGAAGTAATTACCCAGGTCTCTCTATCAAAATAATTCCTCTGAACTAATATTGTGATGTAGAAGACTTTGTCAACAAATTTGACCTTTTTTCTCTAAGTTCAAGCTCCAAAGCAACATTTTCGTCTATTATAGAACTATGTTTTAATAACTTTTCACTTAATTCATTTGTTTCAATTTTGAAACTAGAGTTTAGATCTACCTGATGTTTATATTTGTTTATAAATCCATCATCAAAATTTAGTTTTATGGTGCACCGAAAATAACTTGGGACAAATTTATCTTCCTCGACAAAGTTTAGCGTTCAAAGAAAACATTGCCAAAGTAGTGCCACTACATAATGTAGACTTCCCACATCTCTTCTGATACACTTTATACAGGTCGTACTTTATTGTTGATGTTGTTGTTCCAAGATTTCTAATGCGAAACGACATATACAAGCTTTCTTACTCAAAACTTCCATTTTCAGCTTCCATTTGAAATTCAAATGACAAACTATTATCCGACCTCACGGGACCTGGAGAACAAATGTCATGATTGTGGTAATTACCAAAGCTTTTCTCTGGAAGTACTTCCTCTGACATAATATCGTCGCTTTTTCTTCGAAACCCTCGTGACTGCAGCTTGATTCAAGTCAATAGTAACCCATAAGAAACTGGTCCGTAATAGTAATGTGATCGGAGGTACGTTCTTTAGAGCGAGATTTTTTAAAAATTTCTTAAGATGTTTTTGATACAGCGTTTTTGAGACCGAGATTTTGAGCGAGGTGTTCCGAATGTTCCATACTTCATACAAATGACGTCATCATGACGTGATTTGTATGAAGTATGGAGCATTCGGAACTCCGCGGTTTATGAACCATGGAGCATTCGGAACAACTCGGTCAATTCTATCCCATATATATTCTACAGAATTTACCGAGGGGTTCCCAAAGAAGTAAAGAGCAATGGCGGCTCCCAGTGATCGTCTTAAAAATCTTGCTCAAAAGAGCACTTTATCCTAAAACATCTTAAGAAATCTGAAGATATCTCAAGAAATCTCGCTCTAAAGAACGCGGCTCTGGTATATTTGGAGCATCAAGCTTGAATACAGGGTGTCGCATGGGAACCTGATCGTGTAAGTAAATATCAATAACCTGCCAAAACCATGGCGACAAGCAGACCTAGATGTCTTGGCCATGCGGAACGTACACTAGACTGGTTGGTTGTCGAAAATGCGATACTTGAACATAGACAAAAGCGCAAAGCAGTTCTGAGATGACATGTGAATAAGCGGTTCGTAGATATCTTGACATTGTACATAGTATTAATGAACACTAACCCCAAGACCGCCAGATGTGGAAAGGAAGGCCCCATTTTAAAATAAGTAGTAACGGTTCATCCTCTGCAGAGCCTAGATGGTGTCACTCCTCAACGAAACGGCCCTATTAAATATATAATAAAATGGGTCAATTTGGCAGCTTCTAGCTTCTCTCAGAAGTCTTTATCCGCACAGCCAATTCGAATTATACAACATCCAGTCTGAGCCTGAGTTTTGACGCATATATTATAGTAGAGTAAGTGCAACACAGCACATATGGGAGTAAAGAACTAAGTTAAGATTGATATGAGGTTCTGTCATTTATTCTTTTGACTAAATGACGAAAATAATCTTACAATAAAGAACACAATACAACAAGGCTAAGGAAAATTCTTCGGTTAACCATTTTCAAAACAATGAAATTATCAAATCTAACAAACAGCATCTTCCCAGCCAAGTATTCATAAAATGCAGTTGGCGCCAGAAAAAAGGCCACAAGCATGGACTTACACTCGTCCACAGAAGGTATGGGTGGAAGGTCATGCAGCGAAGTCTTTGTTGCACATTGTACTTAGTCTGCTTAACCCTTTCCCAAACGACAAAATTTTAGGGTGGTCAAATTCAAAAACTGCCACAAATGACAGAATGGAAGGTATTGAAGAAAGAATTTGTGTAAAATTTGGCATAGAAAACATTGAGACAAAAGGAGAAACTGCTGGTTATCAGCAGTTTCTTCTTTTGTGTCAATGTTTTCCCAAGCCTTTTCTATTAGGGACGTCAAAACCAGGTCTTGTTTGGGAGAGGGTTAATAGACCATTCATTTGTCTTTGATTAAATACCAAGAAAGGGGTATCAATAGCACCATCAGCTAAAATCACGCACCCGTGAACACAGCCACCCTTGTGACACACCCCCATGAAAGGTCACGACCGCGCAAGAAACTAGTTCCCGACAAATTCATTAAAACACATCCTAGCAGTACACTGATGGTCTGCCAGTATACAGAACCACATTTCATGCATCTGCCTATTCTATAGACACAGAATCAATGTAACAAAAGGAGCGAATCAGTTTTTGACGGAACTATGTTTGTATACTACGACCCGGAAGCATTTTCCGTTGTGGATTGTCTCCAGATAGTCGAACCATGGTGAAGATGTGTTGCATATCAAAACACTTGATTTACAATTTATGTTTATATTTCATTTCCTTTCGTTAAATAGTTACATACTTCTCAAAGAAGACGAATGGCATGTTCTAATGATGATGGCGAAAAACCAAGAAATCTAAACGACATGCGGCTAAGATAATATTATTGTTTGATACAATTGTCTTTCTCATATAGCCCTTTTCCAAACGACAAAGTTTTCGGGTGATCCACTTCAAAAACTGCCACAAATGACAAAATGGATGTTATCAAAGATAGGATTTGTGTAAAATATGGCACAGAAAATATCGAAATTAAAGGAGAAAGTGCTGGTTACATGTATCAGCAGTTTCTTCCTTTGTTTCAATGTTTTCCCAAGCCTTTTCTATTAGGGACGTCAAAACCAGGTCTTGTTTGGGAAAGGGATAGATCATTAGATACGGACCAGAGGTTGTATTCACCAACGAATCTTATGCTAAGTACAGTCGACGCTCATTATGTCGACATCGGATTAGTCGAAATTCCGCTTAAGTCGAAGTGAAAGCCATGTCCCGTCCTCAACAGTGGATTGTCAAAAAGTTTAATCAAAATTATTTCGAAATAAATACAGCCATTGAAATTTAGTAGGAAAAGGATAGAAATTGCTCGTTTCGAGCAATTTCTTTCCTTTTCCTACTATATTTCAATCATGGACACGTATGATGCCCATCAAAAATGGTTAAATATCATTTTCATCGAAAATAATCAAAATCGGATGAGTCGAGCTCCGGGTATGTCGAGGTATTTTGACGATCCCTCTGACTTCGACACAACGAGTGTCGACTGTATAACTTTAAGATTATACAACAATCTGTTATATTCACTGAAACATGAAACTCGATCAACTAGATGGTATGTGCAGTGATTTTTTGGGGAATATAACCATGTTGGAGGTTGAAGTTTTATAATTCATAAACGACTTAATGGACAACGCTGACGACGCAATGTTTGTTACATTAGCTCCCCTGGCATGAAGTTACGTCTCGCAAGATACACAAGGTACTAGTAAAGTGCATGCGAATTGATAACGAGAAGATGCGAGGGAAGCAATCTCTATGAATGCCAAAAGTACTCTTGGAATAAGAAATCACTGCTTTTCAAGGAAAACCTCGTAACTGCAGCTTTTTTATAGCTGCAGTTACGAGGTTTTCCTTGAAAAGTGGCGAAAAAATGTTTATAAGACTGTGATTTTATCGAGTTGTCCATTCACGATTAGCGATGTTTTATGTGAAACGTTTCACGGTAATATGTATTTGATTGTGATTGATGTCGTAAATATTACACAGATCAAATTTACATTAGATGTCATTTACCCTTCTTATTTGACCTGGCCCTTTGACATTTGGAGATGATAACGTGATAGGTTTGGTTTGTTTAAACAGAAAACTAAAACTCATTAAGGTAGTCAACCCATAATGAGATTCGCGCGACGTTGGGACCATTCGGGTGACGTCGAAAACATTTGTCGGTGGAAATTTCCGATAGTTAATGAATCTCAAAATAGCAATATTACGGGTATTCGACCTTAAAAAGATCGAGCTGGTGCCCATGAGTACATAGTTCAAATTGTATTTAGAGATTTTGAAAATATAAGTAGATTTAAATGAACAAAAAATGTTGTAGACTAATTTGAAGCGAATCAAATTAGAATTATATCTTCCACTGTCGATTTGTGGAATACATAATCTCTAAAGACCTCGTTATTTTATATGGATATAGCTGAAATGATGATCTACCCTTATTTTGAAGGTAGGCCTACATACGTATATTTCAATCGGTATATCGCTAAAATTATGACGGTACACCGATAGTTTTGGTGGTATACCTCTATTTTGATAGAAGATATAGCGCTATCGTGTCTTTTGATCCTTTTCACGCGCCATATGTTTTGACAACGCCTTATAGAAAAGGCTTAGCAGAATATTGACGAGAAAGAGGACAATGATGATTCATGGCGTGTTTTCTCTTCTATAGAATGTACACAAATCCTATCCTAATCAACATCAACGTTGACGCATTCTGCAGCAGCTATCAAATTGGAACAGTGTAAACTTTCTTATGAAATATACTGGCCAAAAGTCCTAACCGGCCACTTTAAAATGACAATAACTTTCCTAAAAGTTATCACATTTTAATTAATTTTGACATGTGAATTTTTAAGCATAGTATATATATGTTTATTTGAGTCTCATTCATGTTTTTACAATGACATATATACAATTTAAAACATAAAACCATATTTAAAACATGACCGTTCAGAGTGAACTATAAGAGACTAAAAGTTACATTATGTTTACTTTTGCGAAAATCTCAACAGCTATTTTCAATTCAGCTCAGTTCAGTTCAATTGCTTTCTAGCATTTCAAAGGTTGACAGGCATTATGATAAAAATAGCTGGGTTCTACGTTTAAAACCATCTATTTCTATCAGAATGTCTTGTATCTATTATGTCTCTTTGTTTCTTACACTTTAGAGTGGAAAATATGTTAAATTATCAAATAATAATTAAGAATAATTACTATGTGAAATGTTTTGATTTTTTTTTCATAATGTACGTGGATTTCTAGGAAGATTCACCTTTTTTTTAATCAAATTTGGATATGTAATAAAGGAAAAGCTCAAAAAGCTCTAAATCTGAATAGAGCTCGAGGAATTACACTTTCAACAATTCAAAGTCCACAAATCGTTAGCTGCAACCCAGACCAAGAACAAAAATTGGAAAATATTGTCAAATTTATGTTGCTTTTGACTACAGAAGAAACAGAAAGAATAGGAGGCATGGTAAAATGGTGTTTAAATTTAACCGGCAAAACATTTTATCTAGCGAATATGTTCAAATATGGTCTGGTGTGGAAAAACGATGCAACACACTTTTTTTTACACATACCCTGTATTGTGTAGCTCGTCAGGAATCATCAGTCTTTATTTAAAGCATTTCCGAAGAAAAACGTGTTTTAGATGTTATTTTTAGGAACCGTTTTTCTGCATACGTAAGCTCTTTCAATTTCTCCTAGGGCAATAGGCCGCTAACAATTGTCAAACATTTCCAATTTTTTTCTTAGTCTAGGTTGCAGTTAAGGATCCATGAGACCAAAATAACTACATTGACAATATTTCGAGCTTTGGGTAATTTTTGAGCTTTTTGAGCTTTTCTCAAATTACGCATTAAATTTAATAAAAACACCGACAATATTTCGCCAAAATCATCTGGAAAGTTGCTTAAAAATTCGCATAGCAAATTTCATGAAAATCCAATCACCACAGGAAAAAATAGCTTTGGTTTTAAAGTGGCCGGTTAGAAGTTTTTACTAGTATATAACGTGGTTACTTGAGTGCCTTTGATGAAAATTTTAATATAAGTTTGGAGAAACATAAACATTTCGCTGTTTTTCAACGAAACCCACGTAACTGCAGCTCAAAACAAGCTGCAGTTACGAGGTTTTAAGCTACTATTACGAGGTCTTCGTTGAAAAGCGACGATATAACAAAAATGTTATCGTCTCATTTCGTGTCGTGTTGTTGTCATAATAAAACGTCGGTGTTAATGATTTTTCATATGGATTACAACAGACATAATCAACCCTGGCGTTGACAATAAACATACGATTAGCAGTAATGAGAAATTATCAGACAGTTTAGCCGTGGCATCATAAAGTATTCCCATTAAAACACGAATACTCTAAATAACTGAAATAACACTTAAAGATAACAAAAAACGTATTCATTGTTTTCTTTTAAGTAAGACCTGTGTAATACACTTCCTGTATATTCGTTATATCTCGACTTCTTCTGTGACGTTTTCGCAACAACGGAAATAATGGAGCGTGCTCAGATTTCCGGGGAATATTCTAAACAAGATTTGTGAAAATGTTTCTAAATTGTATGAAGAAAAAGAAAAAAACCCAACAAAATTCAAAAACTCAAAATTTTACAGCAATGGAGATTACTTCCCTTGAAATCGTCTATTCGCACCATGCAGATTTCGTTCCATAACTGGCCACATAACTTATAACACAGGTCTTACCTTAACAAATGCCGTTTTATATCATCTAAAGTGTCAGCGCCGAAACGGAATTTTAACAAATACGATACACATGATATACATAATACCATATACCCTGACACATTCACGCTTAGCTTCTGTGTCTGTGTCTCCATCAAAGCGAATATACACGTTCTTTTTCGTATATAATTGCATAAAAAACTAAATGTGATATTTGACTTAACACCTGTTCACAAACAAATTCCGTGTCCACATTACGACGTGATCACGTACTAAAATAGTTAGTCGCAGCCCACTTTAAAACGCGTTGTTGACGTGCCATGGACGCAGAGTTGTTTGTTACCAGGTCTTGAGAATCAATTATATGAAACTCGGGGACATTGAAAGGTTACAAAAACATAATATTATGAAACATGTTAACTTTTTGGGCACGTACGTGACTGCAATGTTCTCTTTTTAAAGAAGCCTGTGGACCAAATTCATATAGGAAACGTTCAATATGGTGATAACGTATTAAGAGTCCACCGACACAAAATAGTAAAGACTATGTTCAGACTAAATTGCACTTCCTCAAGAGATAGAAATTATAACAATTTATCTTAAGTTAATTAAATCACGCATAGCAGTTCTTTCACGTCATAACATTGGATGCCTAAATAAAACCTTTCCCATAAAATATACATTATATATATAGTTCACTTCAATAAATAGATGTAGGCTTGTGAAAAGAAGCCATTTGTTCCATTGCTTCAATTTTTCTTACTCTCTTATGAACAGAGCACATTATCTCTACATTACATTTCGATAGAATGAGCTCTGTTTCCACAGGGTCATTTCACGTCTAATCTCGGGGCCTTGGCGGGATTTCAGTATCCAATCGTTGGCGATACACAACAAAACAATTTAAAAAGCTGATACAAGCTTTCATTGGCTGACGCTTCAAATTATCGGCTTCAGCCAAAAATAGAAGCGACGTAATGTATACGTAATCAAACCAGATCAAACTGAATGATTTTGATTCGATAATTCAAATGTTACCGGTTTCAGCCAAAAATAGAAGCGACGTAATGTATACGTAATGATCATGCAAGATAAAACTGAATGATTTTGATTCGATAATTCAAATGGTGTGGTATAATTAGATTATGACGACCAAATAGGCTGTTGGCGTACCGAAAACTGCAGAGGTCATATTTGATGGTTTAATCAATAGAGCTCGGCAATGGAGAGTAAATTTTTCTGTGTTATGTTGTGCATGCGTTCTTTCTTTATTATTACTCATTTAGTTGTCAGTGACAGATTCAATTGGAAAAGTCTAAACGTTTGCTGATTGCGAAAATTGTTCAATGGCTAGAATCGGTCTATAAAGTACAGTGACATCTAATAGTCTGCAATATTTTCTGACAATTACACTTTCCTCAGACAGAAATTGTAATATCTAGCTTACATTAAATTAAATCACGCAAAGGCAGTCATTTCAGGTCATAACATTAGATGTCTAAATAAAAGCTATTTTCACGTTCATAAATAGAAGAGGCTTATGAAAACATTGAGACATAAGAAGACAATGCTGATAATTGCCTCAAATTTTCTGTAATAAATATACAGGGTGATCCAAAATACATGTCCCACAAACAATGCTTTATAACTTTTTTACCATCTTATAAATTTCGTTTATATTCTCTAGAACTTAAGTCTATATCTGTAAAATTTTGCCTGATTAATATATTATATAATAATTCACTTACTACTTTTACAAGAGATGCTCGATGTGACGACCATGTTTTTCAGAAACTAGTCTAAAATGACGTCGAATGTTTTGTATGACGTTACTACAGTTTTGACTACCAATCAAGTTTATTTCTCTACTTATGGCTTCTTTCAGTTCAGCTATAGTGGTGGGTTAGGGTTCATAAACTCTTTCTTCTTAGCAACCCAATAGGAAAAGTCCAGTGGACTGAGATCGGGTGAATGCGGTGGCCATTTATTCACTGTCAATCCAATTATCAAATGACAGTGTGGCCGTGGTTTCTGTGTCTTTCAAATGCTGCCTGCTGGTTATTTTGTATGGCTTACAATTTAACAGAACGTTAGAATTCTTTTCACTGTACCATATCTTACATCAGTGGTTTTTGAGATGTCCTTCATAATACCCCATAATAGACACCCTTGGAGTTTCCTCTACAGCTTGATGAACACTCCCCACGTTATCGTCTGCACGCCCTGTGTGTGTTCTCTCCCTTTTCCAGATCTCGTGTCATTGACGGCCACCTTCATCTCAAACTTAGAAAAAAGTCTTCTTATCTGCTTCCTGGAAGGCACTTTGGCATTTTGGTACATATTTTGGATTTTTCTTCTAGCTAGAACAGGATATGTACATAATATATAGCACAGTTTGACTATTTCTGCATTGTCAGCCATCTTGGAATGCTGAGAATATGATGACGTCATTGATGACACCATTGACGTTACCATGACACTGCATGACGTTCTTCTGCACAACCATTACAAATTCTATTATATACCCTTTCCATCGACACCCAAACTAAAACAATGCTACCACATTACGCAGATATATTAAATATTCTTTGTGGGACATGTTTTTTGGATCACCCTGTATTGTACATACGGTTTTCTTCTTTATCATTACTCATTTATACGTCAGCGACAGCTTCAATTTGGAAAGTCTAAACGTTTGCTGATTTAGAGAATGGTTAAAGGGCTAGAATTGGTCTATAAAGTACAGAGACATCTAATAGTCTGCGATATTTTCTTCTTCTTACAGAAATTGTAATATTTAGCTTCGGTTAATCAAATCAAGTACAGACTGTCATTTTAGGTCATAGCATTTGAATTTCTAGATTATTCCTCTCCAAAAGAATGAAAAATATAGACCGGTTCAAATTGGAAGCTTTTGCAGATGACGAATATAGCTCCCCCAGACATAAAATGTAACTTTGGAGTATATCAATCAAAGGATCGCATGTGGAGACTTGTCAAATGCGCGTATCTTTTCTTATTTCAAACGAAATCATTTTTCTTCATCACTAATGAAAGTGAGAAATTTAGATAAGAGACCAGCTGATGGTTAGGGTTGGATTTATGGGTAGCGTTTGTGACGCAAATGACAGGAAACCACCGTCAGATGCTCAAGCCGCTGCAATATGACCATGGCAGTTGACAGCTGCTAGTATTTCACTGCTTTTTGCACAAAAACCTCGTATCTGCCGCTTCTTTAAAGCTGTACATGCGAGGTGTTTGTTGAAAATCGACGGTATATCCGTAGATATAGAAAAAGGATCTACAAAAATATTATGATGACCAAACGGCTTTAGATATCACGTCAAAAGTATAGACAAAGCATGTCAATTCCAATCTTGTTTTTCGTTTACAACCCCGAAATTTGATAAAGACTATGATACATTTGTATGACAGTTGATGAAGAAAACATTTTTTCTTAATTCCCAATGGTTATATCACACTTTAAGTTTTAATCGACTGATTCCAATATACAGACTATTTAATCCTTTCCCTAAACGGCGTAACTGTATATCGCTGCTTTTCTTCGAAAACATCGTAACTGCAGCTTAAGACAAGCTGCAGTTACGAGTTTTTCTTAGAAAAGCGACGATATCATTCAATTTGAAGAGGGGATGCAGCAAATGAAAGAATGATATCAGAGAGAGAACGAAATTCTGAGGAAAGGAGAACATTTTTTATCCAAATTTTTCTTCTTTTACCTAAGCATTTTCGGAAGTTTCTTGTATGATTTTTAAGCATGTAGTGTTTAGGAAAGGGCTAAACCCTTTTCAAAAGGCTGACATTTGGATTGTTCCAAATCGAAAACTGTCACACGGTGTATAACCACGTGACTCAGAATTTCCGATAATCTTCAATATCTTTTTTAATACTTGACCAATTTGAATTCGGTTTGATCAGAGAAGGTGAAAAAATGCTAGGAATAAGCTGGACGTGGTTGAGTTTGGTTTATCTTCAAAAAACTTTTTATCAGTTGATTTTTCAAAATTCAACCACGTCCATCTAATGCATGACGTCTGTCCACATTCTCTGCTTCAAACCGAATTCAAATCGGTCCAGTATTTACAATTTTTTTGAAGATTTTCTGAAAATATTGTATCACGTGATTATCCACCGTGTGTTACAGAAGACTGTATCTATGATACTTGAATTTCGATTTGTGACCCGTCACGCTAAAAGGGACCTTATCCGAGCTCCAAAAATCCAATTGTTGACAAACTTGTAAGACCCAGCACTGGTCAATCAGGTTCCGTATTCGAAAAATGAACATATAGTAAGATAGGGAAAACTTTCCAGATTAGAAAATTACATAAAAGTGAAAAGTGTTGGCCCTAGTCTGGCTGTGCGGACTGCGCAGACTGACTAGGGTCGATATTTTTCACACTTCCGATAAGGTCCCTTTTAGCATGACGGGACACATTTGTGTACAGTATACGAAAGAAAACATTGCGACCGAAGGAAAACGATGATGTCAGCATCTTTTTCTTCAATGTTTCCAACGCTTTCTTCCTATCATGCCTATCATGTACGTCAACAGCAGGTCATTTGACTTCATTGAAGTCTTACTTGTTCTGTCCCCTTTTTAAAGTACTAATGAAATTTATGGTTTTAATTTAACCCTCTCCCAACCGACAAAACTCTATGTTGGCCAAATTTGAAATCTGCTGTAGCAACGGAATGGGTACTGCTAGAAGTCAAATTTGTGAATGATGTAGTATAAAAAACATTAAAGCAAAATGAGGGGGCGTTGATTATCAGCATTTTCTTCTCTTGTCTCATGGTTTTCCCATACCATTTCTCTTATGGAAATCAAAACTAGGTCATGTTTTGGAAAGGGTTGAATTTTTCCGTTTAAAAATGATAAGACAAATGCAACCTGTTCAAAGTAGGAAAGCTTAAATTTCTTTAAATATTTACTCTGGTGGCAGTGCACTAGTTTTGGCTAAGTATGAACGTCTTTACATGTAATATGATTGATATTGACTCATTGACTTATTGACGTTTCATTTAGAATGAAGATGGGGACGTTTCTTATTCTTCATTAAATTTCATGGCATGTATTTTCAGAAACAATTCAACGCATAGAGAAAGTCCCACAGACTTTCTTAGACAGTACCGTTCTGTTATATAATCCTCTTAGGACTTATTTCACGTTATTGTAAATCAGATTCGATTCTGGAATTTCTTTACTGAATATCCCTCGGGTAATTTGTCAACATTTTCCTTACTTTTTTCTTTGACAACGTTTCGTTCAAAAGAACGTATAAGTCATTTTTCGAAGATACGTGATATAAATAAATATTTTCTGATGGAATTCAAATCTTTGTCAATGTACATGTAGTTGCTGGTAAAGGAAAACCGAAATGCAATATGCCAAATAATTTAGAATGATTTAAGGTGTATTCGGCATGGGTTTCGTGTTTAAATATGTTATCCGCAATAAACACTTGAAGGAATTCAAAAGACTGCCATTTCTAAGCCTGTTTGTTGTCTCATGACTATCTCGACTGGTAGTTATCTCAATAAAATGACAAGTGACAAATATTCGGTTTTATATCGCTGATTTCGGACTTGGAAAATTAGAGTCTTCATATTCACAGGTACAGGTAAAATACTTTTTGAACGTCACAAACATATCTAACAGAAAGAGATGAGAGAAGTAGGCTTTATAACAACCACAATAAATCGAGAACACCGTGTACTTAATGCCCTTATGACAAAAACACTGTCTTCTCTGAATAACAAGTAAGATCTATTGTATAACAAAAAATCAGAACTTTTAGTTACTGGTTTTCGGCAATTCGTCAAAAATATGTATTTACGTCACGTGTCTTCGTAAAAATGATTTATATATTCAGATGAACAAGACATCTCCAAAGAAGAAGTAAAGAAAAGTTTAACGTATTACCCAAGGGTATTCGATAAAGGAATTTCAGAATTGAATTTGGTTTATTCCTAGGTAAACCTAACCATAAGGGGATTATATTACCAAAGGCAGTCTGCGAAAATTGCATTCCTCGTACGAAATAGTTTTATAAAGGTCGTGCAGTGAAATTCAATGAAGTTTCCACGGTGTAACATTGTTATCTGTTACAGTTCGGAAAGGTCTCTAATTTTGTCGTTTTCCAAACAAGACCTGGTTTTGACGTCCCTAATAGAAAATGTTTGGGAAAATATTGAAACAAAAGAAGAAACTGCTGATAACCAGCAGTTTCTTTTTTTGTCTCAAAATTTTCTGTGCCATTTTTTAAACAAATCCTATCTTCAATAACATCCATTTTGTCATTTGTGGCAGTTTTTGAAGTGGATCACCCTAAAATTTTGTTATTAGGGATAGGGTTAAAGAGAAAAATAATATAGACTTCTAAAGGTTATGGCTTAAGAGTACACTATACGTGATTTGATTAACCTAGGCTCAAGTGAAAGAATTTCCGTCAGAAGAAAGCACAAATTGTCTGGAAATATCACAGACTATCAGGTGTTCATGAACTTTATATACTTGTTTTGGTCATTTAACTTTTCAACACTATAGAGTTAAGGTAGTATATACATAATGAGATTCGCACGACGTCAGAATCATTCAGGCGACGTCGAAAACATTCGGCGGTGGAACTCTCCATCGCCGAATGTTTACGACGGAGCCCGAATATGTTCGGATATGTACATGTAATTGCGACGCTCTAAAAAGCCGGTTTTATGAATCTAAAAATGGCGACATTACGGATATTCTACCTTAAAGAAACAAGAATTAAGAGACCGAAGCAAATTAAAATCAAAAATGATTTTTCGTGACGAGGGTAATAGCTTCTTTATTATAATTTTTAAAGTATTACAGAGACACGCTATTGTATTTTTAACAATAAGTATACAGCTGTATATTATAAACGATGATTGACTATTCTAACTAATTGGATCTACCACATCCGTCTTATGGTTAGATTTATATTGTAACATTCACACGGTGGATAACCCACGTGACTTTCGGGAAGCGTTAACACCGAAAAAATCGTCCGCTTCAATTATGTTTTTTTTTTCAGCTTATACTCAATTGATTTTGACGAGATAAAGTGCACGGAACGCGCATTTTAGAGGGCTATCCCCGATTGTAACGCACTCTGCTCCGAATCCCGTGGTTTCTTCAAACATTCAAGCGAACTTTTTTTCAGTACACATGAACGCTTCCCACTTTCGTTTTGCACTTACAAACACTTTGGCTCGAATGTTTGAAGAAACCACTGGATTTGAAGCAAAGTGAGTTAGAGCCGGGAATAGCCCTTTCCGTCGAGCGTTCCGTGCACTTTATCTCATCAAAATCAATAGAGTATAAGCTGAGCAATTAAACAAAACATACTTTGAAGCGGACGATTTTTTCGTGTGGACGCTTTCCAAAAGTCACGTGGGTTACCCACCGTGATTCATGCAATCAAAACATATTACAATCAAGTCCTATTTTCTAGGACCCCTTAGGACCCAACCTCCAAAATAAAACGTAAAGATCGCTTGTCGGAAATACAGGAACAGTCACATTTATATAATCACAAAAGGTCTATAATAAGGTGACCTGGGTAATGCACTTCCGGTATAATCGTTATACTTTGACTTATTCCGTGACGTCCGTAAGTCCGACCATTTCTAAAGTAACGTTAGACGCAATATCGCCTGTTTCCGTTAAAACGGAATGATTGAGCGTGCTCAGGTATCCGTGGGATATTCTAAACAATTTTTGTGAAAATGTTTCTAAATTTTGTATGACGAGTAGGCAAAAAGACAATAAAAGTCATATTCAAAACTTGAGGGCAATGAAAATTACCTCCCTTTCACTTGAGATTTCGTTCCATAACTGGTCACTTAGCCCATTACACAGGTCTTACCTTGAATTATTTTGCGATCATTTATCTGGAAAATGTATTGTAACAATATAACAAAGAGGAAAATCAAGTTTAAAAAGAATGAGAACATTCAAGTACGATGTCAATCAAAATGTCGACGTTCTGAAGATATTCTAGCTTGGTTTGTGATGTATGGAAGTGATGACCATAACTGACACAATGTAAATAACCCGCTATGATACTTTGCAATGATATACCGTTTGTCATATATCGCTGTTTTTCAACGAAAACTACGCAAGAGCAGCTTAAAACAATCTGGAGTTACGAGGTTTTCATTGAAAAAACAGCGATATATATTGTTCCTAGAATATTTCTTGTATACCATGTTTTCAATCTTTGGTTGAGAAGCATTTTTAACATAACTCTGTATTCATGTATTTGCTTTAATTCGTTCGAATTCAGAAGGTATTTCTTTAAATAGTCGGAACACTTTTTTACATATACATTTTACCTGCGTATGAAATCGACTCATGTGATAGAAAAGACAACTCTTGAATTAAAGTGTGACCCAATTAGACACTGATTGATGGTGCGGGCAGAGTACGGTACAATTACGTAGGATATTCTCAAGAAGTGTTTATAACGTAAGCACTTCAAGGCATTAAATAGGCTTATCTTTCTTTGTCTATTACTGTTATCATTGTGTTTGTTGGACAATATCCCTTTCCCGAACGACAGAGATTTAGTATGGTTCACATTGTATACTGTTCCACACTAAAGGACATTTATTTGAAGCAAAAAATCTACAATTGCTTAAAAATTATATTGAGTGTTTGATGGGGGGAGAAATAGATATGAACATTTTTTTTCGAGGGATTTTACACTACTTTCATCGGTGTTATTGCCAAACCTCATAACTCCAGCTTGATTAAAGCTGGTGTTACGAGGTTGCGCAATAACACCGACGATATCCTTTAGGGTTGCAAAACTCCGGTCTTATTTTGGATAGGTTAATCACTACTTTGCGTAATGTTTTGTTACAAGAAAGATCATGTTGGCTTATTATTCTATCCTCTATCTGTATTCAGGACAAATTCGTTGACAGATTTATTTCGGGGGTGTCGTTCAATGTCAACGACCGCCAACTTTATGGATGTCAGTGACCTTTTTCTGGTATTATATTAAAAACAACAACAACGACAACAAGCGAATTAATATAGATCTAATTGATCGATCTAAAATATCGGATACTTTTATATTGCATTGATTTGCTTTGTTTTAGTAGAAAGTTATACTAAAGTCCTTACCGAATTATATACCAGTTGACATGACATGCAAGATTCTTACTTTCTTTATTTTTCAAACAGAACAAAATAGACAAATTAAAGTTATCGATAATTCTCGATTAGGCTACTTCAAAAATGAAACTCATAAACATTGTAAATTGTACATTGTTAGTAATATGTTGTGGATACTCAATTCAAAGCTCTGAAAGACGTACCCAAAACATTACGTTTGAATGCAATTTGACTTATTTTAAAGCCTATAACACCTACTTAGCTGTTCTTCAAAAAGGACACACACTAGTATTTTCAATGTCATGACATAACTTAAGACTTTTCCTCTAATTGAAAGTTAATGTTATCTCAGCGTCGGCAAATCTATAATCGATAAAACACCATTGATCATTACTCCCCGGAATCTGTTAAGCCAATAAGTGAGCGCCGTCATGCATACCAATCTCGACTAGAATAGAAACCAAGATTAATCGGAGAAGCTGACATTAACTCGGAAAAGGAGGACGACGGCTGAGGAGCCGCCAAAATTTGAAAAGAAAATATCGTCGCTTTTCAAGAAAAAACCTCGAAACTGCAGCTTGCCTATTGAGATTCGCGCGAGGTCGGAATTATTCGAACGACGTTGAAAACATTCGGTGGTGGAACTTTCCACCGCCGAATGTTTACGACCGCGCCAGAATAGGTTTGGATACGTAACGACGACGACCGAAAAATGCCGATATTTTATGTATCACAAAATGACCACATTACGGGTATTCTACCTTAACTCGGAAAAAGGAGGGTGACAGCTAAAGAGCCACAAAAATTTGATAAGAAAATTTCGTTACTTTTCAAAAAAAAAAAAAAACTTCGAAACTGCAGCTTGTCTAAAGGTGCAGGTACGAAGTTTTTGTTGAAAAGCAGTGAGTTTTCCACATATTGGCATGTATTACAAACGATTCTTTCTTTCTGTTTTTTTAATGATAATAATAATAAAAATAAAAAGGCAGGCAACCTACATACTACGGTAGGCCTAATTGAAAAAATAATCAGATAAATACATAAAAAATAGATGAAATAAACAACCTTCATACAAGGGTTATTCTCCGTCAAGTCAAAAACAAACTTTTATTAGTTCTACTAGGCTTTTGGTGCTCAATAGAATACTCTTTAAAACTTAGTCTTACTGAGATGAGCCGTGTGCGATTTAGGCCGGTAGAGCTCTTCCAGAAGAGCGTGGTTCCCGGCTCTGATACACTACGTAGTATTTTTTCTACTATGTAGTGTATCAGAGCCGGAAACCAGGCTAGCTCTTCTTAGTGTATTAATTGTCATGACATAACTTAAGACTTTTCCTCTAATTGAAAGTTAATGTTATCTCAGCGGCGGCTAATCTATAATCGATAAAACACAATTGATTATTACTCCCCGGAATCAGTTAAGCCAATAAGTGAATGCCGTCATGCATACCAATCTCGACTAGAATGTAAAAACAAGATTAATCGGAGAAGCGGACGTTAACTCGGAAAAAGAGGATGACGCTTAGGAGCTGCCAAAATTTGGAAAGACAATACGGTCGATTTTTCAATAAATTCTCATAACAGCAGCTTATCATAACCTGCATTTATGAATTTTTTTGTTGAAAAGCAGTGATTTTTCCATACATAAGCATGTATTACAAACGATTCTTTCGTTCTTTTTTTTTAAACAAAGAAATAGATAAATAACATAAAAAAGATAGACAATCTTCATGAAACAAAAATTCTCAGTCAATTAAAGAACAAACTTTTGTTATCAGTGGTATCCTCTTCAACACTAAGTCTTACTAAGTTGCTCTTCAAAAAGGACACTCTAGTGTTGTCAATGTCATGACATAACTTGAGACTTTTCCTCTAATTGAAAGTTAATGTTATCCCAGCGGCGGCTAATCTATAATCGATAAAACACCATTGATCATTACTCCCCGGAATCTGTTAAGCCAATAAGTGAGCGCCGTCATGCATACCAATCGCGACTAGAATAGAGGCCAAGATTAATCGGAGAAGCGGACGGTAAGGTAGTGCATCCCTAATGAGATTCGCGCGAGGTCGATTTATTCGGGCGACATCGAAAACATTCGACGGTGGAACTTTCCACCGCCGAATGTTTACGAATGCGCCCGAATAGACTTAGATATGTAACGACGACGCTCGATAAAAAAATGTTGTTTTATGTATCTCAAAATGGTCACATTACAGGTATGCTACCTTAACTCGGAAAACGAGTCGTGGCTAAGGAGCCACCAAAATTTGAAAAGAAACAACAGATCGTCGGTTTTTAACAAAAACCTCGAATCTGCAGCTTGTTTAAAGCTGCAGTTATGAAGTTTTTGTTGGAAAGCAGTGATATTTTCGTACATTGGCATGGAATACAAAGGCAAAAAAAAGACAACCTTCATAGATCTACGAGGGCCTCGTACAAAGGTAATTTTCCGTGAATTCAAAAACAAAGTATAACTTGCCTTTTCAATGTCATGACATAACTCAAGACTTTTCCTCTAATTGAAACTTAATGTTATCTCAGCGCCAGCTAATCTATAATCGATAAAACACCATTGATCATTACTCCCCGGAATCTGTTAAGCCAATAAGTGAGCGCCGTCATGCATACCAATCTCGACTAGAATGTAAAAACAAGATTAATCGGAGAAGCGGACGTTAACTCGGAAAAAGAGGATGACGCTTAGGAGCTGCCACAATTTGGAAAGACAATACGGTCGATTTTTCAATAAAATCCCATAACAGCAGCTTATCATAACCTGCATTTATGAAATTTTTTGTTGAAAAGCAGTGATTTTTCCATACATAAGCATGTATTACAAACGATTCTTTCGTTCTTTTTTTAAACAAACAAATAGATAAATAACATAAAAAAGATAGACAATCTTCATGAAACAAAAATTCTCAGTCAATTAAAGAACAAACTTTTGTTATCAGCGGTATCCTCTTCAACACTAAGTCTTACTAAGTTGCTCTTCAAAAAGGACTCTCTACTAGTGTTTTCAATGTCATGACATAACTTAAGACTTTTCCTCTAATTGAAAGTTAATGTTATCTCAGCGGTGGCTAGTCTATAATCGATAAAACACCATTGATCATTACTCCCCGGATTCTGTTAAGCCAATAAGTGTGCGCCGTCATGCATACCAATCTCGGCTAGAATGTAAAAACAAGATTAATCGGAGAAGCGGACGTTAACTCGAAAAAGGAGGACGACGTTAAGGAGCCGCTAAAATATGAAAAGAAAATCTGGCATTTTTGGAGGATTTGATATGCAAACTTTATCATCAATTATTTACAAAATGAAAAAAAAAAACTAATCGCTTCCTTTACATCACAGGGTTTGCTTTCGCATTTGAAGAATGCACTATAAATAAAACAAATAGCTGTTATAACCCTTTCCGTTCTGTTTTAATGGTAGCTTTACTTTATGTTTCTTAAATATCAAATTCATGAGTACGTTCTCAATCAAAACAACAAAAACAAAGGAAGAAAGTAAATAGAAATGACTGTATAGAAAACAGCTTCTCGCTCTCAGCTTGAAAGACCAGTTGTCCTACACAATGCATAACTGCTCAGAAAGTCAACACGATTTGACACGAGGTATACCATTTCTCAGTATCATGGCGGTATATTTACATATGTCAGTTTTGGTCATCGCTTCCATAGATTCTAAATCTAGGTCAGATAGTAAATATCCAATTTGACCAAGAAGATAAATGATCATAAAATATACTACATGGACAATGAGAGAAAATGATCAGGCTTGACCCTATATACCAACACCAAAACTATCTCAACACAAATAATTCCAAGGTTTCTGATTTCCATCATGTATGTATAAACAGTAAGCTATTAGGCATTGTAGGAATAACATTCTCGATTATAGCTTTAAAGTGACATTTCACAATAATTTTTACATAATTATATTTACTTATATTTTATCTAGAAGAGCATGTTTTTTTATGAAAATTCTGAAAATGTCAAGCCAAAATATTGAACCGTTTACGAGAGATATATAATTTTGTGCTAAAATTGAACAAATTGTTGTGGACAATAGTTCAGAATTATATAGAATTTGTCATTTCTGTCTCAACTTTAAAGGTGCATTTTTCGCTTATAGATAACAACTTCAAAAAATGATAGTATTTCTATGCATTAGAATAAACAATCTTTCCATCAAGACATACTTTTTGAAAAATAAACTAAATGTGAAATGTCACTTTAAAGCGTTACACAGATTTTATTCTTCAGACGAATCATTCTGGCACACGGAAGGTCATTGACTGTCATACTAAAAGGAACATTATAGCAAGAGTGATCAATATCGACCCTAGTCAGTCTGGGCAATCCTCGCAGCCAAACAAGGGCCGATACTTTTTATTTTAATGAAAATTTCTGAATCTGGACTGTTTTCCTTGTCTTACTATATGTCCATTTTTCACAAACAATGGTTTACATTTGCGGAGTCTGATAAGCTTGTGATTTTTTTACTTTTTTCTGGTAAGGTCCCTTTTAGCGTGATGGGTCATATTTTCAAACATCATTACAACTCTCATCCGGGGATCTGAATACTACCCCGAGTATTTGACCCATTTTCTGGAAAGGGTCCTCGTGTCATTTTGTCAACGAAAAGAATCCAGATTTGCTTATCAATACCCATATTATTAACTTAGAACTAATTCATGACATGTAGCACCTTAAAGAGAGCAGCATGGAAACTGATCAGACTATTTGTAAGAACTTGATATTCTACAACACACACTTCTCAAATACTTATCCCTTTCCCAAACAAGACATGGTTTTGACGTCCCTAATTGAAAAGACTAGGGAAAACATTGAGACAAAAGAAGAAAATGCTGATAATCAGCATTTCCTCCTTTTGTCTAAATATTTTCCGTGATACATTGAACAATATATGTTCTATTTTTATGAACATCAATGTTTTCACCTGTGGCAGCTTTCAAATTGGGACATCCTGAATTTGTGTCGTTTATGGAAAGGGTTAACTTTAAACAATTACCACACAATGAATCTTTTTGACTCCCTATAAGATAATGGCTTTTGAAAAAATGTGAAAAATAAAGAAATTGCTTGTGACAAGCAATTTCTTCATTTCCCACATTGTTTTCTACACAAAATGACCAAAAAAACTTTAAAATTCACTGACTTGAAATTGACGTCTGCAACATCTTTGAATTTGGACCAGTCTAAAACTTTGTTGTTTGGTAATCGATTAAGAACCTCTTTTCTACATTACGGATTATATCTTTTTACTAGTTCATTGACATATTTTGTCGTCATTGTTTCCTTCTGTTTCCGCGGGTAATTATCGCTAATTTGCAGCTTTCCTGTGTTTGGGAAACATTGTTTCCATGTAAACATATTAACCCTTTCTCAAACGGCACTCATTCAAACTGCCTAAATTTGAATGGCGTTGCTATCAGCAAAATATGATTATGTTAATCCTGATTAGTTACGTTCAATATTCGTAACACAGAAAATATGGTGGCAAAATGGGAACATGCTGATTATCATCATTTCCTTCTGTTGGCTCATTTTGTTCACAAGCCTTGTTTAAATGGCCATAGTCTAGTTAGTTTTGACTGCAAACAGAAGAACATCATTCATATTAAACAATAGACGTTGATTTGTGCGATTTATGCATATAACAGAATGTTCAGCAAGTATTGAAGAAAAAGGAGATGATGCTGGTTTTCAGCATTTACTTTTCTGGCCTTAATTTCCCAAAAACATTTCTAGACGTCAAAAGCAGGTCTTGTTCGGAAAACGGTTTAGAAAAAAATGGTCGAGTCATTGTTTTTCACAGATGCTATTTTGATTGACACCTCTTATCCTGGTTTTGAAGTTTAGCCTTGGGAATAAACACCCTAAGAAAGTAATCGAAATTTAAATAGACAAGAAAAGTCGGTATTAAATTTACACTTGCATAATGTTAGCTTATGTATCGTCCCCTGAATGCAAGAAGGTGCTAAGTGTATATTATATACACTTAGCACGCTCTTGCATTCAGGGGACGATAAGGTGTTCTACCCAACATTAGATAACAAACACTTCGTGTACTTCGGCATCATCCGTGGTAACGAAGATAGACGCGATCACATTGATTTTTGAAAAACATTGTATTATCCTCGTCAAATCTTGTCGTGACGGAAAACGCGATGAGAAAAATACATGTTCGTTGACAAAAGTAAGGGACGATAACTATGTAAATAACAAAAGCATTTGTGAATAACGCCTGCAGATCGGCACTTTCGAAACAAAGGTTTGGTTAATTGCTGACAACCAATTCTCACCGCTTACCTGTTCTCGCCAACTAACCCATTTCAATGTAAAGACTGAAAAGAGTCCTTTCCCACATACAAGTTTTGTTGACACCAACTTATTTTATTTGGAAAAAAATCATATTAAAATACATCACGTCTTTATTGTGATACGGTATAGTTGACGAGAACTGGTACACGGCGAGAATTGGTCGCCAGCCAGTACGCCGTTTCCAACAGCTATGACCATATCATGACGGCTGGAGCACCTAACCATGTATTCCTATTGTTTCTCATGCCAGTACTACCACACCACCCTAACCGAGCCTCCAGCTGCTCACCCACATAGGATAACGATATCAACCCATTGATGGGTGATATTTTTTATTAGAAAGGATATTTGCTGCAGCCGGGTATCGAACTCGGGAACTGTCGAGTCAATGGCAGATGCGCTACCAAATTCGCTTTAGCCGCGGTCTCAAAACAACGGTCACTGTGTTACCAGAAGGATTCTAGATATATTATGGAATGGCCTGAAAATACGCCAATTTGACCTAAAGGAATCACATGATTTTGAAGAAAAATAATTCATACATACGTCCTGCTAAAAGAAAATAAAACATTTCGCGACGAAATGGCGAGTATTTTATAAAAGCATGGCGAAATTTGTCCCAGAGTTTTATCTACGATCAGAAAACACTTCTTGAGCTTCAAGAACATGCTTAACTTTCTTGACCTTTAGAGGGCCGGGGATAAGAGCATATTAATCCCCTTCAGCGTGACACATTTATTGGCATATCGTCACTTTTCAACAAAAACATCGTCACTACAGCTTATAACAAGCTGCAGTTACGAGATTTTTCGTTGAAAAGCATCGATATTTTCCACGCATCGTGAGTATGGATTACTCGTCCACGATAGCGTGAGTGAACTTGTCCAAAATACTTCAAAATAAATCTCAGTCCTTTTCCCAAACAACATAATTTTGACTGCTTCAATTTGAAAGTCGTGCCTGACGACACAGCGAAAAATTAGCTGACAGGACGGGAAAAGTAAGAAATGTTAAATATGTAGCTATAGCTTTATTCATTTGTCTTTATATGTTCCACGGCTTCTTCTATTAGACAAGTCAAAAGTAGACATGTTTTGGAAATAGTAGGCTTTGATATTTAACCCTTTCCCAAACAAGATCTGGGTTTGACGGCCTTACTAGATGAGGCTTGGGAAATTATAAAGGCTTAAGGAGAACGTGTTGATAAGCAGCACTTTCTCCTTTTTCCTCGATATTTTCTGAGCCAAATTGTACATAATTCCTTTCATTAGCAACATTCATTTTGTCTACATGTATTGTAACTGCTTTCAAATTGGACCACCCTAAAATTTTGCCGTTTGGGAAAGGGTTAAAAGGGTTAAAACAGAAAGGAGTCGGGACCTAGAAAATTGTCCTTTTGAAGTACCATTTTTCTATATTAGCCTGTGTTCAAATTAAGCCTGACGTGGATCCGTTATGCAACATGTAACTTACATTTGGTACAGGGCATGAGGTAGCTAGTTGAGAACGGCATGAATTTAGGCTAGGCCCCGGTTTGTCGAAAAAAAAATTAAGTATATTCTCAGACTCAAATCTGAGCACGGTACTCAAATCACACAAAATCCACGTGAACATCAATCAAGTATATGTACCCTTCAATGTTGGAGAGTATTCCATTGAAGTTGACCATGTACTCATGAGTCTGTATTTACGTTTTTTTTTTCGAGAAACCAGGGCCAGGATGCGTGTATACGCAGGCTGATATGGATCCTTGATGTTTTGAAATACCACAAAGGACATTTTTTCCCAGATTCCCACTCAATTGCATTTTATGCACAAGTTCCACCCACGAATCATTAAGGCACCAACCGATGTTGATACATGATTATCGAAAACAGGTACTGTACCCTTTTCTAGTTCATGGCTCATATAAATTCCTACGCGAAAGGTGAAGTCAATGAGCAAAATATTACACAAAAATAGTATTTCATCTTTCATGCAAAAAATGGTAATATTCACATAACAGAGACAGATGGACAGAAAACACTTAGAGAGTGTTTCAACAGGAAAATATTTTGTACATAATTCATGAACACTAAAAGCTTTCACCTGGTAAAATGATTAAGGTCTGGTTCGTTTCACTTTTAATTACGCTCGTTCACATGAAAATGTACACCACTGTTAAAACATTAGATCTACATAATATAGTCCGGCAATATGGCACATGTTTATAAAAGTAGAATTGTCCGCGGACAATAAAGCTCGCCCTAACGTGTGCTTTTCACAAAGAGAAGGCATTTCCTAGGTCAAGGTAAAATGTTATGGTCAAAAATGAAAATCCCTGGTATGATGTATCAATGTGTATAAGGTAACGGCCAAGTTAAAGGTTTTGAAAAAAATAGTTCAAACTCCAAGGTCTTGGTCAAATGTGAATAGAGTTTGTAGGAGGTGTCCATGTGTGAAATATCAAAGCTGTATGTGTAAAAGAACATGAAATATGGGCCAGGTTAAAGTTTTTTAAAAGTAGGTCAATATCCGAGGTCAAGGTCCAAGGTCACGGTCAAATGTGAACAGTGTTGGTAAGAGGTGTCTATATGTGAAACATCGAGGCTGTATGTGTAATAGGACATTAGATATAGGCCAGGTTAAAGTTTTATAAAAGTAGGTCAAACACTATGGTCAAGGTCACAAGGTCCAAGGTCATGATCAAATGTGAACAGTGTTGGTAGGAGGTGTCCATGTGTGAGAAATATCCAGGCTGTATGTGTGATAGGGCATTATGATATAGGCCAGGTTAAAGGTTTTTTAAAATTTTGTCAAACCCCAAGGTCAAGGTCACAAGGTCAAATGTCATGGTCCAAAATGTAAGGTCTTGGTTAGAGGTATCCTCAGGTATAATATCAATGCTGTATCTGTAATAGGGCACAAGATAATGGCAAGGTTAAAGTTTTTAAAACGGTGAAAAAGTAGGTCAAACTCCAAGGTCAAAGTCAAAAGGTCAAGGGACATGGTCCCAAATGAAAAGTCTTGGTTAGATGTACCCACAGGTGAACTATCAAGGTTGCATCTCAAACAGAGCATGAGATTTGGGCCGCTGTGGACGCTGAAACCGACGCCGACATCCGGGGCTATGACAATAGCTCTTCCGATACTTTCGTCCCGGGCGAGCCTATAAACCTCTGTAATCAACAAATCATCGAACTGTTGTCTAATGTAATTTTCCATGCGATGGTTCGAATCTTGCAGGTGTCTCACACCTGCAATATTCAAACAAACGCATGCAAATTTGTTTTTTAAAACGAGTTTCCTTACTTTACGCTGATAACATATACCATGATATCGTGACTTTGCTATAAAGCTGAATGCAATCATATGCCTTCATCTCAAAAGTCACAGAAGTAGGCCTATAACAGTAAAGTGAAAGCTCAGTAAATTTTAATCAAGATTTTTACATGCAATGAACGGTATTTTAGCATATCATTAAAAAAATATTAAGTATGCGTAGCAAATCACTTAACTTTTATTGGCGTTTATCGATAGATATTATTACAAAACATGGGTGCCACAAAGTGGCGTTTGTTGATCTAAAATGAGCCGGCTTCTTGAAAAAATGTCCCGATAGCATTTGAGAAAATCCCTTTTTTATAGCAGCCTGTGCATGAATGAAGCCTGATTAAGATCCATATTTTTTCACGCAGTCGCTCGGGAACATGGATAAGCGACCAAAGAACGAGATGAATCCAGATACACGTATATCAGACTGCGTCTACATGCATTATACACAGAGTGATCCAGTTCCTTGTTTGTCTCAATCAATTACAACATAAAAGGTCCCATTTTCCAGATACCGGCTTAAATCTAATTTTCAAGAGGCATGTGTCATTACCATCCCAAAGCCTATAAACAAGACAGGCAATGTGTTTCGGGACAAGTGTCAATTTAACAGGCATGCTTTGAGTTAAATATTTCCTGGATATGGGATTGTCTTCCTGGAACCCTCTTTGCAACACAACACAATGACGAGAGGTGCTTAACATCTATTGCCCACACATAGCATACCATGGTCAACCCTTTCCAAAACAGTTTCTGGATTTTGTGTCGATTATCAAGAAATCTCTGGGAAGAACGTGGAGAAAAGAACAGACATGCTTGGTGAATATAATGTTGTTCTTCTTTCACAATACATCAAGATATACATTTTGTATTTTGGTTTTGCAATTTCCTTGAAAGTAAACCAATCTTAAAAGTTATTACCTGATAAAGGGGTAATTCCTGACACAGAAGCCATCCTATTATTCATGCATGACTTGACCGGATATCAACTTAATATGCTAATATCGTCGCTTTTCAATAAAAACCTCGTAACTGCAGCTTGTTTAAAGCTGCAGCTACGTGGCTTTTGCTGAAAAACAGCGGTATGTTGTTGTCTTTTTCTGTATTCTATCTCCGTGCTCTCCCCGGGAATTTCGTGTTATTGTGGAAAGTAGAACAACGATGACATTGTGGTTTTTAACAACATACTCAGAAATCCAGCTTTCTATCCTATAGTGAGGCACACGAGTTTCCGAGAATATTGTATGATAAACCAAAATTTACTGTGTTTATGCCTCTGGTCTTGTTACATACCTGAAAGAAACATTATTTCAATATCTATTCCTGGTAAAGGTTATCATTGTATTGGAAATTCACGTTTAAGGTAGAATAACCAAAATGTCGCCATTTTGAGATTAATATAACACCAGCTTTTTTCGAGCGGCGTCGTTACGTATCCGAACCTATTCGGGCGCGGTCGTAAACATTAGGCGGTGGAAAGTTCCGGCGCTGAATATTTCTGATCGCGCTCGAATAATTCCAACGTCTTGCGAATCCCATTATGATTAGGGTGGACTACCTTAATGCATCGTCGGTTACGTTCTAAAATACCGCAGCTACCTTATTATACGTCGTTAACATTCGGCAGTGGAAAACTCGAGTTTGCAACATCGAAATAGAGAAAATTCGTCATTCTATATTGCCTATCATTTTACGAACTCACAAGAAACACTTTGACGAATCTAACAATAAACACGTTAAAGAGTTCTACCGTAAGTTATTGACTCTGCAGGCTTTTAATAACATTTTCTCGGAAAAAAGATGTATCCATTCATTCTAACAACCTCATGCTGTCATTTATTATGTTGACATCCAAATGTTTGTCGTTCCAATTATGGACCTCCAAAAGTCAACGGAATGGAATAAGTAATGTCATTTTGACGTGGTGGAAAGGATATCTCACAGTTAACCCTTGCCCTAACGATATGAGATCAGACTAATCTACTTTAACCCTTTCGCAAACAAGACCTCGTTTTGACGTCCCTAATAGAAAGGGCTTGGGAAAACATTGAAACAAAAGAAGAAACTGCTGATAATCAGCAGTTTCTCCTTTTGCCTCAATATTTTCTATGCTATATTGTACACAAACCCAACATTCATCAATGACATTTTGTCATCTTTGACAGCTTTTGAGTTGGTACACCCCCCCCCAATAACTTAGGGTTTGGGAAAGGGTTAAAAGATGTTGCTGTTGACAAACTAAGGGTCCATGAAGACGTCGTGTATGATATTTTAGAAAACATTTAAGCACAACAGAAATAATTATGCTGGTTATCAGTACTTTAATTGTTGGTACACTTTTTGTCAAAACTTTTTTTTTCTATCGGGGAGAGGAACAACAGATTCCTTTTTGGGAAAAGGTAGAACATCCACTGCGAACTTTATTTGTTCTTAGAGTACTTGTTAATCTTGCGATGCGGATGACATGTACTATTAACACCTTCAATTAAGAAAGGTTAAGAGTTCTTTGACCCTCTTTAAGTGATGCATTGGTTCTGAAAATTCTAATAAAGAAACGCACCATTGGACAATCTTTCTTCATCAAAATGAACAATTCCATTGTCCAGATAAACACTTATTTATCCGAAATTTTGCATGCATAGACCTAAGTATTTGTTTTGAACAAGAATTGCCCGCGGACAATAAAGCTCGTCCTATCGAGAGCTTGTCACAAACGTTATTTCCAATGTCAAGGTGAAAGGGCACGGTCCAAAAATGAAAATCCGTGGCAGGAGATATCAATGTGTATAGGATAACGGCCAAATTCAAAGTTCAGCGTCACACGGTCAAAGGTCTTTGTAGTAGGTATCTTGTGTGAAATATAAAGCTGTATTTGGAAAAGTACATAAAATATAGGCGAAGTTAAAGTTTCTTATTAAAGTAGGTCCAGTTCCAAGGTCAAGGTCATGAGGTCCAGAGTCATGGGCAAATGTGAAAAGTCTTATTAGGAGGTGTCCATGTGCGTACTATCAAAGCTGTAAGTGTAATAGGACGTGAAATATAGGCCATGTTAAAGTTTTTCAAAAGTATGTCAAATTTCAAGGTCAAGGTCACAAGAACCAACGTCATGGGCAAATGTGAAAGGTCTTGTTAGGAGGTGTCCATGCTTGTAATATCAAGGCTGTAACCGTAAAAGGACATGAGATGTAGACAAGATTAAAGATTATTAAAAGTAGGTCAAACTCCAAGGTCAAGGTCACATGGTCCCATATAACGGCTAAATGTAAACGGACTTATGACGAGGTGTCCATGTGTGAAATATCAAGGCTGTAGGTGTAAAATGACATGAGACAGAGGTCAGGTTAAAGTTATTTTCAAAATAGATCACACGCCAAGGTCTAGATTACAAGGTCCAAGGTCATGGTCAAATGTGAACGGTGTTGGTAGGATTTGTCCCTGTGTGACATATCAAGGCTGTATGTGTAAAAGGACATGAAATGTAGGCTAGGTGAAAGTTTTTCAAAAGGAGGTGAAACACCAAGGTCAATGTCACAAGGTCCAAGGTCATGGTCAAATGTGAAAGGTCTTTGTAGATGGTGTCAATGTGTGAAATATCAAGGCTGTATATGTAATAGGGCAAAAGGTATGGGTTAGGCTAAAGTTTTTAGGTCAGGTTAAGGTTTTTTTAAAAGTTACTGTATGTCAATTTCCAAGGTCGATGTCACAATATCAAATGTCATGGTCCCAAATGTAAGGTCTTGGTTAGAGGTATCCTCGTGTGTAATTTCAATGCTGTAACTGTAATAGAACATAAGGTGTAGGCCAGGTTAAAGTTTCTAAAAACGATCAAAAAGTTGGTCAAAATCCAAGGTCATAGTTCATGGTTCCAAATGTAATCTCTTTGTTAGAGGTACCCACAGGTGAAATATCAAGGCTGTATCTCTAACAGGGCATGAGATATGGACCAGGGTAATGTTTTTGCCGACGCTGACGCCGAAGTCAACTCCGTATGTATGACAATAGCGTTTCCGAGACTTTCTTCCCCTGTGAGCTAAATAGGATTCGACATAATGATTACGTTCCACAAAGCAGCCAATGTCATTTTGAACTTTCGATGCCAAATTTCCTGGAATTTCCCCCTGCCGAATGTTTACGACGTCGCCCGAATAATTCTGACGTCGCTTGAATCTCATTAGAGCGGACTACCTTAAGCGAATTGCTTCGGCAGTATTTGTAATTGATAAACTAATTATGTCAGTTGGTTCAAATGATTCATAGGATTGTACATAACGCAATGACAAAGACGTCGTATTTTATCCACCGTAACCAAATAATGCTTCATACGGATTCTGCGAATCTTCTGTACACATTTATTTCGCAGATGTTATTTTGTCATAGCCCAAGGTGAAACAGAAGTGTGGCATTACCATAGCAACAGCGTTATATCTGTGTCTTTGGTAAATTAGATAGGAGGAAAATTCAATCATCGCTGTCCCTGTGTTTCCATAACTGTATACTACATATGGCCTTTAAACCATTACCAGATGGCAATATTTTAGGCTTGTCCAAATTAAAAGGTTGCATAAGACAATTTCAAGTTAATTAAACTTTACATATTTTTGTCTTAAATGTTAGAAAACATTGTGGGAAATGAAGAAATTGCTTGTCACAAGCAATGTCTCCATTTTCCACAATGTTTTCAAAAGACTTTATCTTTTGGAGAATCAAAAAGAGTCAATGTTTGGTAGTGGGTAAAAGGCATCCCAATTTTTGATGTCTGCTGTTTTCATAACTGTATTCCACATATGGTCTTTAAAGGCATCCCAATTTTGATGTCGGCTAGCCATTAATTTTGAGATATTCAGAATAATTTTAACGTACACACAATACTTTTTTTGAAAAGTGACCCTACATGCTAAATAGGACTTGTTGGAATGTGTTAAAAGTGTCGATCCTAGTCAGCCTGTGCTGACAACACATACCGACTAGAATCGAAGCTTTTCAATGTAAGATTTCTTTTTTTCCAGGATCTTGATTGATTTTCCTTTCTAAGTATCAGGTTCTTTTTCCAAATACGGCATCTATTTGACATCTGCTGAACCCTTTCCCAAACGGCAAAATTTTAGGGTAATCCAGTACAAAAACTGCTACAAATGACAAAATGGATGTTGATAAAGATTGAAATTGTGTGTGATATAGCCAAGAAAACATTGAGGCAAAAAGGAAAAACTGCTGGCTATCAGCAGTTTCTTCTTTTGCCTCGATGTTTTCCCAAACCTGTTCTATTAGGGACGTCAAAACCAGGTCTTGTTTGGGAAAGGGTTAAGCAGATCCATTTCTCGCAATTTGGTTTCTTTTTGCTTCACACATGGTCAATTTAATGACTTAAAATAAAGATAACTTACAATGTAAGAAATATAAAAGAGGATATGCTGTAAAAAATTACTTCAAGAATACCATTTCTCTGGTTTTAGATTTATAATATATCAAATTAATGGTTAAAAAAACAGAAATTCTGTCAATACTATAAGAGAACAACAAAAATTGTACGCCAGTCAAAACTCAGAGAACAACTAGAAGTCTACGCCAAAATGAGAAGTGTTTGATTTGGTCAGCAGAATAGTTTACGGTAAAAGAGACAATACCAGCCTAAATAAGGCAATATTGGGTTCTTGTGATAAACGATGGATCAATGTAATTTACCAAGTTTATATTCTGTTTATTTGGTCAACCGAAAATAGCCAAGATAGCCCGGTTATATCGTAACTTTTAGACAATCATAACGTCCACCAACTACTGCTTTTTTTATTAATTACCAGACGGCAAAATTTTAGATTGGTCTAATTTCAAAGATGTTGCGGACGACACATTCAAAATAATGAAATTGGTTTTTCTTTGTCATTTGGGGTAAAAACATTTGGGATAAGAAGAAATTGCTTGTCACAAGATAATTCTTCATTTTCAACGATTTAAAAAAAATCTTCTGGCGCGTCAAAAGGTGTTATTGTGTGGGAATGGGTTAAAACAAAGCATAATAGTTGATTTGATTTTAGGGTCTTACGCCATTTTCAAATGATATGGTCAAACCGCGGAGGCTATAGCAACTTACCATGGATTTCTGTTGTTTCTCATACCAGTACAATAACCTAGCCTTAGCTGCTCGCCCACATAGGTTAACAATGATCAAACCATTGGTGGGTGACAATTTTGTCAGAAAGATTTTTCCCATGCCCGGGGTTCAAACCCTGGACCTCTTGAGTGAGAGGCAGATACGCTACAAATAATAGTTGAACAGGACGGGAAGATAATCGGTGTCTTATTGTACAGTCAAGTCAAAAGTCATTGCCGTGACCGTTTACAGGAGTATTAAGTAATGACTAGCTTTCATAATATCACCAATCGATCAAAAGACTGAACGAAGATTTTCCTCAAAGTAAACGGCTTAATGTATACAACCCATCATTAGCACCAAAGAGCCAGAGGTGAAATTTGAAAAGTGCCAGTAATTCCTACACTGTGTTACATTTCCATTCCAAATACAAACATAAGCATTTTGAACGGTTTAGAATTTTGAATTAAAGCATACTTATTTGAAATGTTCAAATTACCTCCCTTGCATATGAATATAGAGTAAAATAATATTTGTAAATTATTTTTTCCTGAAGCATAATTTTGAAATCCGGTATGGTGAATCAACTTATATTAAGTGTATTCACAAGTGTGTGAAATTTGATGAATTTCGTTTAGCTAGAAAGAGGTGTTTTTAATGATGGGTCATACACCTTAAGTCATATGAAACCGAACCTTGTTTAAGAATATCTTAGAACATTAACAAACAGTTCACTGCTTTACAACTGAGTAACATCCGCCCCATGGCACCATACAACTTGGCAAAATTCGTCGCGTACGTATTCACGGTGTATAATCACACGACTTAGAACTTCCGATAATCTTAAATAACCTTGTCAATACTTGACCAATTTGAATTCGGTTTGAAGCAGAGAAGGTGGTAAAAAGTCAGGAATATCATGGACGTCAAAGATTTTAAAAATATCAACTGATAAAAAGTTATTGAAGATAAACCAAAATTTTGGTTTATCTTCAATAACTTTTTTATCAGTTGATTTTTAAAAAAATCAACCACGTCCATCTAATGCGTGACGACTGTCCACATTCTCTGCTTCAACCCGAATTCAAATCGGTCAAATATTAACAAAGTTATTGAATATTTTCAGAAATTTGTGTATCACGTGATTATCCACCGTGGTATTTCTTTCCGATTATGCGGACAATGGAAGGCGCGAATAAACAAAACTAATATTGATATAATACGAGAAATGCGAGGTCAAACTAAATAAGTTAATATGCGTCTCTGTTCATAAAAGGCGGATCAATGTAATTACAAAGTTAATAGGTGTTTATTTGCTCAACCCAATATCTTAGACCCACTATTTCTGTGACTTGGGAACCCTTGTACTTGACAATTACTCCATACAGATTCCTTTATTTGTTATGCACAGCAGATAAAATCCGATTTTTTTTTTATCTGTCAGCCATTATATTTCAAGAACGGTTTATGAGTGACTTTTCTGTGCAGAACACAGACTTAAGAAGTCGTGTTGCCACATGCCCACATAACAGGAATAAACTTAACTTTTACGAATTGAAAGCTGTTGCTTGAAAGCTTACAAACGACAAATCAGATGTTGATAAGCTGCGACTTCTATTCCATGTAACGAATAAATTCTCTCAAAGGTTTTCCAACCCATATTTTCGAAGGGCCACAAAAACAAGAACTATACCTTGTTTGGAAAACGGATAAAACATTAGACATCTATCACCAAACCAGGATACACAAAACGATTAATGACTTACGTAATTTTCAGCGACTCTTCTTACCCAGAAAAACATGTTCATTCGATACGAGCTATGAGACGGATAAACTAGGTTTGGCATTTGCCGGAAACATTCGCGTTAAATCAGAGCTTTAGAACGGCATAAAATGAGAGGACATACATCGAATCTATCATGCTTGTCTTTATATATAGTAAGTTAAAATGAAAGTCAGAAAATCGCTGCTTTTCAATACGAACCTCGTGACTGCAGCTTAAACAAGCTGCAGTCACGAGGTTTCATGTTGAAAAACGACCAAATATAGATACTTATGTCAGTGTGATTCAATTTGCGAAAAATGGAATTTATATGAGATCCCATCGCTAATGGCAAAAATAGACTACTGTTAGTTGAAAAAGCTGTTGTAAGTGACGAAATAAAAAAGAAAAAAAGAAAAACTTTCTGTATACCTTTATCACAGAAACTACTTTTGTCTTTTCATTTGATCTGAATATATTAAGAGTTCGGTCCTTGTTTTAGAAAAGTATAGATATATAATACATCTATAACAAAACCAGGATATACAAAACGACTAATGACATGGGTAATTTTCAGCGACTATTCTTATCTAACACACCATGTTTATTCGCTACAAGTTATGTTTTAGATAAACTGGGTTTGACGTTTGACGGAAATGTTTGCGTTTTAAATGCACTCCAGGACTTTGATAACATTTTCTTAGAAAGAAACATATATCCATTCAACAATCTCATGCTGTCATTTATTATGTCGACATCCCAATGTTTGTCGTTCCAATTATGGACCTTCACAAGTCAACATAACGGAATAAGTAATGTCATTTTGACGTGGTGGAAAGGATATCTCACAGTTAAGCGTTGCCCTAACGATAAAAGATCAGACAAATCTACTTTAAAAGCTGTTGCTGTTGACAAACTGAGAGTCCAAGAAGACGCTGCGTATGATTTTTTAGAAATATCTAAGCACAAGAGAAATATGCTGGTTATCAGTATTTTAATTTTTGCTACAACTTTGTCAAAACATTTTTTCTATCGGATACATTAACAATAGATTTCTTTTTGGGAAAAGGTATAACATTCCCTACGAACTTTATATGTTCTAAGAGTACTTGTTTATTTTGCGATGCGGATGACATGTACTATTAACATCTTCAATTTAGAAAGGTTAAGAGTTCTTTGACCCTCTTAAAGTAATGAATTGGTTCTGAAAATTTTAATAAAGAAACGCACCATTTGGACAATCTTTTTATATCAAAATGAACAATTCCGCTGTCCAGATAAACAATTATTTATTAGAAACGAAAATTTTGCATGGATAGACATAAACAAGAATTATTTTAAACAAGAATCGTCCGCGGACAATAAAGCTCGTCCTATCGAGAGCTAGTCACAAACATTATTTCCAAGGTCAAGGTAAAAGGTCACGGTCAAAAATGAAAATCCTTGGCAGGAAGTATCAATGTGTATCAAGTAACGGCCAAATTCAAAGTTCAGCGTCACAAGGTCAAAAGTCTTTGTAGTAGGTATCTTATGTGAAATATAAAGGCTGTATCTGGAAAAGAACATAAATTATAGACAAAGTTTAAGTTTTATTTTATTAAAGTAGGCCAAATTCCAAAGTCAAGGTCATGAGGTCCAAGGTCATGATCAAATGTGAAATGTCTTCGTAGGAGGTATCCATGTATGGAATATCAAGGCTGTAAGTGTAATAGGACATGAAATATAGGCCAGGTTAAAGTTTTTCAAAAGTATGTCAAACTTCAAGGTCAAGGTCACAAGGTCCAATGTCATGGTCCAATGTGAAATGTCTTGATAGGAGATTGAGATTGAGATGTGTGAACTATCAAGGCTGTATGTGTAAAATGACATGAAATATAGGCCAGATTGAAGTTTTTTTTAAAGTAGGTCAAACTCCAAGGTCAAGGTTACATGGTCCTATGTAATGGTTAAAAAATGTAAATGGACCTAGTTGGAGGTGTCCCTGTGAAAAATACCAATGCTTTATGTGTAAAATGACATGAGACAGAGGCCAGGTTAATGTTTTTTTTAAAGTAGGTCAAACGCCGAGGTCTGGGTAACAAGGTCCGAGGTCATGGTCAAATGTGATCGGTCTTGGTAGGAGGTGTCCATGTGTGAAATATAAAGACTGTATGTGTAAAAGAACATGAGATATAGCTATCTATGTGTGAAACATCAAGGGTGTATATGTAATAGGGCAGACATGAGTCAGGCTAAAGTTTTTCAGGCCAGATTAAAGTGTTTTAAAAGTAGGTCAAACTCCGAGGTCAAAGTCACAAGGCCGAATGTGTCTCAAATGTAAGATCTTGCTTAGAGGTATCCTCGTGTGTAATTTCAATGCTGTATCTGAAATAGGGCATAAGATGTTGGCCAGATTATTTTTTTAAAAAACGGTCAAAAAGTAGGTAAAACTCCAAGGTCAATGTCACAGGCCATGGTCCCAAATTAAAGGTCTCGGTTAGAGGTACCCACAGATGAAATATCAAGGTTGTATCTCTAACAGGGCATGAGATATGGACCAGGTTAAAGTTTTTGCCAACGCTGACGCCGAAGTCAACTCCGAATGTATGACAATAGCGTTTTCGAGACTTTCGTCCCCTGCGAGCTAAATAGGATTGAACATAATGATTACGTTCCACAAAACAGTCAAGGTCATTTTAAGAAAAACTTTCGATGCCAAGTTTCCTGGAATTGTCCCTCGCCGAATGTTTACGACGTCACCGTATAATTCTGACGTCGCGTGAATCTCATTAGAGCGGACTACCGTAAGGTAGGTTTGGACTCGGGGGTTACTTTTTATCCGTCCAATGAACTTTCTTGATTTGTACATATGTTGTTAAGTAACATTTCCTGAACAAAATATAAAAACATCAGGGTAAGTTTCCTGACTCGTTTTCTTGTCAGAGTTATCTGCCCTTGACTAGTAATGACCATTTTCGCAAAATTACCCTAATGCTTTAAAGTCATATAGCAAGTTATTCTGAATGAAAAATTTCAAATGTTATATCAATTTAGAGGCTTAACATATGCACAAATGTGCTGAAATGATTGAAAGAAATATTTTAAAACCATTTTCTGGAATAAAAATACGAGAAAAGTTGAAAAATCACAATTTTCTGAGAAAATTTTGCAACTTTTTTTCAATTTACCAAAAATTACCAAATGAATATTTTTTTTGTTTTTTGGATATTTTGAAGACAATACCAAGAGGTATTTCTACACAAAAAAATCAGCACACCTTTCCACGAAAATATATTTGATTCCCCCCACCCACCCTGTTTTAGCCTAATTATGACAAAAATATCGATATTTTCGAAAAATACTAAAATTTTCTGGCATATGTTTACATTAAGAACAATAAAATACTTCATTTGACATTCACCATCACAAAAAGAGGAATATTTCGCTTTAAAAAATTGATGAAAATTGTAGCGTGGGCAGTTTGTGCCGCAGAATAAACACAAAATTCGCAAGTCACATGGTCGCTCTCCAAACTTACCTTAAGCGAACTGCTTTGGCAGTGTTTGTAATTAATAAACTTATTATGTCAGTTGGTTCAAATGATTCATAGGATTGTACATAATGCCAAAGACGTCGTATTTTATCCACCGTAACCAAATAATGCTTCATAAGGATTCTGCGAAACTTCTGTACACATTTATTTCGCAGATGTTATTTTGTCATAGCCCAAGGTGAAACAGAAGTGTGGCATTACCATAGCAACAGCGTTATATCTATGTCTTTGGTAAATTAGATAGGAAGAAAATTCAATCATCGCTGTCCCTGTGTTTCCATAACTGTATACTACATATGGCCTTTAAACCATTACCAGATGGCAATGTTTTAGGCTTGTCCAAATTAAAAGGTTGCAGAAGACAATTTCAAGTTCATTAAATTTTACATATTTTTGTCTAAAGAGTTAGAAAACATTGTTGGAAATGAAGAAATTGCTTGCCACAAGCAATTTCTTCATTTTCCACAATGTTTTCAAAAGACTTTATCTTTTGGGGGAATCAAAAAGGGTCAATGTTTGGTAATGGGTAAAAGGCATCCCAATCTTTGATGTCTGCTGTTTTCACACTGTATACCACATCTGTTCTATAAACGCATCCCATTTCTGGTGTCTGCAAGCCATTAATCTTGAGATATTTAGAATAATTTCAACGTACACGCAATACCTTTTTTTAAAAGTGATCCTACATGCTAAATAGGAATTGTTGGAATGTGCTAAAAGTACAGTCAAAACTGTGTTTACGGCCACCTGTGTATAGCAGCAAAACTGTCGTATGTAGCCAGTCCAGGTCCTCCCATTCAATTTTTCTCTTTAAAGTAACTGTGAATAACAATATACTGTCTAATGTGGTCAGTGGCCAGCTTTAATTGTCAACATTGCCCTTTACCTATATCCCCTTAAGCAGCCATGCACAGCTAATTGGTTGCAGGCAATGTGTGAAATATTGATAACACATCTGGCAATTTGCCTAATCATGTATATAAACCATGAAAAGGTGTGATACACAGTTAAATGTCAAATAAAAATATACCCTTTTTACTTTACAACACTTGCCTTTACTTTATATTAATAGGGCCAGTCATACAAGTAGACATTTACATCCAACATTCAGAGTATTATTTTCTGTGTTAAGCAGCCAACTGTTGTATGCAGCCAATTTTGGTGTGTCACTCGGCTGGCTGCATACGACAGTTTCGACTGTATCAATCCTAGTCAGCCTGTGCTGACAACACAGACTGACTAGAATCGAAACTTTTCCATGTCAGATTTCTTTTTTTCCCAGGATCTTGATTGGTTTTCTTTTCTAAGTATAATGTTCATTTTCAAAATACGGCATCTATTTGACCTCTGCTGAACCAGATCTATTTCTCGCAATTTGGTTTCTTTTAGCTTCACACATTGTCAATTTAATTAAAGATAACTTACAATGTCAGAAATATAAAAGAGGCTATGCTGTAAACATTTACTTCAAGAATACCATTTCTCTGGTGTTGTACCATTTCTCTGGTGTTAGATTTATAATACATGTATACCAAATTAATGGTTAAATAAATAGAAATACGGTCAATACTATAAGAGAACAGCAAAATTCTATGCCAGTGAAAACTTGGAGAACAACTAGAAGTCTACGCCAAAATGAGAAGCGTTTGATTTGGTCAACAGAATAGTTTACGCTAAAAGAGACAATACCGGCCTAAATAAGGCAATATTGGGTTCTTGTGATAAACGATGGATCAATGTAATTTACCAAGTTTATATTCTGTTTATTTGGTCAACCGAAAATAGCCAAGATAGCCCGGTTATATCGTAACTTTTAGACAACCATAACGTCCACCCACTACTGCCTTATTAACTAATTTCCAGACGACAAAATATCAGACTGGTCCAATTTCAAAGATGTTGCGGACGACACATTCAAAACAATGATATTGGTTTTTCTTTGTCATTTGGGGTAAAAACATTCGGGAAAAGAAGAAATTGCTTGTAACAAGACATTTCTTCATTTTCAACGATTTTTAAAAAAAACTTTTTTCTTCTGGCGCGTCAAAAGGCGTCATTGTGTGGGAATGTGTTAAAACAAAGCATAATAGTTGATCTGATTTTAGGGTCTTACGCCATTTTCAAATGACATGGTCAAATCGCGGAGGCTATAGCACCTAACCATGGATTTCTGTTGTTTCTCATACCAGTACTACCACAACATCCTAACCGAGCCTTCAGTTGCTCGTACACATAGGTTAACAATGATCAAACCATTGGTGGGTGACAATTTTGTCAGAACTGATATTTCCCACGGCCGCGGTGCAAACCCTGGACCTCCTGAGTGAGAGGCATATGCGCTACCAATAATAGTTGAACAGATAATCGGTGTCTTATTGAACTGTAAAGTCATAAGTCATTGCAGTAACCGTTTACAGTCCTGAGTATTATGTAAGGACTCGCTTTCATACTTAATTTCACCAATCGATCAAAAGACTGAACGAAGATTTTCCTCGAAGTAAACGGCTTAAGTCATATGAAACCGAACCTTGTTTAAGAATATCATCCAAAGGACTTCGAACATTAACAAACAGTCCAGTGAGTTGCAACTTGGTAAAATACGCTCCGTGTCACCATTCAACTTGGCAAAATTCGTTGCGTACGTATTCACGGTGTATAATCACGTGACTTAGAGTTTCCGATAATCTTCAATAACTTTGTCAATACTTGACCAATTTGAATGCGGTTTGAAGCAGAAAAGGTGGAAAAATGTCAGGAATAACATGGACGTCGTAGATTTTAAAAATGTCAACTGATAAAAAAGTTAGTGAAGATAAACCAAAATTTTGGTTTATCTTCAATAAATTTTTTATCAGTTGATTTTTAAAAAATCAACCACGTCCATCTAATGCGTGACGACTGTCCAAATTCTCTGCTTCAAACCGATTTCAAATCGGTCAAATATTCACAAAGTTATTGAAGATTTTCTTAAATTTGTGTATCACGTGATTATCCACCGTGGTTTTTCTTTTTCGATTATGCCAACAATGCAAGGCACAAATCAACAAAACTAATATTGATATAATACGAGAAATGCGAGGTCAAACTAAATAAGTTAATATGCGTCTCTGTTCATAAAAGGCGGATCAATGTAATTACAAAGTTAATATGTGTTTATTTGCTCAACCCAATATCTTAGACCCGCAATTTCTGTGACTTCGTAACCCTTGTACTTGACAATAAATCCATACAGATTACTCTATGAGTTATGCATAACAAATGAAATCCGTTTTTTTTATCTTCAGCCATTATGTATCAAGAACTGTTTATGAGTGACTTTTCTGTGCAGATCACAGAATACACATGTCATGTTGCCACATGTCCACGTAACAGGAAACAACTAGACTTTTACGACTTGAAAGCTGTTGCTTGAAAGCTTACAAACGACAAAACGGATGTTTATAACCTGCGATTTCTATTCCATGTAACGAGTAAATTATCTTATTGTTTTTCCAACCCATATTTTTCGAAGGGCCACAAAAACAAGAACTATACCTTGCTTGGAAAACAGATAAAAACATTAGATGTCTATCACAAAACCAGAGGCGCGTTCTTTATAGCGAAACTTTATAAGATCTCTTAAAGGGGCCATTCTAGGTTTTTATGCTTCCGAACTGTTCGGGAACTCAAATTTGTGCATGGAAAAACCATTTGCAATGCATAAAAACCTCAAACACGGCGGTTAACCACCTTTCCTTTGCTATAGATCAATCCTTTACAAGCGTGTTTACACATCCTATTTCCACTTCAAAACGAGACAATGTCAAGGTCAACGAGACACACCTCCGCGGTATTAACACACCGTACAACCGGCTGTGTCGATAAGTGTGACCTTATTTGCGAGGGATACGTGGAAATGTTTATTTCGTACAAACACTGAACGTATTATACGCGTATTTATCAACTGTAGAATACCAAAGATCCTTTCGTTAATTTATAAAAGTTAATTCATTTGACCTACCATGCACATGACATCAGATGCCGAATCTGTCTTCGCAAACTTTCGACGCAGCCGGTTGTACGGTGTGTTGAATCTCGCTGAGCACAGATGACGTACCTCTGACGTAATTGATTTTTGAAGGTTGGGCATATGTAGCCGTTACAAAACAAAAACAAGGACAATAAAAAGCTGGCAGCACGTTATAAATTGACTTGGATTTTGATACTTGATAAAGCTTGATGAGTGCTAAAAATGGACGTAAGTAATCTACCCCTTCAGGTTGGTAATTTTATACGTTATTTCTGGTTTGTAATTATTGTGTCATTTGCATTTTCGACAGCCTAGCTGGCCCCCCTTTAAGATGTTTTAGGTACAGCGTTTTTGAGACCAAGATTATAAGCGAGGTGTTCCGAATGTTCCATACCTCACACAAATGACGTCATCATGACGTCATTTGTATGAAGTATGGAGCATTCGGAAATCCGCGGTTTATGAATCATGGAGCATTCGGAACAACTCGGTCAATTATCTCCCATGTAGAGTCTACAGAATATACCGAGGGGTTCCGAAAGAGGTATATAGCAATTGCGGCTCCCAGTGATAGTCTTAAAAATCTTGCTCAAAAGAGCGCTTTATCCTAAAACATCTCAAGAAATCTCAAGATATATCAAGAAATCTCGCTCTAAAGAACGCGGCTCAGGATATACAAAACAATTGATGACATTGGTAATTTTCAGCGACTCTTCTTACCCCAAAAACATGTTTATTCGATACGAGTAATGAGACGGATAAACTAGGTTTGGCATTTCCCGGAAATATTCGCGTTAAAACAGAGATTTAGAACGGCAATTAATGAGAGGATATACATCTAATCATTCATGTTTGTCTTTATATATAGTAAGTTAAAATGGATATCAGAAAATTGCTGCTTTTCATTACGAACCTCGTAACTGTAGCTTAAAAAGCTGCAGTTACGAGGTTCATTTTGAAAAGTGAAGAAATAAAGATGGCTATGTAAGCGTAATTCAATTTGCGAAAAATGGAATTTATATGTGGTCTCGCAAAAAGCAGGAAAATAGGTTGTTGTTATTTGAAAAAGCTGCAGTAATTGACAAAATGAAAAAAAAAAAAAATGCACACTTTATCACAGAAATTTGTTTTGTTCCTTTTTACATGTAAATTCAGAGTTCAGTCCTTGTTTTAGAAAAGTATAGATATATAGTACATCTATAAAACCAGGGTATACAAAACGATTAATGGCATGGGTAATTTTCAGCGGCTCTTCTTACCCAAAAAAACATGTTTATTCGATACAAGTAATGAGACGGATAAACTAGGTTTGGCATTTGCCGGAAATATTTGCGTTAAAACGGAGATATAGAACGGCATATAATGAGAGGATATATATCTTATCATTCATGCTTGTCTTTCTATATAGTAAGTTAAAATGGATATCAGAAAATTGCTGCTTTTCAATACGAACCTCGTAACTGTAGCATAAAACAGAGATTTAGAACGGCACATAATAAGAGGATATATATCTAATCATTCATGCTTGTCGTAAAATATAGTTGTAAGTTAAAATGGATATCAGGAAAACGCTGCTTTTCAATAGGAACCTCGTAACTGCAGCTTAAAAATCTGCAGTTACAATGTTCATTTTGAAAAGTGAAGAAATAAAGATGGTTATGTTAGTGTAATTCAATTTGCGAAAAATGGAATTTATATGTGGTCTCGCAAAAAGCAGGAAAATAGGCTGTTGTTATTTGAAAAAGCTGTAGAAATTGACAAAATGAAAAAAAAAAAAAAAAAAAAAAAAAAAAAAAAAAAAGAAAGAAATTGCACACTTTATCACAGATATTTGTTTTTGCCTTTTTCTTTGGTATGAATACACGTAAATTCAGAGTTCAGTCCTTGTTTTAGAAAAGTATAGATATATAGTACATCTATAAAACCAGGGTATACAAAACGATTAATGGCATGGGTAATTTTCAGCGACTCTTCTTACCCCAAAAACATGTTCATTCGATACAAGTAATAGACGGATAAACTAGGTTTGGCATTTGCCGGAAATATTCGCGTTAAAACAGAGATTTAGAACGGCATATAATGAGAGGATATATATCTAATCATTCATGCTTGTCTTTATATATAGTGAGTTAAAATGGATATTAGAAAATTGCTGCTTTTCAATACGAACCTCGTAACTGCAGCTTAAAACAGAGATTTAGAACGGCATATAAATTAATGATAGGATAACATATATATCTAATCATTCATACGTGTCTGTCTTTATAGTGAGTTAAAATGGATATCAGAAAATTGCTGCTTTTCAACATGAACCTCGTAACTGCAGCTTAAAAAGCTGCAGTTACGAGGTTCATTTTGAAAAGTGAAGAAATAAAGATGGTTATGTAAGCGTAATTCAATTTGCGAAAAATGGAATTTATATGGGATCCCGTCGCCAATGGCAAGAAAATAGAATGTTGTTATTTGAAAAGCTACTGTTACTGAAAAACAAACAAAAAAAAAAAAACTTTTCTGTACACTTTATCACACAAAATATTTGTTGTCCTTTTTTGGTCTGAATACATGTATATTCAGAGTTCAGTCCTTGTTTTGGAAGAGTATAGATATTTAGTATATCTATAACAAAACCAAGGATATACAAAACGATTAATGACATGGGTAATTTTCAGCGACTCTTCTTACCAAACAAGCCGTGTTTATTCGATACAAGTAATGCAATAGATAAACTGGGTTTGACATTTGTCGGAAATATTCACGTTTAAACAGAATTGAAGAACGACATATCGCTTTCCAACAAAAACCTCATAACTGCAGCTTGTGTTTAACTGCAGTGACGAGGTTTTTGTTGAAAAGCGACGTTTCAATGAGAGTATATAATATATCTTATCATTTGGTTTTGTCTTAAGTTTATATACATGCACATTGTAGTAGCTTAAAAATTGAATTCATCTTATAATAAGCACGTTTGTCCGTATTATTGTCCGTATAATTCAATGTGGGCAAAGTTGAAATACATTTGCCCCCCTCAGTAATGGCAAAAAATAAGATTATTGTTATTTGAAAAGCTGTAAAAGACAATGTCTTGTTTTTGGAAAGGTGTAAATAATAGTAGTAGATCTGTAACAAAATCAGAATAATTGATCGCTTTTCAACAAAAACTTCGTCACCGCAGCTTAAAACAAGCTGTAGTGACGAGGGTTTTGTTGAAAAGCAGAGATACATAAAACGATTAATGGCACAAGTCATTTTCAGCGACTGCTCTTATCCAACAAGCCGTGTTAATTCGATACAAGGAATGTAATAGATAAACTGGGTTTGACATTTTCCGGAAATATTCGCGTTAAAACAGAAACGAAGAGTTGTATATGTTGTGAACCGTTTTAGAACTTAAGCAGTTTTAAAACTGCATATACGGAACTTTATTCAGTTTCAAAACTGCATGAGCAGTTTCGAAACTGCTCATCCAGTTTTAAAACTGCTTATGCATGAGTTCTGTATGTTATGCAGAACCATTCAGACTGTTTATTTTCACTGAATGATTGATATTCAAATCAAACAACGACCTGAAAGGACTTTTTACGGGTAAATTTTGATTTTTGATCGATTCACTTCTGACAAAGACATAATAATAACAACAGAGATTGGAAACTCCGCGAAATAACGTGGAGTCTCGTAAGCCGATATTTTATTGCGCACCTGCTTATCTATCTACCTGGCGTTACGTTGCTAGGCAATGATCCCCAAGTCAGAATTGTTTGTTGATGAGATGGCTCGGAAAAAGTTAAACATCGTAGATAATGAAGGAATTACTTCCGACCATGAGCATTTTCTTTATTTCTAACGATGATTTTTGTCCCAAAAGACAATATTTTTGTTCACTTAAAATTGTCGGTAAAAGAAATTGTTACAAACTTTTGATAGATCTAGATCTACGTTAGCCAACCTTGACAAATTTCAATATTAGCGGGATTGGGGAACAAAAATTCAGATAAAATTTTGTAGGCCCCAGTAATGGATCCAAAGTGGGTTAGGGGGGGGGGCGAACATTTTATTTCAATTTCATGTAGAAATTCAGTAAAATTTGTGTAATATTAGGAAAACGAACCTCCCCTCCTATACGTTTGAACCCCGTCCACAGAAACCCTGGATCCGCAGCTAGGCCCAGATCAACCTAGGCCTATTTGTTCGTGTATACTGACCGACATTATAGGGTGAATGATTTAGCTCAACCGGGTAGTTCGCGTATACAGACTGACATTATAGGATGAATGATTTAGCTCCATCGTAGTTCGCATATACAGACTGACATTATAGGATGAATATTTTAGCTCCATTGGGTAGTTCACGTATACTGACCGACATTATAGGATGAATGACTTAGCTCAACCGGGTAGTTTGCGTATACTGACCGACATTATAGGATGAATGATTTAGCTCCATTGGGTAGTTCACGTATACTGACCGACATTATAGGATGAATGATTTAGCTCAACCGGGTAGTTCGCGTTTACTGACCGACATTATAGGATGAATGATTTAGCTCCATTGGGTAGTTTGCGTATACTGACCGACATTATAGAATGAATGATCTAGCTCAACCGGGTAGTTCGCGTATACTGACCGACATTATAGGACGAATGATTTAGCTCCATTGGGTAGTTCACGTATACTGACCGACATTATAGGATGAATGATTTAGCTCAACCGGGTAGTTCGCGTTTACTGACCGACATTATAGGATGAATGATTTAGCTCAACCGGGTAGTTCGCGTATACTGACCGACATTATAGGATGAATGATTTAGCTCCATTGGGTAGTTTGCGTATACTGACCGACATTATAGGATGAATGATTTAGCTCCCCCGAGTGGTTCACGTATACTGACCGACATTATAGGATGAATGATTTAGCTCCTACGGGTAGTTCGCGTATACTGACCGACATTATAGGATAAATGATATAGCTCCATTGGGTAGTTTGCGTATACTGACCGACATTATAGAATGAATGATCTAGCTCAACCGGGTAGTTCGCGTATACTGACCGACATTATAGGACGAATGATTTAGCTCCATTGAGTAGTTCACGTATACTGACCGACATTATAGGATGAATGATTTAGCTCAACCGGGTAGTTCGCGTTAACTGACCGACATTATAGGATGAATGATTTAGCTCAACCGGGTAGTTCGCGTATACTGACCGACATTATAGGATGAATGAATTTGCTCCACCAGGTAGTTCGCGTATACTGACCGACATTATAGGATGAATGATTTAGCTCCCCCGAGTGGTTCACGTATACTGACCGACATTATAGGATGAATGATTTAGCTCCTACGGGTAGTTCGCGTATACTGACCGACATTATAGGATGAATGATATAGCTCCACCGATTGGTTCTCGTATACTGACCGACATTATAGGATGAATGATTTTGCTCAACCGGGTAGTTCGCGTATACTGACTGACATTATAGGATGAATGATTTAGCTCCATTGGGTAGTTTGCGTATACTGACCAACATTATAGGATGAATGAATTTGCTCCACCAGTTAGTTCGCGTATACTGACCGACATTATAGGATAAATGATTTAGCTCCCCCGAGTGGTTCACGTATACTGACCGACATTATAGGATGAATGATTTAGCTCCTACAGGTAGTTCGCGTATACTGATCGACATTATAGGATGAATGATATAGCTCCACTGATTGGTTCTCGTATACTGACCGACATTATAGGATGAATGATTTTGCTCAACCGGGTAGTTCGCGTATACTGACCGACATTATAGGATGAATGATTTAACTCCACCGGGTAGTTCGTGTATACTGACCGACATTATAGGATGAATGATTTAGCTCCACCGGGTAGTTTGCGTATACTGACCGACATTATAGGATGAATGAATTAGCTCCACCGGGTAGTTCGCTTATACTGACCGACATTATAGGATGAATGATATAGCTCCACCGATTGGTTCGCGTATACTGACCGACATTATGATTATAGGATGAATGATATAACTCCATCGGGTAGTTCGCGTATACTGACCGACATTATAGGATGAATGATTTAGCTTCACTGGGTAGTTCACGTATACTGACCGACATTATAGGATGAATGATTTAGCTTCACCGGGTAGTTCACGTATACTGACCAATATTATAGGATGAATGATTTTTTTTCAATTGGTAATAACATGTAATATCAACACACAAAATATAAATAAATTCTATTATTGGGAAAAGATTTAGGAATCTGGAGCATTCCCCCTTAAAGGGTGAAATGTTCCGTAATAAAACTTGCTTACTTTCAAGGTTTTTTTTTTTTTTTTTTTTTTTTTTTTTAAATGCCAACTTTGTCAACTAAAATTTCCTATTAGACCTGATTACATAAATTTCATCTTATTTTTAAAAAAAAATCCTATAGATAGGTTGTTAGGATGCTCAGAACAGTACATACAATCGTAGTTCACAAACAGAATAGGCCTACAGACATTTACAATCTGTAAATAATGTTACGAAATGGAATAGTACGACTTAATGCATCATTTTCAAAAATAATTGATCAGAACCGAGAAACCATATCTCCATTATGACAATATTGTCTATAAATTGGACGATATGCATTGTTTTGTAAATGTAGACGAACTGGTAAAATTAAGGTACGAAATTTCTAGGGTACGAATCATTTTCGGTAAACCGGAAGCTGTTTTTCGGTTCGGTGCAGAACTTCGGCTGTTCGGTACCGAACACGTTTTCAAATAAAAACAGCCTAATATGGTTTGTTTTGTGATCTGTTAAGTTTCCTTCTCAAAAGGAATATGTTTAAGATGAGTTCTGCATCGAGAGAACGCCGTTATACGTCAAAATAACAGTATAATCGCTATATTATGCAGTTTCGAAACTGCTCAAAATGAGTTCCGTAACATCTGTGCAGTCTTAAGACTGCATAGTTTCAAGATTGCTTACGACATATATATTCATTGAGAGATTATTGAAGTCAGTTAGAAAAATAAACAGAAAAATATAAACAATTTTGTTGATGCGCGCGACATAGAATTTAGCACCTTTCCCAACCGGAAACAAAATAAACCTTTTCCATATAAAAGCCACTGCTAAAAACAAAATGGATATTGATAAATATGGTATTTCAGTACATTGCATGAACAGAAAACATTTAAGCAAAATGTAAGAATGTTGGGTATGTTCGATGTATCTTCCTTTACATATGCCTTTTTAAAAAAGAAATTAAAACATATCTCAAGTCTATTTTAGACATCAAGATTAACAAGACGAATAATGACACAAGTAATACTTTCCGATATTTCTAGTTATATGAACAACACCGTGTGATAAAATAGATAAACCAGGATTGGCGTTTTCCGGAAAAGATACTCGTTAAAACAGAAATTTAGAACGACATATAGGGCCTATTGCGATGTTATTACATATCTTATCATTAATGCTTGTCTAACTTCAGTCAGTTCCAAAAATGAAGTTCGGCAAAAATAGACGCTTGTGTCAAAATGATTGTTTGTACAAAATGGAAGTAACCCCTACAAAACAGCCAGAATTATAGTTTTAAAAGTTTGAGTAAAGGCATTCTAACTTTATCATTATGTTATTCCAATTTCAAACCCTGTATTGTCTGTACCAATTTCAATCGTCTTGATATGCAATACAGTGGACACTCGTTATGTCGACATCGGATAAGTCGAATTTCCGCTAAAGTCGAAGTGAAAATCTAGCCCCGTCCTCACTAATGGATAACCAAACAAGAGTTGTCCGCGGACAACGTAGCTCGCCTATACGAGAGCTTGTCACAAAAACAGCATTTTTTTAAAAGTAGGTCAAACTCCAAGGTCAATGTCACAAGGTCAAAAGACATGATCCCAAATGAAAGGTCTTGGCAGGAGGTATCCATGTGTGAAATATCAAGGCTCTATCAATAATAGTGCATGAGATATAGGCCAGGTTAATGTTTTTCAAAAGTAGGTCAAACTCCAAGGTCAATGTCACTAGGTCAAAGGTCATGATTCCAAATGAAAGGTCTTGTCAAGATGTATCCATGTATGAAATATCAAGGCTGTATCTTTAATAGTGCCTGAGATATAGACCAGGTTAAAGTTTTTTAAGTGAAGACGCGACGGGACGCGACGCCGACGCCGACGCCGAGACTAGGGCTGTGACATTAGCTCCCCGGACATAAAGTCCCGCCTCGCTAAAAATTCAATAAAATAATTTCAAAATAAATATGGCCATTGAAATTTAGTAGGTAAAGGATAGAAATTGCTCGTTTCGAGCAATTTCTTTCCTTTTCCTACAATATTTCAATTATGAACGCACTTGACGAGCGACAAAAATGGTCAAATGGCATTGATTCGTAATTGAACAAAATCGAATGAGTCGAACTCCGGATATGTCGAGATATTTTGACGGCCCTTCTGACTTCGACACAACGAATGTCGACTGCATATGGTTTCCTTTAACATTTGACTACTTATTGCATTTGGAAAGCAAATACCCCTTATCATCTGTAGTGCTGAACAACTTAAGGTTAGACTGCTCCAATATGACATCTATTGTAGAAAACAACAGCCAAAACAATCAAAGTGCTGAGAGCACTGTAATTGGACGTCTCTGATTGATTGAGCGGGATTGTACATGAACGAAAGATATTTTATTCATTCTTCTGTGTTTAATTTTATAAGATCGGTTTCGGACATACGAAATCGGCTTTATTAACAGAAAACCCTTCTCATAATTAAAATTGATTTGATTGCCGTTTCAAGATAACTGATTTGTCTCTATGAATAATCACTATTAATTTCATTACCCAATTCAATTAAGGCCATGTGATTAGCACTTTTGTCTTCTTGTTTGGGTTAACTATGAGTATTGCCGTCAGTTACACCTTTTGTTGATTTTATAAAGGACGATACAAAGCAATTTATTCAAAATGAAAGCCAACGCGCTACATAAATGAAAGCCGCGATAGCTCACTTGGTAGAGCACTCACCTTGTACTCTTTACACATGTCTATATCTTGAAGGCCCTGCGTTCGAATTCTACTCAGACATTGTTCTTTTTTATCATCCTTTTTTGACTTTTATCTCCACCATCGTTAGGGAAAAAACGGCCGCAGTGATTTAGAATCGATCTAAACACAAATTCAACGACATGAAGAAATGAAACGCCGATCATTTACATACAATTCCGCCCAATCAATCAGAGACGTCTAAATATAGTGTTCCAAGCACTTTGATTTTTATTCGTGTTTAGAGTAAAAAAAACAAACAAACAAAAAACAACAACAACAAGAATTGTCCGCGGACAATAAAGCTCGCCCAAACGAGAGCTTGTCTCAAAGAAAAGTCATTTCCTAGGTCAAGGTAAAAAGGTCATGGCCCAAAATGAAATTTTGTAACAGTAGGTCAAGCTCCATGGTCAAGGTCAGATGGTCACAGGTCATGGTCAAATGTGAACTGTGTTGGAATGAGGTGTCCGTGTGTGAAATATCAAGGCTGTAGGTGTAAAAGGACATGAGTTATAGGCCAAGTTAAAGTTTTTTGAAAGTAGGTCAAACTCAAAGGTCAAACTCCAAGGTCACCGTCAAATGTGAACCATGTTGGTAGGTGTCCATGTGTGAAATATCAAGGCTGTAGGTGCAAAAGGACATGAGATATAGGCCAGGTTAAAGTTTTTTAAAAGTAGGTCAAACTCCAAGGTCAAGGTCACCAGGTCCAAGATCATGGTCAAATGTAAAAAGTGTTGGTAGGAGGTGTCATTGTGTGAAATTTCAAGGCTGTAGGTGTAAAAGGACATGAGATAAAGGCCAGGTTAAAGTTTTTTAAAAATAGGTCAAACTTCAAGGTCAAGGTCACCAGGTCCAAGGTCATGGTCAAATATGAATGGTCTTGGTGGGAGGTGTCCATATGTGAAATATGAAGGCTGTAGGTGTAAAAGGACATGAGCTATAGGCAAGGTTAAAGTCTTTTAAAAGTAGGTCAAACTCCAAGGTCAAGGTCACAAGGTCCATGGTCATGGTCAAATGTGAATCATGTTGGTAGGAGGTGTCCATGTGTGAAATATCAAGGCTGTAGGTGTAAAAGGACATGAAATATAGGCCAGGTTAAAGTTTTTTAAAAAGTAGGTCAAACTCCAAGGTCAAGGTCCAAGGTCATGGTCAAATGTGAATGGTGTTGGTAGGAGGTGTCCATATGTGAAATATCAAGGCTGTAGGTGTAAAAAGACATGAGATATAGGCCAGGTTAAAGTTTTTTAAAAGTAGGTCAAACTCCAAGGTCAAGGTCATGAGGTCAAAGGTCATGGTCAAATGTGAATGGTGTTGGTAGGAGGTGTCCATATGTGAATTATCAAGGCTGTATGTGCAATAGGGCATAAGATATAGGCCAGGTTAAAGTTTTTTTAGGCCAGGTTAAAGTTTTTAAAAGTAGGTCAAACTCCAAGGTCAAGGTCACAAGATCAAAGGTCATGGTCTCAAACGAAAGGTCTTTGTGAGAGGTATCCACATGTGAGATATGAAGGCTGTAGGTGTAATATGGCATGAGATATAGGCCAGGTTAAAGTTTTTTAAAACGGTCGAAAAGTGGGTCAAACTCCAAGGTCAAGGTCACAAGGTCAAAGGTCATGGTCTCAAATTAAAGGTCTTGGTTAGAGGTACCCACAGGTGAAATATGAAGGCTGTATCTCTAACAGGGCATGAGATATGGGCCAGGTTAAAGTTTTTGCGGACGCTGACGCCGACGCCGACGCCGACGCTGACGCCGACGCCGACGCCGACATCCGGGGGTATGACAATAGCTCTTCCGAGACTATCGTCCCGGGCGAGCTTAAAAAAAGGCAGCAGTTTTCCCTGGTTGTGGTTACAAAACAAATTCAATACATACTTTTCCTGAAACAAAATACCAGATGAATTGGAGCACCTAACCATGGATTCCTCATACCAGTACTACCGCAGCATCCTTACATCTACAGATGTGCATACAAAGAAGAAATTGGGAACGTGCCGTCGGGAAAATGGCAGTGGAGTACAATACGCAATTAAAATCTTCATATCATTATCAACAAAAAAATGAGAATAGCAATGTCTCTATCTGTAAACATATTCATACGATCATCCAGGTACCATCGTCACTGTTGCAGATCTATTGCTTCATCTTCTTAGCTCAATACACGTAAACGGTTCACTTAAACGTAAAAAATACAGATCGCTGTCACTCGATCATAAACTAGTAATAATCATTGTTGTCATGATCATTTATCAGTATGTAAATAGGTCATGATACTGTCGAATATCAGTGATACAGATGCTGGAGAGAAAAATAAAACTCCTAGCAACTATTTTTCTGAATAGGTGGATATCACTAGCGTCTCATCTGAGGCTGTTCAGATGGAACCCCGATTTGCCATCGAGTCGAACCCGAGTTGCGAAATGAACTCACTCCCCGATAATCAATTTTAAAACCCTGTTTCCAAAATACGTCTCGTGGAAACCCCGTTCCTTTATATATGTCAAAGACTTAAACAACAATGATCAAAGAAAAAGAATTTGTCATACACAATACGTGCATTAAGTTGAGTAATCATCCTAAAATGTCTGTTTTCAGTAAACACACCAAGAAAATCAAACGTTTTAACAAACTTTTACAGAAGAAATAATCCGAACTGGTTTCGAACCAACGGCGTCCCAAATTTCATACTGAAAAAAGGGTGCGATGTTACAATGTAATCCTTTCCCGTTTGAGCTATCGCTGCTGCTGATGATATAGGGCGTTTGTTTACTTTATAAACATAGTGTATGCATGTATCGCTTTCTATAGATCTTGCCCTTTACACAATATTACGAAAGTCAAATCACTACAAGAAAATGGTTAAATCGAAAAAAGATTGTAAAGTTGGTTAAGACGTGGCATGAATTGGATCGACCAATGAATCTTATAGTGTTTGTTAGAGAACACATAGAAGGCAGGAAAAGATACGACAGTTTTCCTGTATGGTCGCAAAATCTGTTTTGAGTTTTGGTCAACTGGCAATTGAGTCTGAGAAAGGGTTTTTTGGTAATGAAAACACATTTCGCCTGTCGAAAAGTGGTTATAAGAATTGGACGTCCTTTCGGACGTCCAATTAAAAATGAGTGTAAACACATGCTAGGTTCCTCAGGAATAAGAGCAACATTGGGCAAGTCAGAAAATGCATTGTTGAGTGGTGCATTGCAATATCTAGGGTCTAAAAGAAAGAATCTTTAGCGCCAGAACCAAGTGTTTCACTATCTGTCAATGTCCAGTTTCCGATACATCTTACATTAAATATAGAGTGCGGGTAGGGTAATTAAATACAGACTTGATTTAGAACCTTGGACAAAATTTAATTGAACTTTATTTGAAATTTCCTTGGACAGAAATGTTGTAGCTATAAAGGTTGACAATTCCATTTGGTATTTCTTGAATATTTTTTTACATGTTTCTATGTCCGTCAACCTAGCATGGATCCCTTTAAGCAAGAAAGAATGTGTGTACATAATGTTACGAGGGTTGTCCTGAAAGTTCGTGGACACATAATTTATTTTGCTTTACAATACTTTCTTCGTGAACATATCTATATCACATGCAAGCTCAACAACTATCAAGTACTTTTACGTCAAAAAGAAACACATTTTATATGCAATTATTTTGCAATAGGACCTTTAACAACTCTACATAGGGGTACCCGGAACACGTCAAATTTTGAGCTTTCGGGTTACCCATATCTGTGTTTTAATATATGACTTAACGCATGAAATTGGCAGGAAACGTAAAAATAAATGTATGAAAATCTGACGTCACATTCCGACTCAATATTGTTTTGATTTCAAAGTTATCACTTTAGAAATTAACATTTGATGATAATTTAAAGAGGTCTGATATGGAAAAAAATCTGTCAAAAATGACGACGTTGGGCGTTTGGGTGGAGCAGCGCGTTCAGATGAACGAGTGTGAAATTTTGCGTGGAACTAAGAAAATGCCTGCAGAGACCAGGGAATTAATTAATTCTTCTACGATGAGCTCATGTGTTTCACGTATTCTCGTTTGCAAAATGTACAAACGTTTCAGAGAAAACAGCTGTACATTTGCGGTCGAGAAGACCGAGTGTTATAACGGATAGAAATGTTAATTTGGCGAGTGACGTCGTGAATGACGATAGGCAAAATACGATATGAGATATCGGAAAAAAATGTGAACTGTCAAAAACAATTGTTAACAAAATCCTCACGGAACATTTGAACATAAAAAAGATTGTGTGCACGATGGGTGCCTAGACTGCTCTTTGGAGAAAATAGAGCAACACAAGTCTTTGAGGCAAAGTCACTTTTTCGTCTCTGGAACGACGTAACGTCATTCCGTGCTCCAGGGTGCCTCAACCGTCTTCACAAAAATCTATGTAATTCTGTCAAAAATGGAGGGAATTCATTCAAATTTTCAAATATTGTTTCTAGGATATTGATCAATAAAATCATGTTTGTGCGATATATTTTTCTTTTCTCATTTTTATATATTGTCCTGTGTTCACGAACTTTCCGGACAACCCTCGTATAAGGTCAAAGAGAGAACCTTTTATGATTAGTGTTTTCTACGTTTGTCTCAATATTTTCACGAATCTTGTTTCTGCTTGGGGCATCGAAACCATATCTTGTTTTGGAGGGATTTTAATTACTGTAATCTTACACAACTAATGAAATTGTTCTATAATTGTCGCAGGAAACAAGCAAATGGCAAATTAATTAAGCGAAGAAAGATTGTTTTAATTAAAGCAACTGGGGGTACCTTTATATCCATGGTTCTAGTTAATTGAAAGTTCTCAAAATTAATCCTTATGTCGTGTATTTATGGTTGAATATACAACTACCATGTTTAAAACACATTTAAAAACAACACCTGCAATTTATAAATAATGTTTATTAAAGCAATGGTGCAAAAGATTACCGATAACTAGCATTTTTCCTTTTCCTACAATATTTTGTATGCCAAATTTACAAAAATATAATAATAGTTTTACGCCAACTGTTTCCTTCTCTAGCAACTTTTAAATTAAACTTATCAATCTACAAACTTGTCACTTAGGAAAAGTGTTTAACTCGTAAGAGTTGCTATTGAACAGTAAATAGACAAAATAGTAAGTATTAAAATGGCTCTAACTCTGCTCAAGAATCTTTCAGAACAATTGCTAATGGATTAAATGTAAATGCTGTTAAAATAACATGAATATATTGTGCCGATTTTCGTTTTTGCCGATTTTCGAAATTCGGCAAATCCCTGCAGAACTCATTTGCCTAATTTCGAAACTCGGCGAAATAGCTTATTTATAATTAGTTTATGGTATATCGGGCCATTTTCTGTGCAGAACTCATCTTCACAATATCCGTTTTTAGGGAGGTATCACAGTTAGCACTTACAAAATCATTTTAAGCCGTTTTTAGTCCAATAAAAGTTCGGTACGGAACAGCTAAAGTTCCGTACCGAACAGAACATACGGAACATTCTTCTTCCGTTTGCGCGGAAGTTGATTCGTACCCTAAGCAATTCGCACCTTATCTTTTATCAGAGACATAGATAAACATTATATTATATGTCTCTGCTTTTATCAATTCGTTTACACGTTCAGCAGGGCATCAAATTTATAGATAATATTGCCATAAAAATCATATCTACACTCGATTTCATTTATTTATTCAAAAAGTTGCAGTTCCATATTTTTTCGGAGCCTGAATTAGATCCATTGCTTTGGGCTTTCTAACCACCGAAATTAAAATGGTTTCACTTACTTAAAGTTAAATATCGACATTTTAGAAATGGTTCTTTTAAAGCAAACAAGATTTATTATGAAGCTTTTCATCTGCTAAATATATGTGATCTACCATAGATCTGCATACTTATGTTAATTAATTTGATATGTTCTAATTTCGTTTAGACTTTGAAGATAACTAACTCAAAATAGTGAGCTGATTGTAAAACCATTTAAACAGGAGAATCCTTTTCTGTGAAAAATACCATATTCAGCATTTTTCCCTGCATTTTTCCCTGCATTTTTCCCTGCATAAGCTGTAGAGGCCAAACTGTCAAAACAGCCGAAAAAGCCGATCCTCCCTACTATGCTAGCCAGAACTAGTGACCGACCCAGCCGAACAAGCCGATCCTTCCCACCATGCTGGCCAGAACAAGCGACCAAACCAGCCGAGCAAACCTATCCTTCCGACCCTGCTGGCCAGAACTAGTGACCAACTCAGCCGAACAAGCCGATACTTCCCACTGTGCTGGCCAGAACAAGCGACCAACCCATCCAAACAAGCTGATCCTTCTCACCGTGCTGGCCAGAACAAGCGACCGACCCATCCGAACAAGCAGATCCTTCCCACCGTGCTGGCCAGAACTAGCGACTGACTTAGCCGAACAAGCAGATCCTTCCTACCGTGCTGGCCAGAACAAGCGACCGACCCATCCGAACAAGCAGATCCTTCCCACCGTGCTGGCCAGAACTAGCAACTGACCTAGCCGAACAAGCCGATATTTTCCCACAGTGCTGGCTAGAACAAGCGACCGACCCATCCAAACAAGCAGATCCTTCCCACCCTGCTGGCCAGAACTAGCGACTGACCTAGCAGAACAAGCCAATACTTCCCACCGTGCTGGCCAGAACATGCAACCGACACATCCGAGCAAGCAGATCCTACTACCGTGCTGGCCAGAACTAGCGACTGACCTAGCCGAACAAGCCGATACTTCCCACCGTGCTGGCCAGAACTAGCGACCGACCCATCCGAACAAGCAGATCCTTCCCACCGTGCTGGCCAGAACTAGCGACTGACCTAGCTGAACAAGCCGATACTTCCCACCGTGCTGGCCAGAACTAGCGACCGACCCATCCGAACAAGCAGATCCTTACCACCATGCTGGCCAGAACAAGCGACCAAACCAGCCGAGCAAACCTATCCTTCCGACCCTGCTGGCCAGAACTAGCGACCAACTCAGCCAAACAAGCCGATACTTCCCACTGTTCTGGCCAGAACAAGCGACCAACCCATCCAAACAAGCTGATCCTTCCCACCATGCTGGCCAGAACTAGCGACTGACCCATCCGAACAAGCAGATACTTCCCGCAGTGTTGGCCAGAACTAGTGACTGACCTAGCTGAACAAGCCGATACTTCCCACCATGCTGGCCAGAACTAGCGACTGACCTAGCCGAACAAGCCAATACTTCACACCGTGCTGGCCAGAACAAGCGACCGACCCATCCGAACAAGCCGATACTTCCCACCATGCTGGCCAGAACTAGCGACTGACCTAGCCGAACAAGCCGATACTTCCCACCGTGCTGGCCAGAACAAGCAACCGACCCATCCAAACAAGCCGACACTTCCCACCATGCTGGCCAGAACTAGCAACCTTCCCATCCGAACAAGCCGATCCTTTCCACCGTGCTGGCCAGAACTAGCAACCGACCCATCCGAACAAGCCGATCCTTTCCACCGTGCTGGCCAGAACTAGCAACCGACCTATCCGAACAAGCCGATCCTTTCCACCGTGCTGGCCAGAACTAGCAACCAACCCATCCGAACAAGCCGATTCTTCCCACCGTGCTGGCCAGAACTATCGACTGACCCATCCAAACAAGCAGATCCTTCCCACCGTGCTGGCCAGAACTAGCGACTGACCTAGCCGAACAAGCCGATTCTTCCCACCGTGCTGGCCAGAACAAGCGACCGACCCATCCGCACAAGCCGATACTTCCCACCATGCTGGCCAGAACTAGCGACTGACCTAGCCGAACAAGCAGATTCTTCCCACCGTGCTGGCACAACTAGCGACTGACCTAGCCGAACAAGCCGATTCTTCCCACCGTGCTGGCCAGAACAAGCGACCGACCCATCCGAACAAGCCGATACTTCCCACCATGCTGGCCAGAACTAGCGACTGACCTAGCCGAACAAGCCGATACTTCCCACCGTGCTGGCCAGAACTATCGCCTGACCCATCTGAACAAGCAGATCCTTCTCACCGTGCTGGCCAGAACAAGCGACCAACCCATCTGAACAAGCAGATCCTTCCCAATGTGCTGGCCAGAACTAGCGACTGACCTAGCCGAACAAGCCGATACTTCCCACCGTGTAGGCCAGAACTAGCAACCGACCCAGTTTAACAAGCCGATTCTTCCCACCATGCTGGCCAGAACTAGCAATCGACCCAGTCGAACAAGCCAATCCTTCCCACCGTGCTGGCCAGAACTAGCGACTGACCCAGCCGAACATACCAATCCTTCCCACCGTGCTGGCCAGAACTAGCGACTGACTCAGGCGAACAAGCCGATTCTTCCCACCATGCCGGCCAGAACAAGCGGCCAACCTAGACAAACTAATTGATCCCCTGAAACCAGAAATGCCTAGTTCTAGTGTAAATGACCAAAAAGGCCCAGTTAAAAAAAGGCCCACTTTTTAAACGGATAAAAAATACCCCAAAAGTGTATATCATATTTGAAATTAAATATGATTTATGAGAGATAAATGATTGGTAAATTCTTGATTTAATGCCCGGCTTAAATGCATTGGAACAATAATGATAATAAAATCAGAGCGAGAAATGGATCTTATACTATTATAATCATTTTAATAAGTATGCATGATTCCGCTTACAGTACGACCTCGCAACGTCATAATGACATCATTAATTTTATCCTGTGACCTAATTCTATCGGAAAATTCAGATAAAATGTTGCCGTATTTCTTTCTCGCATGTGGATAAATATCTATACACCGTGTGACAGGTTTCGTTTATCCTTGAATGGCACTGTACTTTCGTTTTAAAACAGACTGGATTTTGATATCGACTGGGACCCGCAGATGAAGTTTTTACATTCTGGTGTACACGTTTACAATGCAGCGGCGTATCCAATGGGTAGGGGAGTTTTCGAGGTTCAAAGGAAACCCCTCTAAGCGGCGAATCCAGACTTTGTAAGGGGGTTCGAAATTACAAATAGGTGGTTCGTTCTCTTATTATTACAAAATTCTGACTGGATTTTTACATGAAATTGAAATAATTAGGATTCAGAGGAGGTTCGTTTGACTCCCGCACCCCCCTCTGGATCTGCCACTGTCTCCGCAGCCTGATTATTTCATTTCAATGCAGAAATTCGGTCAAAATTGTGTAATACTTGGGAAAACGAACCTCTCTATTTGTAAATTCGAACCCCATCACAGACATCCTGGATCCGCGGCAGCAACGAGTACGTAGGAAGTATCAAAAATCAAAGTAAACCGTAAAATAATCATTATGTCGTTGTTCGATTCATTACTAATAAATCGGTGAGGAAAAAAACGAGAATAAATCGACAGAAATATTTCTGCATGACAGTTTCGCAATAAACCGTAAATAATATTAACATTTCGGGCGTTGTATGATTCAATTATCAATAAATCGTCGAAAAAGATCGACAGAAATAGTTCTGCATGACACACGGAACTTACTGAATCATTATTTCGAAAATGGATGGCCAATTTCGAAATTGGGCAAAGTTCCGTGCCCAATTTCGAAATTGGGCATGCCCAATTTCGAATTTAGGCAAGAATCTTAAAATCGGCACAACAAATATACGTACAGCTCATGCAAATACTATTCCAAATGCCAAACAGGATATTTGCATAATTTTGCATTCTAGGAATGCTGTAAAATTGTCAATTAAGTATTTTTGTATGTTTCAATCAGAACAACATATAAGAGGGGTCGAAGGCATTCTAAATTTGATACTTCAAACTCAACGCCATGATATATGTACGCAGATGAGACGATCAAAATGAAAACACGCAACGAATGGCTTAGAAAAAAAAGTAAATGGAATATTGCATTTCCAAAGCTTATAACACCTCTTATCTGTATCTTTGCTAATATTTACATTTAATTCAACAAGTATGGAATAGTGTTTATCTCCCACTGGTTTTTAGAACATAGATCTACTTCTTCATTTTCAGAGTCGCTCAATACATTCGAGAAGAGCAGCTCTTTTTTTCCTTTTGCTTAGTTTTTTTTCAACCCAAGGTAGCTCACCCATGAGCTCACCCATAATGAGAGTCACGTGACGCCATAAATATTCGTTACGTATTTGAATCTAATCGGTTGACGTAGTAAACACGTGTTACCGCCGAACATTCACAAGGTCACCCGAATAATTCCGATGTCGCGCGAATTTCATTGGGGTGGAAAACCTTAATTTGTATTTATTTCGTCGCAGACAGCAGCATTGAAGTTAGATCAGTTAAGAGTTTAGAAAGCTTTGTGAATATGCGAATGAATGACGATCGAGGTATATATCCGCCGTTTTTAGGATACTATTAAAGTGATGATTTGATATCACTTTCTACTTTTATCTGAATCTTTCTGTGTTTAAACATGTGTTAAAACATGCATAATTATACACCATTCGTATTTTATTCTCCCCCAAACAAGACCTGGTTTTGACGTTCTTGGGGGAATAGACTACGTAAACATCGAGACAAAAGACGAAAATGCTGATGACCATCATTTTCTTCTTTTACGTCAAGGTTTTTCAAAATTGATTTATTATAACGAGGGACGTCATAAATAGGTAAATTGGAAATGGTAAAGTATCGAGTGTAAATAATCCCACCTCCCCGTTGGGGCTGACGGTCAGTATCTAGACATGGTAATAAAATAGCGTAATCTAGACTGCAGACGTAGGACACATATTAACTTTTTTTGTTGACAAGTGGAAATAAAAGCAGCGACAATTTGTGCCCACTAAACATGCACTTTTACTTTGTACTTTAACGTATTTCAACCATAATAAGATTCAAGCAAAATCGGAATATTTCATGCGACGTCGTTAACATTCGTTACGTATCCGAAGCTATTCGGGCGACGTTACGTGAATCTTATTAGGGTTGGATTCTCCTAACAATATTTCCTTATAAGGGAATCCCATTGTATATCCCTCTTTCCACTTAGAACTGGTTTTTGACGCCCCTAATAGAAAATACTGGAGAAAACATCGAGGGAACAGAAGAAAATGCTGATGACCTACAAAATCATGTCTTGCTTCAATATTGTCTGTGCTACATTAAACAAAATATCAGCTTTCTACATTATCAGTATACCCCAAAATGAGACTTGCGCGACGTCCAAATTATTCGGGCGATGTCGTAAACACTCGGCGGTGGAAAGTTCCACGACCGCGCCCAAATAAGTTGGGATACTTAACGACGACGCTCGAAAAAATCCGATGTTTTATGAATCTCAAAATAGCCACTGTATGGGTTTTCTACCTTCAAGTTAAATAATACCAAGCCATTATAGACTTAGTCTGGTTCCCTGTCGTACTATGTGTTTTAGTACGTCAGGCACACAGTAATCATGGCGCCGTCCACTGGACTGATATTTTAACAAAGGTAAAGAACAAAGTTCTTTAATTTTGTGAGCAGGGAAGGGTCATTAGAAGAGTAGATAGGTTTCGGTATATTTTTAATACTAGCAATAAAAGATTTACATGACCACAACGCTAACCCGAAATAAAACGGTTTTAAAAGATGTACATAAAAACTATATGAAGGCAATTTGGATGCGTACCTAACAGAAGTCCGGTTAGCTCAGTGGTTAGAGCGTCTGACTTTGACTCCAGAAGTCCAGGGATCGAATCCCACGTTGGGCAAATGTTTGTTATCTACTTTTTGTTTTAATACATTTTCTCAAACCAAACTATTCTAGAAATCACTAAGATGCAATTAAAACAAAATTGGTAATTGTGTTTTTATTACGTCTTTGCAATCTCTAGAACCATTTGGTATGAAAAATGTATTAAAACAAAAAGAAGACGACATACGTTTGCCCAATGTGGGATTCGATCCCTGGACCTCTGGAGTCAAAGTCAGACGCTCTAACTACTGAGCTAACCGGACTTCTGTTAGGTAAGCATCCAAATTGCCTTGATATAGTTTTTATGTACATCTTTTAAAACCGTTTTATTTCGGGTTAGCGTTGTGGTCATGTAAATCTTTTATTGCTAGTATTAAAAATATACCGAAACCTATCTACTCTTCTAATATCCCTTCCCTGCTCACAAAATTAAAGAACTTTGTTCTTTACCTTTGTTAAAATATCAGTCCAGTGGACGGCGCCATGATTACTGTGTGCCTGACCCAATAACGCAGTATTAGGGGCAGGTAAGCCAGACTATTATAGACTTACAAATATTTTGTCGAAAACTTAAACATTCGTTGTCGTAAAACATGACGAAAATGCACCTATATACCGGGCCACAGGCGTGCGACACAAATTATTTATTATTTGTCAAGTCAGGATAAAAACGGCAGCAAATTGTGCCCAATTGAAATGCACTTTTACTGCACTTTTACTGCACTTTTACAATAAAAACCCTTTCCCAAAACGTACTCTTCCAATTCTAACAATACAGTTTAACCCTTTCCAAAACGGCAAAATATTTGGGCGATCCATTTCAAGAGCTAATGCAGCCATCAAAATAGATGTAAAAAGACTTCTTTTGTCTTAATGTTTTCCCAAGCCATTTATATCAGGGATTTCAAAACCAGGTCTTGTTTGGGAAAGGGTTAAGAAATTAGTGGAGATGGATGGACATTTTCTCCTTTTGTATCATTGTTTTCGTAAGCATTTTGCAAATTAAGACCTCGAAACAAGGCTTCTTATGTAACGTAATAATAAACTCATGGTGTGGATAACAACAGGCAATATAATGACTCTGAAAGGGTATTGGCAAACGAAAAATAAAATAACGTCAAATTGTGTCCTCTTTCAAACAAATTTTGCCAATTTGATAATACCACGGTAAATATCAAAGGTCATAATCCCTATCAAAGACTGGAATTGACGTACCTTATAGGACAAAATTAGGAAGGCGTTACAACGAAAAAAGAAAAGTTCTGACAAAGCAGTTTTTGTTGACCGATGCACCACGTAATCAATTTTTATTTCATTTTTGAAACTGCAAAAATTCAGTTATAATTGATATTTCCCAAGCATTTCCTATTAAAGACGTCAAAACCAGGTCTTGTAATCAGTTCCCAGGCCCATTTGTACCTTAATCTGGATTCAGAGTATGCATTCTGGTAGTTAACCAACAAAATAAGCTATTTCTATTGGCGACACTGATTAATAGCTCCAAGGCCCGTTTGGACCAAAATCTGGATTCATAGTATGATATCTGGTAGTAAATCAATAAAATAAGCAAGTTCAGACAAAGCGACACAGCCGACACAGATTAATAGTTCCCGGGCCCGTTTGCACCAAAATCTTGATTCGGAGTACGATATCCGTTAGTAAATCAACAAAAAACTAGCTCTATATGCGATACTGATTAACAGCTCCCACGCTCGTTTGCACCAACATCTGAATTCAGAGTATGCTATCTGGTAGTAAATCAACAAAATAAGCTACCTCAATAGATGACACTGGTTCACAGCTCCCAGGTCCGTTTGCAAAAAAATCTGGATTCATAGTATGATATCTGGCAGTAAATCAACAACAAAAGCAAGTTCTATATGCAACATTGATTAACAGCTCCCAGGCTAGTTGGCACCAAAATCTGGATTCAGAGTATGATATCTGGTAGTAAAGCAACAAAAGATGCTTTTTCCATAGACGACCCTGGTTTACAGCTGCCAGTGCCAATTTGCACCAAAATCTCGATTCAGAGTCTGCTTTCTGGTAGTTAATTTACAAAATAAGCTAGTTCTATAAGCTTGTTCTATAGGCGACACTGTTTAAGAGCTCCCAAGCCCGTTTGCACCAAAATCTGGATTCAGAGTATGATATTTGGTAGTAGATCAACTAAGTAAGCTAGTTCTGTAGGCAACACTGATATGCCCGTTTGTACTAAAATCTGGATTCAGAGTATGATATCTTGTAGTGAATCAACAAAATCAGCTAATTCTATAGCCGACACTGCTTAACAGCTCACAGGCCCGTTTGCATCAAAATCTGGATTCAGGGTATGATATCTGGTAGTGAATCAACAAAATAAGCTAGTTCTATAGACGACACTGATTAACAGCTCCGAGGCCCGTTTGCAACATAATCTAGATTCATAGTATAATATCTGGTAGTAAATCAACAAAATAGCTAGTTCTATAGGCAATAGTGATTAACAGCTCCCATGCCAGTTTGCACCAAAATCTGATTCAGAGTATGATATCTGGTAGTAAATACAAAATAAGCTAGTTCTAAAGTCGACATTGATTAACAGCTCACAGGCCTATTTGCACCAAAATCTGGATTCAGAGTATGATATATAGTAGTGAACCAACAAAATAAGTTAGTTCTATAGACGACAATGATTAACAGCTCACAGGCCCGTTTGCACCAAAATCTGGATTCAGAGTATGGTGTATGGTAATAAATCAACAAAATAAGCTAGTTCTAAAGGCAACACTGATTAACAGCTCTAAGGCCAGTTTGTACAAAAATCTGGATTCAGAGTATAATATCGGGTAGTATGTAAATTAAGCTAGTTCTATAGGCACACTGATTAATAGCTCAACGGCCCATTTGCATGAAAATCTTGATTCAGAGTATAATATCTGACAGTATATCAACAAAGTCAGTTAGCCTTATAGGTGACACTGATAAACAGCTCAAAGGCCGGTTTGCATCAAAATCTGGATTCACAGTATGCTATCTGGTAGTAAATTAAAAAAAAAGGCTAGTTCTATAGGCGACACTAATTAACAGCTCCAATGCCGGTTTGCACAAAAATCTGGATTCAGAGTATGCTATCTGGGAGTAAATAAAAAAAAAATAAGCTATTTCTATAGGCGACACTGATAAGCAGCTCCTAGTCCTATTTGTACCAAAATCTGGATTCACAGTATTGTGTCTAGTAGTAAATCAACAAAATAAGCAGGTTCTATATGCGACACTGATCAACAACTCCCAGGCCCGTTTGCAACAAACTATGGATTCAGAGTATGATATCTTGTAGTTCTATAGGCGACACTTATTAACAGCTCTCAAGCCCGTTTGCACCAAAATCTGGATTCACAGTATGATGTCTTGTAGTAAATCAACAAAATAAACAGGTTCTATATGCGACACTGATTAACAATTCCCGGGCCCGTTTGCACCAAGATATGGATTCAGACTATTAAACCTGATAGTAAAGCAATTAAATAAGCTAGTTCTATAGGAAACACTGATTAAAAGCTCCCAGACCCGTTTGCACGAAAATCTGGATTCCGATTATGATATCTGTTAGTGTATCAAGAAATAAAGCTAGTTTTGTAGGCGACACTGATTAACAGTCCCCAGGCCCGTTTGTACAAAAATCTGGTTTCAGAGTATGATATCTGGTAGTAAATCATTAAAAAGCTAGTCATATAGGCGACACTGATTAACAGCGCACAGGTCCATTTTGGCCTGGATTTAGGGTATGATATCAGGAATTAAACCAACAAACTAATCATGTTCTAATGACACCACTGATTAACAGCTCATAGACCCATTTGTACAAAAATCTGGATTCCGAGTATGGTATCTGACTAATTGTCAACAAAGACAGTTAGCTTTATAGGCGACACTGATAAACAGCTCCAAGGCCCGTTTGCACAAAAATATGGATTCAGAGTATAATATCTGGTTGTAAATTAACAAAATAAGCTGGCTCAATAAGCGACACTGATTAACACCTCCCAGGCCCGTTTGCACCCAAATCTGGGTTCAGAGTATAATATCTGGTAGTATGTCAAGAAATTAAGCTAGTTTTATAGGCACCACCTATTAAAAGCTCCCAGGCCCGTTTGCACCAAAATCTGAAATCAGATTATGATATCTTGTAGTAAATCACCAAATTAAGCTATTTCTATAGGCGACACTGATTCAGGAAAGGGTTAACAGTATCCATTCTGATTTACTTATCAAAGTGACTCATGCAGTACATGTGTAACATCCAATCTGTGAAATCAGTCATTTCATGAAATTGCTGAAATGTTTAGCCATTTCATGAAATGACTAATTCGCTCAGCCATTTCATGAAATTGCTAACAATTTCAGCCATGTCATGAATTGGCTGAAATTTCCATTGGCTGATGCAATTTCTGCCAATCTGTGTATAATGATAGTGTTGATTCACATTTGCTTCTTTTTGTACGACGGAATTGTTTGGCTTTTCCATTGTCATTTCGGTGAACCTTTTCTTATACAAGTCATTATGTTGACGTGTCCATACCAAATTAGTGGAAGATCGATATGGGCAAAAGAAGTAAATAATGATAATCAGTATCTATATCCTTTGGTCTAAATATTTTCTTGCTTTTTAAATGATCACCAACACATATACTTTCACAAGTGTAAACTCCCTGCCCCCTGCACCATTTTTTTAAAATCGGATCAGTCAAAATTTGCGTCGTTCGGAAAACGGTTAAGATAAAAGAAACAGCAGCTGTCAACCTTACGTAAAGTAGAGTCCTGGGGATTCGTACAAAATGACAGGATTTCCCGTGCTTTCTTACATCTAATTGAGTAAAAACAGATATTTTCCACAAATAAAACTCTGTTTCCATGGTGATACCATTCCAGATATACCTGAGGCAACAACAAGGACCGTGTTTAGACAACGTCTTCTGCTAAATACAATATTAGGTCGGAGTTATTGTAAATCCTCGTAACACGGTTTTATGTTAACACCAATGATTAGGATTTTTTCCTTGATATGACCGTGTTTAGACAGTGTCTTCTGCTAAATAAAATATTACGTCGGTGTTATTGCAAAACCTCTTAAATCCAGCTTTTATCAAGCTGGAGTTACGAGGTTTTGCATTAACACCGACGATAAGCAGTTTTTTCTTTTAACGGTTCCACAAAATCTAAGTTCCAACTCATATGTCAGCTTGATTGTATTTTACCACAGATGTCATTGTACATACTAGATCTGTATTCCAGTTTAGATAAATCATTTTGAAATTGCGATGTCAAAGAAAGAAAACGTTGAAAATCATCATTTATTTCAACATTTTCTTGACTATAATGAACTCAAATTATTTTTTCATAAACCTCAATTCCTCGCCTCCTGCATCATTTTTCAAATTGTACCAGTCCAAATATTTGTCGCATGGAAAAAGGTTAAGATAAAAGAAACAGCAGCTGTCAACCTTACGTAAAGTAGAGTCCTGGGGATTCGTACAAAATCACAGGATTTCCCGTGCTTTCTTACATCTAATTGAGTAAAAACAGATATTTTCCACAAATAAGACTCTGTTTCCATGGTGATACCATTCCAGATATACCTGAGGCAACAACAAGGACCGTGTTTAGACAATGTCTTCTGCTAAATACAATACTACGTCGGTGTTATTGCAAAACCTCGTAACTCCAGCTTTGATCAAGCTGGAGTTACGAGGTCTTGCATTAACAACAATGATTAGGATTTGCATCTTTGAAAGGTTCCACAAAAATCTAATTTCCCACTCATATGGCAACGTGATAGTATTTAACCACAGATGTCCTTGTGCATACTAGATCTGCATTCCAGTTTAAATAAATCATTTCGATTGCGATGCCAAATAAAGAAAACTTAGGAAATCATCATTGAATCCTTTGGTCCCCACATTTTCTGGACTGTATTGAATTCAAATACCATCTTCATCAACCATGATTTCCATTGTTCTGCAGAAAATTTTAGATATGATAAGTCAAAAATTTTGTCGTTCGGAAAAAGGGTTAAGATAAAAGAAACATCAGCTGCCAACCTTACGTAAAGTAGAGTCCTGGGTATTCGTACAAAATGACAGGATTTCCCGTGCTTTCTTACATCTAATTGAGTAAAATCAGATATTTTCCACATATAAAACTCTGTTTCCATGGTGATACCATTCCAGATATACCTGAGGCAACAAGGACCGTGTTTAGACAACGTCTTCTGCTAAATACAATATTACGATGGTTTTATTACAAAACCTCGTAACCCCAGCTTTTGTCAAGCTGGAGTTACGAGGTTTTGCATAAACACCGATGATTAGGATTTTTTCCTTGATAGGACCGTGTTTAGACAATGTCTTCAGCTAAATAAATATTACATCGGTGTTAATGTAAAACCTAGTAACTAAAGCTTTGATCAAGCTGGAGTTACGAGGTTTTGTATTAACACCGATAATTAGGATTTTTTCTTTTGAAAGTTCCACACAAAACAACATGTATGTTTCCATCATACCTTACAATGATCGTATTACCACAAATGTCCATGTGTTTAGATAGGCCCAGACCGTCCGGCCACGATATGCAATGGTACTTTACATTTATAAAATTTGAGAACATGTGAAATAATGTCTTGACTATAATCTACAATACAAAAAAAGTATCCGGGTTGGGTTTTTTTATCTTGAATAATCGAAGTGACCAAGAAAATGTCCCCGATGAAGTAGAAAAAAATATTATTAATAATATAATAAGTACATATTGTTAAAAATGCTATTATCATGAAGATTCAAATAAATCATTTTTAAACTGCATTCTTTAAAGGAAAAATATTTATAATAATCATCATTTTGTTCTTTTGGTGCACTATTTTTGCTGTAATGAATACAATTTCTATTTTCGTGAACCTCAATTCCCCGCCTCCTACATCATTTTTCAAATTATATCATTCCAAATATTTGTCGTTCGGAAAAGGGTTAAGATAAAAGAAAGAGCAGCTGTCAACCTTACGTAGAGTAGAGTCCTGGGGATTCGTACAAAATGACAGGATTTCCCGTGCTTTCTTACATCTAATTAAGTAAAAACAGATATTTTCCACAAATAAAACTGTTTCCATGGTGATATTGTGTTTACAGATTGACATGATTGAGCGTTACCTGTATTAGCATAGTAAAACTCAATCATGTCAATCTGCAAACATAATATAATACGTTCAAAGTTAAACGAGAATAGTTTACGGTTGTTTTGGTTTATTTTTAGGTAGAACTACTACCTTTACCTACGTAAAATTAAAGCAAGACAACCGTATCTATTCTCGTTTAATTGTGAATCTATTATACCATTTGCAGATATACCTGAGGCAACAACAAGGGCCGTGTTTAGACAATGTCTTCTGCTAAATACAATATTACGATGGTTTTATTATAAAATCTCGTAACTCCAGCTTTGATCAAGCTGCAATTATGAGGTATTGCACTAACACCGACGGTTAGGAGTTTTTTTTTTCTTTTAAAGGTTCGACAAAAATCTCACTCATTTTTTTTAAACTCAAATGACCATATACATAGATCAATCTGATTGCAATCCAATGTTTACTTTGAAGTAACAAATAAAAGGCACAGGGGTCATCTTCAATGAAAACGGTTAAAGCCGAAGACTATCCTCACGATGGGAATGGTAAAGTATCGAGTGCAAATAATCCCACCTCCCCCTTGGGGTTGACGGTCAGTATCTAGACACGGTAATAAAATAGCGTAATCTAGACAACAGACGTAAGACACATAATTTTATTAACTTTTTGTTGACAAGCGGAAATAAAAACAGAAACAATTTTTTGCCCACGGAACATGCACTTTTCCTTTGTACTTTAACGTAGTTCAACTCTAATGAGATTCAAGCAAAATCGGATTTTGAGTGCGACGTCGTTACCATTCGTTACGTATCCGAACCTATTCGGGCGACGTCACGTGAATCTCATTAGGGTTGGATTATCCTAACAATATTTCCTTATAAGGGGATCCCATTGTATATCCCTCTTCCTACTTAGAACTGGTTTTTGACGCCCCTAATAGAAAATAGAAAACAGCGAGGCAACAGAAGAAAATGCTGATGACCTACAAAATCATGATTTGCTTCAATATGTCTGTGCTACATTAAACAAAATATCAGCTCTCTACACTATCACTTTTAAGATAGTCTATAGAGATTTGCACGACGTCCAAATTATTCGGGCGATGTCGTTAACATTCGGCGGTGGAAAGTTCCACGACCGCGCCCGAATAATTTTAAATACTTAACGACGACGCTTGAAAAAATCCGATTTTTCATGAATCTCAAAATGGACACATTACGGGTATTCTACCTTAAATATTACCGAGCCATTCTAGACTTACAAACTTTTTGTTGAAAATAATTTGAACATTCGTTGTGGTAAGACATGACGAAAATGCACTTATATACCGGGCCACAGGCGTGCGACGCAAATTATTTATTATTTGTCAAGTCATGATAAAAACGGCAGCAAATGGAGCCCACCTGCATGTACTTTTATTGCACTTAAGTAGTATTAACCCTTTCACAAACCGTGAAAAATTAGACTTCCAATTTTAAAATACAGTTTAAGAAATTAGTGGAGTTGAGAGGATATTTTCTGTTTTTGCATTATTGTTTTCACAAACATTTTACAAGATCTCGAAACAAGGCTTCTTATGTAACGTAATAATAAACTCATGGTGTGGATAACAACAGGCAAATGACTCAGAAAGGGTTTAACCCTTTCCCAAACGACAAAATTTGAAGGTGATCCATTTCAAAAACTGCCACAAATGACAAAATGGATGGTAGTAAAGATAGGATTTTTGCAAAATATGGCACTGGAAATATTGAGACAAAAGGAGAAACTGCTGGTTATCAGCAGTTTCTTCTTTTGTTTCAATGTTTTCCTATGCCTTTTCTATTAGGGACGTCAAAACCAGGTCTTGTTTGGGAAAGGGTATTGGTAAACGAAAATAAAATAACGTCAAATTGTGTCATCTTTCAAACGCTGCTACATTTACTTTCACAATTATACAAGCTCCAATTTCATAATACCACGGTAAATATCATAATCCCTATCAAAGACTGGAATTGACGTACCTTATAGGACACAATTAGGAAGGCGTTACAACGAAAGAAGAAAAGAACTGACATAGCAGTTTTTGTCGACCGATGCACCAAGTAATCGATTGATATTTCATTTTCAAAACTGTTTTAGAGGAGTAAATTGATGTTGATAAAATCAGAAAGTGTATCAAAATTTACCCACTGTACAAATTTAGGACAAAAAGTGCTGCTTATGAGCAAATATTTAGTTACAATTAATATTTCCCAAGCATTTCCTATAATAGACGTCAAAACCAGGTCTTGTTAACAGCTCCAATGCGCGTTTGGATTCTGGGTTCAGAGTATGCATTCTGGTAGTTAATCAACAAAATAAGCTATTTCTATAGGCGATACAGATTCACAGTTCACGGGCCCGTTTGAACCAAAATCTGGATTCGGAGTACGATGTCTGGTAGTAAAGCAACAAAAGAAGCTTTTTCCATAGGCGACCCTGGTTAACAGCTCCCAGTGCCAATTTGCACCGAAATCTCGATTCAGAATCTGCTGTCTGGTAGTTAATTTACAAAATAAGCTAGTTCTATAAGCTTGTTCTATATGCGACACTGTTTAAGAGCTCCCATACCCATGTGCATCAAAATCTGGATTCAGAGTATGATATCTAGTAGTATATCTACTAAGTAAGCTAGTTCTATAGGCGACACTGATTAACAGCTCCTAGATCCGTTTGCACCAAAATCTGGATTCAGAGTATGATATCTGGTAGTGAATCAACAAAATCAGCTGGTTCTATAGACGACACTGATTAACAGCTACCAGGCCCGTTTGCATTAAAATGTGGATTCAGAGTATGATATCTGGTAGCAAATTAACAAAATAAGCTAGTTCTATAGGCTACAATGATTAACAGCTCCAAGGCCGGTTTGCACCAAAATCTCGATTCAGAATCTGCTGTCTGGTAGTTAATTTACAAAATAAGCTAGTTCTATATGCGACACTGATTAGCAGCTCCCAGTGTCCGTTTGTACCAAAATCTGGATTCAGAGTATGATATCTAGTAGTATATCAACTAAGTAAGCTAGTTCTATAGGCGACACTGATTAACACCTCCCAGGTCCGTTGGCAGCAAAATCTGGATTCAGAGTATGATATCTGAGAAAATAAACTAGTTCTATATGCGAAACTGATTTACAGGTCCCAGGCCCGTTTGCACCAAAATCTGGATTCAGAATATGATATCTGGTAGTAAATCAACAAAATAAAGCTAGTTATATAGGTGACACTGATAAACAGCTCCCAGGCCATCGTGCACCAAAATCTGGGTTCAGAGTATGATATCTGTTAGTAAATTAACAAAATAAGCTAGGTCTTTAGGTGACACTAATTAACAAATTCCAGGTCTGTTTGCACTAATGTCTAGATTCAGAGTATGATATCCGGTAGAAAATCAACAAAAAAGCTAGTTCTATAGGCGATACTGATTAACAGCTTCCAGGTTCGATTGAACAATATTCTGGATTCAGAGTATGATATCTGGTTGTAAATCAAGAAAATAAGCTAGCTCAATAAGCGACACTGATTAACAGGTCCCAGGCCAGTTTTCACCAAAATCTGGGTTCAGAGTATTATAATCTGGTAGTACAAAATAGTTAGTTCTATAGGAGACACAGATTAAAAGCTCCCAAGCCTGTTTGCACCAAAATCTGGATCCAAAGTATGATATCTGGCAGTAAATCATTAAAATAAGCAAGTTCTATAGGCGACACGTTTGCACCAAAATCTGGATTCACAGTATAATACCTGGTATTAAATCAACTAAATAAGCTAGTTATATAGGCGACACTGATTAACACCTCCCAGACCCGTTTGCGCCAAAATCTGGATTCAGAGTATGATATCTGGTAGTATATCAAGAAATTAAGCTAGTTCTATAGGCGACACTGATAATCAGCTCCTAGACCCGTTTGCGCCAATATCTGGATTCAGAGTATGCTATCTGGTAGTAAATTACCAAAATAAGTTTTTTATATTGGCGACACTGATTAACAGCTCCCAGGACAGTTTGCACCAAAGTTTGGATTCAGAGTATAATATCTGGTAGTAAATAAAAGAAATACGCTAGTTCTATAGGCGACACAGATTAACAGCTCCCAAGCCTATTTGCACCAAAATCTGGATTCAGAGTATGATATCTGGTGGTAAATCATTGAAATAAGCAAGTTCTATAGGCAACACGTATTAACAGCTACTAGGCCCATTATGACCAAAATCTGGATTCAGAGTATGATATCTGGTTTTAAATCAACAAACTAAGCATGTTCTATTGACACCACTGATGAACAACTCATAGGTCCATTGGCACAAAAATCTGGATTCCGAGTATGATATCTGGCTGTATATCAACAAAGTCAGTGAGCTTTATAGGCGATACTGATAAACAGCTCCCAGGCCCGTTTGTACCAAAATCTGGACTCAGAGTATTATACCTGGTATTAAATCAACTAAATAAGCTAGTTCTATAGGCGACACTGGGTGCATTCAGGGTTCTCCCATCGGTAGCGATCGGTATCGTTGGTAGCCATCGGTAGCCATCGGTGACCATCGGTATACCAATAGATATTTTGTTGGTCACCAATTGTCCCGCGAGTAGACAAGTCGGGTAGCGTCGGTAGCCTCGTTTTAATTACAAAATATTGTGGATAACAACCCAACAACGGCGAATCCAAACATATATTTGTTCATTAGCAAGCGCATTACCCTCTAACTATTCTTGAAATAATTTATTGTAATAGTTTGAGCAACAGTTATTTTATTTAACCATTTTTTCTGATATTATTAGTGGCTGATTATCCGCCATGTTTTTTTCACCGATATGCACAATATTCGTTCAGAGTTTGTTAGTTTGCCGACGGCGCCATCGACTACCGATGGTACCATCGGTGGCCGATGGTAAAAACACTCGGTTACCGATGGGAGAACCCTGAACGCACCCACTGATAAAAACCTCCTGGGCCCGTTTGCACCATAATCTGGATATACATGTAGAGTATGCTATCTGGTAGTAAATTACCAAAATAAGCTATACTGACGTCAAACAGAAACGCCTCTGCCCTAATAAATGTCCGATTATTCAGTAAATCGGATTTGAAATTTCAAATACAGATTTCCATCTGTAAATTTGGTTAGCTGTTGTTGAAAAATGATGATAAAGAAATTATCAAATTGTTACCGTTTACAAAAAACGGCACATTTAAACAGAGGGGTATCAGAATTTCCATTTGAAAAGCAGTAGCGCGTGGTTCAAACTTTACTTGCAACGACAAAAGATACCGTAAAACGTCTTATTTGGTGACCACAGTTAGTGAATACTAAACCAGTCGTCGATTTCAACGTCTCAAGCCTGAAACACGTATGACGTTAACGTAAGACAGCCTCTTGCATAACAGGCGTTACACGAGGTCTAACTGACTGGCAGATTGGCAAATGTTTCTGTAACTCTTACTCGTCGACCAAGATGTCTAATCGTGCAGTGCTAGAGGTCAAAACGTCAGGCGGCTTGTTCTTGGGTTTTCCCGTATTCGAAAATGGCTAATCTTCGAGCTCTTTTTTCCGAACAGTGTGTCTATTTCAAATGTTACTTGCAACAACAACAGTTGCCAGAAAAACACTTATTTGGCCACCACATTTACCGACTATTCGACAGAACGTCGATCAAAACGTCAAAAATCGGAAACGTACATGACGTTAACGTGGAGAATTTTCTTGCTTTACAGGCATTACGTGAGGTCTAGTTGAGCGTGGCCGATCAATAAACGTTCGCAGAATTCTAATGCGTCGATCAAGACACCGAATCGAGAAACACAATATGTTAAACTGTCTCGCGACTTGTTTAGGCATTCGTCGCATTCAAAAATGTCTAAGTTACGAGCTCTTTTTTTTTAGAATTTTGTCTTGGAATCCTTCAATTTGGATGTTTCACAAGAAAATCTTTAAATTCTTTGTTGCCTATCCACTAACACAAGTTACTGTGTAAAATGTGACAAATTTCATCACGTGATGTACATACACGAAGCACACGTAGAAAACGTAACCAGTCACCGGAAATGGACATGTTAATGGATAAAAACACATTTTTTCTTTATTTGTCGTAATTGTCGGTCAAAATGATAATATATAGTATACATTTCAACAACATTGTAATAGGCATAAGGAAAATAATAACAGTTTTTATTGGAGCGTTTTTAATTGACGTCAGTATATTTCTTGAGGAGACACAGATTAACAGCTCCCAAGCCCGTTTGCACCAAAATCTGGATTCAGAGTATGATATCTGGTAGTAAATCAACAAAATATGCTTATTCTATAGGCGACACTGATTAAGGAAATGCTTAAGCTGTATCCATTCTGATATACTTATCAAAGTAACACATGCAGTATATATATACGACGGAACTGTTTGACTTTTACAATGTCATTTCGGTGAACCTTTTCTAATACAAGTCATTATGTTGACGTGTCCATACCAAATTAGTGGAAAATCGATATGGGCAAAAGAATTAAATGATGATAATCAATATTTATATCATTTGGTATAAATATTTCCTTGCTTTTAAATGATCACCAACACATATAATGTCAAAAATATAAAGTCCCTGCCCCCCTGCATCATTTTCCAAATCGGATCGGCCAAAGTTTTGTCGTTTGGAAAAAGGTTAAGATAAAAGAAACAGCAGCTGTCAACCTTACGTAAAGTAGAGTCCTGGGGATTCGTACAAAATGACAGGATTTCCCGTGCTTTCTTACATCTAATTGAGTAAAAACAGATATTTTCCACAAATAAAACTCTGTTTCCATGGTGATACGATTCCAGATATACCTGAGGCAACAGTAAGGACCGTGTTTAGACAATGTCTTCTGCTAAATACAATATTACTTCGGTGTTATTGCAAAATCTCGTAACTCCAGCTTCGATCAAGCTGGAGTTACGAGGTTTTGCATTTACACCGATGATTAGGATATTTTTAAAAGGTTCCAAAAAATATGTTCCACTAATATGGCGCCTTGGATTTTTTTCATCAACGATGCCCTTGTGTATTGATCTATAGTACGATCACGATATTATGATACATGTTTTCAAAAATTTTCTTCTGTGAACAATTCAAATGTCGAACATAAAATTTCCTTGAAAATGCGATTCTTAAGACAGAAAATGTTGATATTTATCAGTTTATCCTTTGTCACAACATTTCCTTGACCACAATGAATACAAACTCTGTTTTAATAAATATCAACTCCCCGTCTTCTTTAAGAATTTTCAAATTGAACCAGTCAAAATATTTGTCGTTCGGAAAAGGGTTAAGTTAAAAGAAACAGCAGCTGTCAAACTTACGTAAAGTAGAGTCCTGGGGATTCGTTCAAAATGACAGGATTTCCCGTGCTTTCTTACATCTAATTGAGTAAAAAAAGATATTTTCCACAAATAAAACTCTGTTTCCATGGTGATACCATTCCAGATATACCTGAGGCAACAACAAGGACCGTGTTTAGACAATGTCTTCTGCTAAATACAATATTACATCGGTGTGATTGCAAAATCTCGTTACTCCTGCTTTGATGAAGCTGCAATTATAAGGTCTTGCATTAACACCGACGGTTAGGAGTTTTTTTCTTTCTTTTAAAGGTTCCAGAAAAATCCCACTCATTTTTAAGTCAAATGACCATAAACATAGATTAATCTGATTACAATCCAATGTTAACTTTGAAGTAACAAATGACAGGCACAGGGGTCATCTTAAATGAAAACAATTATAGCCGATGACTATCCTCACGATGACCTGCCCTTTTAATGCAGAACTATCGTAGTTCAACCTGTTTTCGATACGTACCTAAAATCGTGACTCTATGGTTTTTGCGCATGCTCAGTAAACCGGATGATGCATGACGTCATTGTTTTCATTTTTTGGACCGGTGTCATTAGTTCTTCACTCAACGGAATTTTCACCAGAAATGCTTGAAAAACAAGCAAATAATCACTAATTTCTTATTTTCGGAAAATAACATACCGTTTACACTATTACTATTTCTTTGTCCACAAAAAAGACGAAAAAATACTTAAAATGATCCAAAAATTAACATTTAACTACCAACCAATGATCTGGCACATTCCTCTGCTTCAAAAAGTCACATGACAGTCATGTGACACCAGTGGTTGGGTAGGTACAGGGTGTTTCAAAAGTGATGGTATCTTATTCGAATTTTCTGTTTTTTTCTTAATATTTTCACTTCTTTTCATTTGTTTTCTTTTTAAAAAAACAACAACAACAAAACTCTGTGGGACATTTTTGAAAATGAATAATTTCTTTTAGCATGCAGTTTCTTCTTTATCCACAATGTTTGTACAAAATTAATAAAATAAACCAATTTCATAAGCAAAAGATTGTTGTCTGCACCTTCTTTGGTTTATGATTTGGTCCAAAATTATGATGCTTGGTAATGAGTTAAAAATCGGAAGTAACCATAGGCATTTATGAAATAATTCCATTTGAATACACCAAGTTGTACTCCATTTTGCATGTTGCATACATTTTGAGCCAACCTGTAGATAAATACTCTTCAACAATAAAGATATAAAAGGTATCGAAAATAGGTCAACTTTACCAGAAATGACCCGTTTTACCTTGTTTTGTAAGGTCATTGTTTTTCCAACTCTATTTTGATAAATATCTACGAAAATAAGATTTTTGAAGACTAAATAGGTAAGATTTTTGTGATTTAGCTTGAATTTGTTGGGTAAACCCTTATGTTCTTCATCATTAATCCAGAACCGTAAGGGTATCGAAAACCGGTCAATCCACGATACATGTTTGCACGTGTTTGTCATAGAAAACCATACGAAACAAGAAACAAGCAAAATACCCCGTAAATGAACGAATCCAAACAAACAATTATTTATTCAAAGTTAATTGATGTCTTGCATAAGGTCAGTGTCTGTCATTTGGTAATCTTAAAACAATCAATACCACTTTGGGTAACCCACGTGACTTTTGGAAAGCATCCACACGGAAAAATCTTCTGATTCAAGGCATGTTTTGTTTAATTTCTCAGCTTATACTCTATTGATTTTGATGCTGCGATAAAGTGCACGAAACGGGCCTTTGAGAGGGCTATCCCCGGCTCTAACTCACTCTGCTCCAAATCCAGTGGTTTCTTCAAACATTCGAGCCAAAGTGTTTGTGAGTCCAAAACGAAAATGGGAAGCGTTCACGTGCACCGACAAAACTTTCGCTTGTATGTTTGAAGAAACCATGGGATTCGGAACAGAGTGCGTTACAAACGGGGCAAACCCTCTCAAAGGCGCGTTCCGTGCACTTTATCTCGTCAAAATCAATAGAGTAAAAAGCTTAGAAATTAAACAAAACAACCCGTGAAGTGGACGAATTTTACGGTGTTTACGCTTCCCAAATGTCACGTGGGTTATCCACCGTGAATACAAATTGATTCAAATCCAGCTATCAAACAAAATAGGTGGCCAACAATCTCAATGACAAGCCCTATAAAGCCCCATTTAGACTAATAAAACAAACGTGACAGCCATTATATGTGAAGTCAATCTTAGAGAAGGCAGAGGCTTTCATTTCAAACGTGGTTTAAAATATTGCAATGTGTACCTGTATATAATTTAGAACACATTAGCCGCATTTTTGCAGAAAATAGCGAATTATTATGTGCCCCAGTCTTAAAACTTTCTTCAAAATATCAATTTCTTTGTTTTAATTGTTACGAAAAACACATGATTTGGCAATACTTAATAGATAATGTTGCATTTTATACGTAAAGGAAGCAATGCGACCTATTTACACAGAAACAACCATAAAACAAGACGAAGAGGGGGCATCTACTCCCGTTGTATATACCATATTGTGTTGTGAATCCGACCTTTCGCTTATCTTTATATTTGATTATTATATTTGTAACGCTTTCATAGTAAAACCCATATGGATGTATTAGATATGAGCCGAAAACCCAGAATCTTGATAAAAGTTCAATACAATTTGGATCGACATGCATTCTGATTATTTTCAAAAATACCCGCCATGGTAATTGGTGGTATTCACAAACAAATCTTATTCGTATATTAGGACAAGTTTAAAAAAATGTGACCATTCACTTTTTACATGCATCTGCTTTTACAGAGAAACATGTTCAACCCAATCAATGGTAAAGGATGTGTTATTGTGTCTACATACTGGGTACCACATTTAAAGAAAATCGCTTCACTACGAAAAAAGATACGTCATCAAAACATGTCAAAAATGTCAGAAATGAAACGATTTTTGTGTGACATTTTTCACTTGTACCAGGTTTCCAAGCTATGGTAAATAAAAGACAGTGACAGGATACAACTATAAGCACTTGTAATACATAAAACAATATGTGCATCATCATCTTAAAATTACTTTTTAGCGAGCCGGGACTTTAAGTCCGGGGAGCTAATGTCACAGCCCTAGTGTCGGCGTCAGCGTCTTCAAAAACTTTAACCTGGCCTATATCTCAGGCACTATTAGAGATACAACCGTGATATTTCACACATAGATACTTCTCGACAAGACCTTTCATTTGGGACCATGACCTTTGACCTAGTGACCTTGACCTTGGAGTTTGACCTACTTTTAAAAAACTTTAACCTAGCCTATATCTCAGGCACTATTAGAGATACAACCTTGATATTTCACACATGGATACTTCTCGACAAGACCCTTTATTTAGGACCATGACCTTTGACCTAGTGACCTTGACCTTGGAGTTTGACCTACTTTTAAAAAACTTAAACCTGGCCTATATCTCATGCACTATTATAGATAGAGCCTTGATATTTCACATATGGATACCTCATACCATGACCTTGACCTTGAGACAATGACCTTTAACCTAGTGACCTTGACCTTTGACCTTGGACTCCTTTTTTGCGACAAGCTCTCGTATAGGCGAGCTGTGTTGTCCGCGGACAACTCTTGTTCATCTTATCTCCAATGGTTTAGGATGTGGAGGTTGTTTTATACAATAACCCTCTGAATCTGATGTCAGGAGTGAAACACTTATCTTTTTTAAAATGTGTTCTCATTTTTGTTTATTCAGCCAGAAATCTACCACTCAAATATTTTTAGGAAGCCATCAACCTTGTTGGCATTCTGAACTCTACTATTCATTGATTTGTGGTTTACAATTTCTCATATTGTGCAATATACATGTACGTGTATGCTCTGTCAGGAGTGAAACGCTTTTTTTGTGGTCATTTTACAAAATTGTGCATTCAATTTTATCTAAAAACTAGTGAACATAGATTAAAATATAATTTGGGCACACTGTTTAACCATTTAGAATAGTTTTAGCTTTCTTAGTTAAGAAATCTGGACGATACTCTGTAAAAATAGCTGTTATTCATAACATCAGAATGTCACACTTTGGTCACATTTTTTGTAAACTTGCCAATTAGTCTTTTCAATTACATTGCAATCAATCCGATTGACCAGATTCTCGGCTAATCAGATGGTTTGTAATGAATTTTGAAATGAAACATAAATTCATAAATATTCGTGAATGTGATCCCCTTAAGACAATGTTGCCTTACATAGTAGTCACCGAGGCTTGCCAATGTGTTTCTGTTTGCGCTTCTTCTTTGACAATGAACAGACTATATAAATGGTAGATATTACCTCATATTTCACTTGTTTATTGCTCAACTAAGAATACTTATAAGTTCGTCGCCAAGGAAACGGCAATAAACTGCACCTTTTGAGGATTCGTGTCTCGAATTATACATTTTTAAATGCCAAAACACGAGAAAGTGAATAAAATGTGGAAACAAGCAAATCGAATCATTCGGGTTTTTCCTACGTGTTCCAGGAATTGCAAGCTCTTTTAACAATACCACTCCTGTTCATGTCTTATAAAATTATGCTGGGAAAAGCGACAAAAGGTCACAATGTAATAAAAAATATGATAAATAAATAAGATTGGAAAAAGTGTTATAGCAAATGACAGACCTGAAAGCTAAAAATTACACCAGACTGAATGAACCATTTCATTTGTTGACTGTGACGTTGAGAAACTGCAGAAAATTGAATTTGAATTTGATAGTCAGTGTTGTGTATGTTGATAGTAACAACATTAGAATATTTTATATCAATGAAAATATGTAACCCATAAGGGGAAACATGTTGTTTTGCATGTTCTCCTCCTTGGTTTTACTGATTTACCAAAAAATGAATTTGACTTTGATAGAGTAGACACTGTTGTGTATGTTGAAAGTAACAACATGAGAGTAGTTCATGCCAATGAAAAAAAAAAACATGACACAGTGGAAGAAACATGTTGTTTTTCATTTTTTCCTTCTTCTGTCCAAATGCTTTACCACATATTTATTTTTTATTAAAGACGCCAAAGTCTGGAAATTGGTAGCTTAAAAAATTTAATCAAGAATGTCCAATCTTTCAGTTCTCATGAGGGTTCAACTGCACCAATCTGTTGTTTGGACAAAATTTATTCATGGAATATTAACCGATGGTAAAGATAACAAGTTAACAATATATGAGACGAATATTATTATCATCCCACTACAAAATACTTTGTTCATGATTTGATGTCCATCTATTGACCTATCGATCCTCTATTAAAATACTTATTCGGTAAAGCAATATGAATCATTTATATAGATCACAAAAATGACCTGGCAGAGCATCCCAAGCTTTTAGTAATGCTCTGCCAGGTCTTTTATCTTGAGCTATACCTCACAGTGTTGTGGCCATGGCTTATTTATGAATAAATTAGGATCCGGATGCCCATATAACGTTTTCGAAACTTTAGATGCCGATCATTTTGTACAGCAATAAGAATTATTACATGTACTGCTTTCAAAGACTTGAAGAAATGAGCATGGATCTTTCTCGAACATGTGTATTATATATCGCTGTTTTTTCATCAAAAACTTCGTGACTGCAGGTTAACCCTTTCCCAAAAGAAGACCTGGTTTTGACGTCCTTACTAGATATGGCTTGGGAATACATTGAAACAAAAGAAGAAACTGCTGATAACCAGCAGTTTCTCCTTTTGTCTCAATATTTTCCCAAGCCATATTCTACACAAATCCTTTTTTAATTAACATTCGTTTTGTCGTTTGTGGCAGTTTTCAAATTTGACAACCCGAAAATTGTGTCGTTTGGGAAAGGGTTAAAACAAGCTGCAGTTAAAAGGTTTTCGCTGAAAAGCGACGATACGCACATATTGATCTTCATCCAAGTTTTGACTTAAATGCCATATAGCTCGTTTTGTAGTTGCTGGTTCAAAAATAAGACAAATTGATTGTCTCGACGGTTATTATTTTTGGACTATTTTCTGGTGTGCCATCTCAATTTCCTTCACCGTTTTATATGTAGACAGTATAATGGACACATCCATCAATTATTGTGCAGATTATTCATGAATATAAAAGTCTCGGTAATTCATCTACAATTATTAAATATGGCTTCGACATATTCTCGGATGGACTGAACGCTATGATGAATTGTGTAGTTGTGCAGTAAATTGTGACAACAGAACCTTGGCATTATAAAAAAGGCTTTGAAATTAACAACTCGAGGACAATGCTTTGTACAATGTGTAGTTCGGATTTCTGGCTTACTTTTTCGCCAGAAGGATTGGTAAGTTATTGGGACTTCTCCGTTTTAAAAAGGAAGCAAAAACATTTGAGCAAAATACGAAAATGCTGAAAACAAGAATAGTTTCATTTTTGCCTGATTCTGTTTGCTTTACTATCTCTAAAATATAACATAATTCCAATTCATTCTGTTGTCTGCAGTCTTTTTCAAAATGAATGGCTGAAATTTAACAGTTATGGAGAGCGATATAACGATTAATGTCTGGTGCGCCATATCAATTTTCTTCATCGTTTTGTATGTAGACATTATAATGGACACATCCATCAATTATTGTGCAGATTATTCATGAATATAAAAGTCTCTGTAATCCATCCACAATTATTAAATATGGCTTCAACATATTCTCGGCCGGACTGAACGTAAATGATGAATTGTGTAGTTGCACAGGAAATTGTGATAGCATTATTTCCATGCCAGGATTTTGTAATACTAGACCGTACCTTTGTTTTCAATTCAGGACCAATGTCCCAGGAAATTTGTAGTAAGGTTTTGTGGTTGACAATTTTCCAAAAACAAATATTTGGCTTCGGCGTTCTCTTAAGAAACGAACATCAGAAAAAAAACTTTGATGAAAAAGAAGAAAATGCTGGTAATCAGCATTTTCTTCCTTTTCCTCAATGTTTTATTGTTGTTTTTCTTTGTTCGCAAATCACCAACTTTATCAATATACATTCCCTCGCCTACATACACTTTCAAACTGAACTATTACCATAATAGAAACGGGTAATTTTTTGGTGCTCAATCTCAATTCTAGATATTTTCTGGTGCGCCATCTAAATTTCCTTCACCGCTTTGTATGTAGACATTATAATGGATATATCCATCAATTATTGTGCAGATTATTCATGAATATAAAAGTCACGGTTATCCATCCACAATTATTAGATATGGCTTCGACATATTCTTGGACGGACTGAATGTTGCGATGAATTGAGAAGCTGTACTGTAGATTGTGACAGCAGAACCTTGGTATTATTAATTGGCCTTTAAATCAACAACCCAATGACAATGCTTTGTATAGTTTGCTTTTCGGTTTTATGGCTTACACTTTCGCCTGATTTCTCAGGGTTGTAATAGAAAGGCTTGATTAAACATTGGGTTCAAAGGGAAGCGAAAACAAAGAAGCAAATAAGGAAATTATGAAAGTAAGTATTGCTTCATTTTGCCAAAATAATTTCCTGGATTTATTATTCCGTAAACATATCTTTAAAGAAATGCACTATACTCTCTGTCCTAGCTCAAAAACGTTCTAAATATTTGCCGTTCAGTAAAGCTAAAATACTTATATCTCATTTTGCACCATCTCAATTTCCTTTACCGTTTTATATGTAGACATTATATAATGGACACATCCATCAATTATTGTGCAGACTATTAATGAATAAAAAAGTCTCAGTAATCCATCCACAATTATTAAATATGGCTTCGACATACTCTCGGCCGGACTGAATGTTATGATGAATTGTGTATTTGTGCAGTAAATTGTGACAGCAGAATCTTGGCATTGTAAAAAGGGGCTTGAAATTAACAACTCAAGGACGATGCTTTGTATAGTTTCTAGTTCTGTTTCCCGTTAGCCCTTTCGTCATAAGACCTGTCTTTGAGGGTTGTAACAGAAGAGTTTTGTAAAACATTAGGAAAGATCCTTTCAAACGGTAGCGAAACATAGACGCTACATGTCGTCAGTGTAAATGCAAAACCTCGTATGTCGAATCTTGCAACTTCCAAAGTACAAACTTGTGTGCTCAGTTTAGACAATTCTCGCAGGTTTCGAGATATTTTTACAGAGCAGTATTAATGACACGTTATTTGTAAACAATATGTCAAAATTTCAAGTAAAACATTTCAGTTTGGGAAAAGTTATAACCCTTTTTCATCCCCTTTGCAATTTTCCAAAAACTAGATACGAGGGTTTGCATTTACAACGACGATGTAGCAAACAAGAAATTGCTGTCAAGCATTTCTTCTTTTTGCCTAAATATTTTCCATGATTTATTATATCTAAAATATATCGACATTCATGATGTTGTCTGCAGTAGTTCCGAAACTGAACGGTCTACATGTTTGTTGTTCGGGAAAGATATAATGCTTACATTTTATAGTGCACCATCTAAATTTCCTTCACCGCTTTATATCTAGACAATATAATGGACACATCCATCAATTATTGTGCAGATTATTCATAAATATAAAAGTCTCGGTAATCCATCCACAATTATTAAATATGGCTTCGACATATTCTCGGACGGACAGAACGCTATAATAAATTGTGTAGTTGTGCAGTAAATTGTGACAGTAGAACCTTGGCATTATAAAAGGGCATTGAAGTATACACCTCTTACTCTTTCGCCAAAAAAGGCATGTTCGTGTCGTTCTCCAGAGAAAAGCTTGGTAAAACATTGGGACTGCTCCGTTTCAAACGGAAGCGAAAACATAAAAGCAAATAAGAAAACACTGAAAGCAAGCATTACTTCATTTTGCCTAAATATTATCCTTGTTTGATTATTCCTAAGATATGTCTTTTATCGACATTTTTGATAGTCTTGATTAATTGTAAAGTTGCAATATAAATTGTTGTAGCAGACTTTGCATGCCGGAATCTTGCAAAGTGATGACAATGCAAAGAGGCAGCGCTTGATATTTCAGACATCAGGCACAGCATGGGGACGCTTAAAAACGGAGAAACTAACTTACAAATGTATAATATCTCCCACTCTTAACCTTAATAAAAAAAAGCGTTGAATTGTAAATGAATGATTTGATGGCCTCTTCGTGGAATATATATTTATCTATCAATATACATGTAGTTTCATTGTACGAAGTAAAAGTAAAGGTACATCAAAAAGGACACGTATTCATAAACGCAGATTCGCATTGTGCATGTAGCTATTCTATGCGCAGACCCTCGTATTGTTTGCTTTACAATTCTACTGAAAAAAGTTTGCTGAATTCCAAGAAGCATACACAAGTAACATGTGTCATTTGTTTCAAGTGGTCAAAGTTTCTAATTGATTGTCCACAATTCTCCAGTCAGAAACAAACCCCAATACTACATTATACAAAAGTACTTGTTTTCTTTTATAGAAAATTTAACAAATCGAATATTCTCCAAACTGTAGACAAAGTCTTACCAGAATAAATTACTTTTCACAGGTCCCAAATTGTCCCCCTGTGGTCTCCATTCATGAAGATATAATTCATTTTTTCTAACTTTATATCTTAATATGTCTGAACGCTGCCACATACGATTTCGTCAAGAATTTTCGAGAAGAGCTTTCTAAACCCAAACAAAGAGTACACTTGCTGAACTGAAATCTTTAATTTTTTCCCATGAAAGACAAAATTTGACCATTGAAATTCAAACGGTGTGCATTTATTGACACATTACCACACAGTGACTCTTTTTTGACTCCGCTCAAGAAAATGCTGAGAAAAACATTGTAGAAAAAGAAAAGAAATTGCTTGTGACAAGCAATTTCTTCATTTTCCGCAATGTGTTCTAATTCAAAATGGAAAGATTTAAAATTGTCGTCTGCGACATGTTTGAAATTGGATCGCTACAAAAACTTTGTCGTTTAATAAAGGGTTAAGTCGTTATTTTACGTTGGTTGTGCACCCTTCAATTTAGGGCAGTCAAAAGTCCGTTCCTTCGAAAATGATTAATGAAAAGTCTTCACTATCAGACTTTAATATCAACAAGTATACACAACTGAAATTTTGAAACTCTCCCGCTTAACTCTTGACCTGCTCAGCTAAAAGTTTGTCTAAAAAATTGTTGGGTTTAGCAATCGAAAGCTCAAATAAAACATTCCGAGAGTACATATTCCGATTAACAAACAATTTACATGCATTACTCTCATAAAAATCCCATCTGATGAAAGCAAGAAAATCTCGTTTATACAGACGGCTGGGATTTATATCAAATTCTGAGATTTTTTGTGGCATTATTTGATATCCAATATTCCATATCTCCTCCATAATGGCCGAACATGAAAAATACAATTTCTTCAATATTGTCTATCTTTTATTAAATCGTCTGCGAATAACTGAATTCTATCCACTTTGATACCATATCACATTTTAGAGCAATCCTTTCAATAGCAGATAGATTGAGAAGTGTGTTCTTTGTTTTCATATTGGTTCTATCAATTCTTCACACACAACGTTGAAACTAGATACATGCTCGAAATGATGCTGTTGATTTATTGTAACATGCAACTTACTTTGCTAGAGAGAATATACAGTCGACACTCGTTATCTCGACATCGGATAAGTCGAAATTCCGCTTAAGTCGAAGTGAAAGTCAAGTCCCATACTCAACATATGGATATTAAAATGGATTTCGTAACATATACATCCATTGAAATTTAGTAGAAAAAGGATAGAAATTGCTCGTTTTGAGCAATTTCTTTCCTTTTCCTACTATATTTCAATACTTGACACAAAATATGATGCCCATCAAAAATCGTTAAAAAAAAAACTCATCGAAAATAATCAAAATCGGATGAGTCGAACTCCGGATATGTCGAGGTATTTTGACTGCCCTTTTGAGTTCGACACAACGAGTGTCGACTGTAACTGGTTATAATCGAACATGCCCTAGCTACAGCTTGTATGAACTGTAGATAAGGCGTTTCTGGACCTATGATACCAACGATTTGTTTACCGATCATATAATCCTGAAATGGTCTATACATCCTTTCCTAGCAATATCGTGGCCTATTTTTATGTGAACGCTTCTAGACGACGACAAAATGGACGTTAAACAACAAAACAAATAGTGTATATTTTAGCAAATATCTCATTAAGACATTTGTAGAAAATACTTATAATCAGCATTATCTTCAGAATCTTTTTCTACAATATTTTCCTGGGCTTTTATCAAAACTAGGAATTGGTTTTGGAAAGGGTTAAATTCAGGTTCTGAAAATGGTAAATTGATTGCTCTTGTACATGCCAATGTAATACTGTTCAATTTATTTCAACAATTTATTTTTTGAATAAAAAGGCAATTACAATCCTATATTGAGGGGTTAAGAGGATGAACTCCATCTGTCATTAATTAAAAATCTATATAAACATGCATTGCATTTCATTTTATATGTTTTTTTAATAATGCGTGAACTATGAGTACTCATTTAAAAGAAACAGGTGTCAGAATTAAATGTGCATTATGAATGAAGGTCATTGGATTTTTGAAGCAAATACGAATGCTCTTTATTTTAAAAGAAAATATTCGTTAACTTGATATGAAATCTTGCCAAAAATTATTTCGTACAATTTAAATGTAGAACTATAGTATCTTCATATTCCTTAGTCCTTTCAGACATTAACTAACTCTTCTCCTAGAAAAATATGATTTAAAAAAGCCTTTAAATATTCAAAGGGTTTTTGTAAATCATTGTGAGTAAAGAGATAAAATGCTGGTTTCAGATCGAGATTATTTCTCTCACTAATTTCTACAAAACACAAATTGGATTTAGCAGCTTCGGTCATAATTCTTTCTTGTGTTTGTGCAACTGTTTCAAGATGGGATGTCCTAGAAACGGTTAAAGATGCATAAAATAATAAACATAAATGAGCATGTATCTGGAAAAATGTCCCTTATAGCATTTCAGACAGCCATTTCTTTCAAAATCAAGCTGTGCCAACGTGTAGGTGCAGTCTGACCTGGATCCATTTTACTCTCGCATGGTTGCTACAGACCACGAAGAAGCTATTGGAGAACTACATGGTTCTTGTTCAGACTGCCTGTGTGCGCAAGCTGATCTCGAACCATATTCGGCTCTAAAGTCTTAAAGTGACATTTCACATTTATTTCATTTTTTACAAGTATGTCTTGATGCAAAGGTTGTTTATTCTACTGCGTAGAAATGCTATCAATTTTTTGAAATTGTTATTTATTTATAAGCGAGAAATACGCCTTTAAAATTGAGAGAGAAATGACAAATTCAATATAAATCTGAACTGTTGTCCACAACAATTTGTTTAATTTTACCACAAAAATATATATTTCTCATGAACGGTTCAATATTTTGACTTGAAACTTTCAGAATTTTCATCAGAAAAGATGCTCTTTCAGATAGACTAAAAGTAAAATTTATGTAAAAATAATCGTGAAATGTCACTTCAAGAGACATTTTTTCCAAATCCTAGCTCTAATATAATTAAAACATTATCTAATCGAATTTTATAAATATCGAAGCCTTTCTTAAAAAAATATTGTAAGCTAAAGTTATGACGTTTAAAAAAATCGACGATATTCTGTTATACATGTATAAACTGGAATGGAACGCATTATCATATCAACCATTTCCAAAATGATACCTTGGTTCAACATACCAAAGACAAATAACGGTGGAGAACGCAGAACAAAAAGATAGAAGAAAATGTTGATTGTTAGCATTTCCTCTCCCCATTTCATTTTCCATATGATAGCATACCTAATGCATGTTTTGTATAACAAAATCGCTTTAGAAATAAAACTAGTCTAAGATTAGACGTAGTTATAAGGAAAGCGCTAATGGAAGTATGGTATAGAATGTACATAATTCATGTTTCACAATACTGTCAAATTTGTATTGATTCTATCAAGGCTCTCGAAATATTCTTAGAATATTAATAATTGATAGCTATTTTAAACACTAACGTTCATAGGGAGATATGCTTTATTCTGTTTTAAGATTCAAAGAGTTATAAACGGATACTTGTCATGAATAAATGAGCATATTATTAAGGTAGTCTACCCCTAATGAGATGCGCGAGACGTCGGAGTTAATCGGGTGACGTCGAAAACATTAGACGGTGGACTTTTCCACCGCCGAAGAGAATGCTTACTACCGCACCGAACAAGTTGAGATACGTAACGACGACGCTCGAAAAAATCTGATGTTTTATGAATCTAAAATGGCCACATTGCGGGCACTCTACCTTAATTCCATTAAAGATTCCCCAGGAACGGCAAGAGTTAGAAAAACCTGTATGCACAACTAGACAACATGAAGATTCACTGTGACAAGTTTGATCTAATTCCGATTGAAATTGTAGGGAGTTGCGCACACAAGGAATTTCTACCTAGCTGTCGGACAGACAAACGGATAGACGGAAGACCAGAGCTATAACATACTATGTTCCTTCAGAAAAAAGGCAAGTGAACAAACACATTATGTGAGTCTTAATTATATGATTTGTAAAATGTGAAAAGCGAAGCTAATTTTCTTCTAAAGGTACCAACAAGAAGAATAAAATCGAGAGAAAATGTTACTTATCATCAATTCATACACATTCATTCAATTCTATCTTTGCCGATGAATAAAAATGAAATTATGACCATGTTCAAAGCAAACAATTTTTACAGTGACCCCGAATACCTTGCAAAGAGAATTACATAAGAAGTTTGATTGACATTTCCGCTATCTCGATAATTGGGTACATCAATCTCCTTAAGCCATTTAATTTGTAAATGTGAACGGGATGCACACCCGTCAATCCTGCCAATCAATCTTTTATGTTCACTTTTATTGGTTTCAACGATTTTGATTAAAGTTTAGAACCTTTGCTTGTTTTTGTGCTAGTTACTTAAGTGGTAAAAATAATTCTCGTGTTCTCGAAAGGGCAATATGGAAATTACTTTCAGAAACCGAATCATTCTGAATTGATCTAGAATAAGAAAATGAATGCAGTGCCAAAATCTCGTTTATAGTTAATTCTCAAATCTTGCAAAATTAATTTAGCCCCATTTGCCTAGCATCGTTTCGGTTCCTACAGGTTAACTTTTTATGTGGGATTATCAAAGCACATGAGAGAAGGAATAACTGTTCTGTTTTCAACCGCGAAATAAAATGTATCCTAATTTGTTTTTTTTCTAATTGAAATAGAATAAAGATGACTTTTTTTATAAGATCAGTTGTTCTTTGAAAAATTAATAAAAAACGTTTGCTTCCTTTTCAAAATCGTCGCTTAATTAAGCGCATTACTTTTGGAGAAGACGCAAGTCTGAATCTAGACATATAAAAACTATATTAGATTACAGATAGATTCTTAAAAGGTCGTCGTTTTCAGAGTGACATTTAGTGAAATATTTACCAAAGGTAGTCAGCCTCTTATAATGTTCAGACGCTGCCGTATGTTTTCGTGCAAACATCATTCATAGGCATTCGTTAAGTATCCGAATCTATTCTGGCGAGGTCGCAAAATATTCGGCGTTGGAACGTTCCACCGCCAATTGTTTAAAACCACAGACGGCAATCATATGACTTCGTTATGATATACGTTCCTAACTTATGTAAACAAAACACTCGGTAAGTACACATGTTCTCAAATTTTAAACCAAATACTTAACTCTCAGTATTGAGATGCGTACCTACTCTGCCATCTATTTTGATATCAAGATATTCCCTCAAATCCCTGTCAAAGCTTAGAACATTCGTGCAAAGTGTAAACATTTCTTAAGAAAATATATCACGGCATTCAAAAATAATTTGCACGAATGTTCTCAGCTTTGACATAGATTTGAGGGAAGATCTTGATATCTAAATAGACCGGAGAGTACGACGTATCGAATGGCACGTATCTCAATATTAAGGGTTACATTTGTAAGTATTTGATTCAAAATTTGAGAAAAATGTGTACTTGCCGAGTGTTTATGTTTACATAAATTAGGAAAACATATCATAATAAAGTCACGTTGCCCAAACATTTCCAACGTCAAATGAATCTATTAAGAGATGGACTACCTTAAAGGAGTACGTGCTAGGCTGTCAAAAATGCAAATGGAACAAAACATACAAACCAGAAATAACGTATGAATTTACCAACATGAAGGAGTAGATCATATATGTCCAGCGATGGGAGGCATCGAGCTCTATCATGAATACAAATCCCAGTCAATAAATAACGTGCGTCCAGTTTTTATTGTCCCTTTTTTGTTTTCTAAAGGTTACTTGTGCCCAACCTTCAAACAGCAATTGTGTCACAGGTACGTCATTTGTGCTCAGCGAGATTTAACACACCGTCCCGGCTGTGTCCATGACAGCGAGAGTCAGCGAAGACTGATTCGGCATCTAATGTCATGTGCACTGTAGGTCAAATAAATTTACTTTTATAAAAAGACGAAAGGATCTATGGTATTCTATAGTTGATAAATACGCATGTAAGTGTTCAGTGCTTCTACAAAATAAACCTTTCCACGCAGCCGGTTGTATGGTGTGTTCAACGGAAATACCGCGGGGACCTTGTCTCGTTTTGAAGTAAAAGTATAATCTGTAAACACGCTTGTGAAGGATTGATCTAAAGCAAAGGAAAGATTGTTATTCGCCGTGATTGAGGTTTTTGTGCATTGCAAATTGTTTTAGCTCGACTTTTCGAAGAAAATGAGAGCTTATACTGTCACCCGGGCGTCGGCGTCGGCGTTGGCGTCGGCGTTGGCGTTGCAACAAAGGTTAAAGTTTTTTCAAACATCAATAACTTCCATACTATCAAAGGGACTCAACCCAAACTTGGAATACTTATTCACCATCACACCCTCTACCTTACTATCAGGGCCCATGACCCTGGGACCACTCTATTTGGAGTTATGCCCCCTTTATACTAAGCACTTAGAAAGTCGAGCGCGCTGTCTTCGGACAGCTCTTGTTCCATGTAGAAATACAAGGTGGTCATACCACGTGATTAATGACGTCATAAACTGACGGTGTTAATGTAAATTGTCACCACACATCAACATTTCAAACGGCTGTAATTACTTTATCTTTTGTTTAAAATAAGCGAGACTGGGCCTATTCGAAGCGCAATTTTGTAATTTATAAACACATGTTTACACCTTGTTCCAAAACAGTGCGGTTTAAGCAACATTCGTGGACAACTTCGTGAAACCGGAGAAAATCTGGTAGAAGACCGGAAAAAATCTGGTAGATACTACGGTAAGCAAACCACAAATTTGTAAGAAAAATGGCATATTTGTATCAATAATATGTTGATAACTTCATAGTGACATTGAAATGAGTCTAAATTTACCTACATAAGAACGTGCTATTGGTAAAACTGTACGAGGACATCGTAGTAAAGGCCGTCATGAATCGGCTACAACGGCAAGCAATTTCTACCAAGCTACATTGGAAAGCATAATTATGAATGGTTTCAGAAAACAAATGCAAATGAATATCTTTTGCGAACCATAATGTTTTATTCAACTGTTTATCACATATTTTGTCTTTGTAACTTCGGTGTGTTGAATTCTTCCTTAAGTAGGGCTCCTCTTACTTATTTTGTAGATGACTATTTGGTTGGTGTCTGTTTCATCACCGACTTCTTTCCACCGCTTCTAATTCGCTTTAGTTGGCGAGGTGTAACAGGCTTCAATGGTGAACGTTTGATATCTATATATGACATTTACGTGTCTCACAGGGAATGCCACGTAATTGGCAATTTTCATCATTACAAATTGTTTTAGAAGTTAGGCAACTTTTAGTTCTTCTTTTTTCGATCTTTATTATCTTTTCTCACAAGTTAGGCCTACCATCATCCGAAAAATAAACAAAGATTGAATGTTAATCGTGTATGAATAATCCGGTTTATTATTTTATTTTATTTTATTTATTTTTTTTTTGTTGTTGTTGTTGATAACCTAGAAACGTTGAAAGTAACGATGGAACTGTCGTCATATAATTAGACACACGGACAGGACTACTAAGGTTTCGTTCAAGAACGAACACGAATCTCAGACAAAGTTTATAGATCTTTAAGTTAAAAACGTGGTTTCATGTTTACATTTCAAGTCACTCGGAAATATACGGGACTAGTCACACAAAGGGGGACCAAATGAGAATGGTGAAAAGTAACGACCCGTATCAGACTGTGCAGTTGCACAGACTAAACGGGAATAGAATTCCATTGCGGTCTTTTTACGCATGACTGGTCAAATACTCAGCAGCCAGGGAAAACACAAACAAACTAGATGGTTGTCCCATGAAAATTGCTATCGAGTCCGCAAAATGCTCTAGATGAATTTCATTTTGACATTTGACAGCGAGCTGTTACCTTGACCTTGTAGTTTTCTGATATTTCTTCCAAACATCAGGTCTACATTGACAGAGAACAAAAGTTTCGCTATTTTTGCTTATAATCCATTCATTAATGTTGGAGTTATGCCACGGACTAAAACGGGCGAACTGTCGGACTGACTTACGCACGTACACATAGCTGTTATATAGTGACAAGGAACTATGTCTCGCTCACCGCAATCGGGCTAAAAAACATGAAAACTATGGTAATGGAGTCGGGTGTGAAATATTTATAATTTCTGCTTTCCAATGTAGCTTCCTAATATCTGCTGCCCGATATAGCTTTCTCATAGTTGTCCTTTTACCGGCAAGATTTTATTTGCTTTTCTACTTCGGATTTATCTAAAAAAATTATTTAAGACTAAAAGTACTATAAACGTACAGAGATATCATGTAACCAGCTCATAAATAGTTAATTTGTATCAATTTTGATTTCGCTTTCCGTTGTAGCAGGGTTTATTTTTGTCGTTTTCAATCAGTTGTCCACGATTTTTGCAAAAACCGTGACTTTTGGGTACAAGATGTAAATATACGGGTTAAGCTTACAAAATTGCGCTTCGAATAGGCCAGGGCTTGTTTAATTTGAATAAAAAAAACAAAGTACTTACATTCGTTTGAAAATTTCAGCCGTGGTGTGTCGGGGTGACAATTTACCATAACACCGTCAGTTTATGACGTCATTTATCACGTGGTATGACCACCTTGAATAAGGGTTTCCGAATTGTTCAGAAGCATAAAAAAATGTAGCGAGAGTCCCTTTAATATCTAAAATATAAAGAATTCTGACATACACTTACAAGCATAACGAAGAAATGATTTGCTGAATTGTAACATATATCACACTAGAGGCTTGGGAATTCCTTCTCTTTTATATCACTAAATGACCCTTTTAATGTTAAAGGTCAAAGGCCAAAGCACATGTCTTTTCCACGACTCTCTTGGGATAGAGACTATTTTGCAAAGAAAGAAGACCTTTAGGGAATACAATTCTTGGAAAGAGCCCTCGTAGCATTTGAGGTGTTCGTGTTTCTAGATTAACATGTGCTTAACCCTTCCCAAACGACAAAATATTAGGGTGATCCACTTCAAAAACTGTAAAAAATGACAAAATATATGTTATTAATGATAGAATTTGTGTAAAATATGACACAGAAAATATTGAGACAAAAGGAGAAACTGCTGGTTATCTGCAGTTTCATCTTTTGTTTCAATGTTTTCCCATGTTAAATGTTGTAATGAAGAATATATTAGAAAATAAAATAGATATTAACAGGGCTTCGCTAAGATACATGTATACGCAGAATGATCTCGATCCGTGTTGGTTTTAATTTCCACATTGCCTTTAACTACAGGTAGTTTCTCGAGATCATGTCCATTTTTTCTCTGCAATTGATGACATTCCAAAAACAACAATTCAAATGTCTATCTCACGAAATTCTATCTCAAATACCAGATCATAAACAAGAGCTTCGCAGAGCGGCGCATATACGCCCGAGAGGGGCTTGTTAGTAAAAATTGGCCATTTTTTTCAATTCAAGAGTAGATAATTCAAACATGAAAAATTATCAAAATTTTGTTTGCACAACAAGACATCATAGAGTTTCATTGTGGCTAGTTTGATTAAATTCTGGTTGAAAATGTAGAAGGAGCGCACAGGAGAAAATGGGCATTTTTGAGAAAATGGGCATTTTTATTCAAGGGCAGATAATTCAAGAACGAAAAGAGTTATCTGAATTCCGTAAACCAGGTGCACAACTAGACACCATGGAGATTCATTCAGGCAAGTTTGATCAAATTCCAATCAAAACTGTATGAGGGGTTGCGCACACAAGAAATTGCTAACGGACGGACAGACATACGGACGGACAGACGGACAGACGGACGGGCGGGGCCATAACATAATACAACCCTTCGGGCGTATAAAAATAGATCTAAGGCAAAACGGAAATGTGTAAAATGTTCTAAGGACTATTCTGTGTAAATTCAATCCACACATGTCTAGATGTAAATGTAGGTGTTGTGGAATACCTACGGATGGCCAGACGGACAAACAGATGGACGGACGGTCGGACGGAGAAATTTATTCTAAAAATGTCCACGATCGGCGACGTATAAAAAATCTTAGTGTTCGTCGTAGTTTTTTGACCAATGAAATTGCAGTATATTTGAAAATGTCGGCGCTATATTTAATATAAACGCACTGCTGGTCAGTTTATGTCACGGATATACATAGCCACGCCCCGTTTTCTATGCAGTTATAAAAATGATTTAATTTTTGGGAAAATGATGTAATTTTTGGGAAAATGATGTCATTCCAGTAAGGATCGCTTGATAGTAGCTCCGATCGGAGGCGTGGTTTGAAGAATGACAGTAGAAACGTATGTTTACATTGGTTGACGAACACTAAGTTAGATAAGGTCTGTATAGTAGATTCTACGCGACATAAACGTTCAAAGGCTGCGCCTTTCGAACGTTTATATCGCGTAGAATCTACTATACAGCCTCTATCTAATACGTAAAAAGAGTCGCAATTAGCATCTCTGACTGACGGTCCGTCTCAACATTATCCGGAGGTTCAATGAATCCGGAAATGAAATAAAGACGGAAACCAGACTTACACTGTATCCAAGAAAAAAAACCGTGCCTGCATATCGATGCTCTTCAACAAAAAACCTCGTAACTGCAGCTTAAAACAAGCTGCAGTTACGAGGTTCTTTGTTGAAAAGTGACGGTATATATTTTAGAGCTACCAGACTTGCCAAAACCATACAATTTTACATATCTTACAAAAGACAGATAGATACACTTTTCTGACTAAATGTATCATGGGGAATCCGATTCTGAAATTAATTTTACGTTTAAATGTCTTTTTGACCAAAATATACAAGATGGCCGCCAACGCAAATATGAAAAAGTGACTATAAAATGGTTACTTTGGAACAAGATCACATACAATCAAGTGTAAATACATTTTTCAGACTGAATTTGTCACGAGAAATCTGTTTCTGACATTAGTATTGCATGAAAATGTTGTCTTGACCAACATTTTCAAGATAGCTGCCAGTGAAATGTTGATAAAATTCTAAATAACTGTTGAAGTAAGTAGCCTAAAATCATGGGAAAATACACTTTTCTGGCTGAATCTATCATGATAAATCCGACTCTGGCATTTATTTTATTCTGAATTTCTTTCTAACTAAAATATACAAGATGGCCGCCAATGCAAATTTGAAAAAAAACTTTAAATGATTACTTCTGAACCAGATCACCTATAATCAAGTGTAAATATATTATTCACACTCAATGAAATATGGGGAATCCTATTCTGGCATCATTTTGATGCTAGAATGTCGTTTTGACCAAAATATCAAGGATGGACGCCATACGATGGAGTAAATAGAAACATAAAATGGTATCCTGGTGTTCCATTGTTCATGATAACAAGTTCTACTATATTTAGTAACTGCCACTATATGATATGAAAACAAACATCTGAAACAGTGAAAAGACACTTGATTTAATCTGAATCGGAGCTTTCAGAATCACTGATTTGGGTAGAATTATATTCCTACCAATTATCGCCTCCTTCCCGCTTATCAATATCATTTGATCCGTCATCATCCGATTCAAACTCGCTTTCATAAGCTTCTTCCAGTGCATGTAGGGTAACCGGAAGAGCAGGACGTGTAAAGCTGACAGGGCGACAGCGCCCCCCCCCACCAACTCCCATCCATGTCCAAGGTGAGATGGATGCTGCTTCACGACAGGGTGATGCACAAGATAGGCCAAGTAGTTGGCACGCAGCACATGTTGGCGGAGGCTATCTCCATCAGGAGAAAGTCGCATAAATGACTTCTTTTTCATGGTCTTCCACTAAGTGGAATGAGTCTCAGCCACAGAGGGGCTTTTCCTATCCCCAAAGACCACTTCTCGCGTAAACTGGAAGAGTCAATCTACCACTTTTCCCTCCATAATATAATTTACTACACACTGGCCTAGCTGCTTTCTCGCTAAAGGCTCTTCGCCACTTTGCAATAGTCACCCATTGGTTGCTGGGTTGACAGATTTGTATAGTGGGTGCCAAAGAAGTACACAACCTCTTTATCAACTGTCTGTACTATATCGGTCAGGTAGCTGAATATCTGTTCTTGCATCCTAATTTTGTTGCTACTGCTACACAGCAGTGTCTTGAAAGATCCAGCAGAAGGAAATTGATCGTCCAATTTCATATGGGTGTTAGGGATATATATTTTGCCCTGAACCCTCTTTTCCCGTTCGTTATCTTAAGTCAAGAAAGTAAATGTAGCGTCGTATATGTCATTTACGCAGATGATACCAGTAACCAATGGATGACTACAGCTTTGATCAATCAGAGGCAGATACCATAAGTGTTTTCAATATAGCCTACGCACTGCTGCGGGAGTCAGGCTGTAATGGCCCTGTTGTAATTGATGCATTTGATACTAATGCATATGTAGCGGCTGCATACCTCTCACATCAACTGCCTAGTATGATTTTCATTAAGAGAAAACAGGATATGATCTCTTGAACTGGACTGGTTGTTGACGAGATGGCAGACTGTATTTTGCAGTTGCATTGAATGACCAGTTGTGATGCAAACTCTGGTTTCTACGGCAAGGGTTAGATGTCCTATATGACAAAGTGGCGAAGAGCCCTTTTGCGAGAAAGTAGCTCGGCCAGTGCAGAGTAAATCTGGAGGGAGAAGTGATAGATGGACTCTTCCAGTTTACGCGAGAAGTGGTCTTTGGGGATAGGAAAAGACCCTCTGTGGCTGAGGTTCTTGCCACTAAGTAAAAGACCATGAAAAAGAAGTCATTTATGCGACTTTCTCCTGATAGAGATAGCCCCCACCAACATGTGCTGCGTGCCAACTACTTGGCCTATCTTGTGCATCACCCTGCAGAGAAGCAGTTTCCATCTTCACTAGAACATAAATGGGGTTTTGGTTGGTGACCGCTGAAGTCCTGCTATTCCGGTTACCCTGCCTGCACTCGAAAAGCTTATGAAAGCGAGTGTGAATCGGACGATGACGGATCAAATGAAGAGGCGGGGCGATAATTCGTCAGAATCTGATTCTACCGAATACAGTGATTCTGAAAGCTTTGATTAAGATTAGATAATATAACATTTCACCGTTTCGGAAGTTTGTTTTCATATGAAATAGTTGCAGTTACATGTATTAAAGATAGGTAGAACTTGTTATCATGAACAATGAATTGCCAGGGTGCCATTTTATGTTTCTGTTCACTCCCATTATATGACTTCCATACTTGATTTTTTGGTCAAAACGACATTCTAGCATCAAAATGATGTCAGAATAGGATTCCCCATATTTGATTGAGTGTGAATGATATATTTACACCTGATTATAGGTGATCTGGTTCAGAAGTAATCATTTAAAGTTTTTTTTCAAACTTGAATTAGTGGCCATCACGTACATTTTAGTCAAAAAGGCACTTCGTGAAAAATAAATGCCAGAGCCGGATTTATCATGATAGATTTAGTCAGAAAAGTGTATGTACACATGATTTTAGGCTATTTACTTTAAAAGTTATCTAAATTTTACTTTTTCAACATTTCACTGGCAGCCATCTTGAAAACGTTGGTCAAGACAACATTCTAGTGTGATGCTAATCATTGTAGTAATGTGAGAAACAGATTCCTCGTAATAAATTCAGTCTGAAAAGTGTATTTACACTTGATTGTATGTGATCTTGTTCCAAAGTAACCATTTTATAGTCACTTTTTCATATTTGCGTTGGTGGCCATCTTGTATATTTTGGTCAAAAAGACATTTAAACGTAAAATTAATTTCAGAATCAGATTCCCCATGATACATTTAGTCAGAAAAGTGTATTTACACTTGACTTTATGCTATTAACTTCAAAAATTATTTATACTTTATTTTTTCAACATTACACTGGCGGCCATCTTAAATTTTTTGGTCAAAACAACATTTTAGTGTAAAACTAATGTCAGAAACGGATTCCTCGTAATGAATTCAGTCTGAAAAGTGCATTTACACTTGATTGTAGGTGATCTGGTTCAAAAGTTAATTTTTCAATATGGCGCCGGCGGCCATTTTGGATTTGGCCCTGTAGCAAAAAACGCCAGCAAAATCTCGAGGGGCATGGTTTCTAAATTTTTTGTAAAAGGTCTATAGATGTCAAATCAATCGTCAAAACATGTTAGCCAGAGAATGGTCACGGGATTGGGGTATTGGACCCAACTAAGACAAAAGCGGATGCTAATAAAGATTGAAATTATGTATAGGCCTACTATAGTAAAATGAGCAATTGCTAAGTGTCAGCATGGCCTTTTTATGGTTCAATATTTTCCCAAAACCAAGCATTTTATTTAAGGCACATCAAAAATTTGCGAGAACATGGTAATCGTATATTTGAAAAGTTCAAATCGAGGATATTTGCGTGCAAAGCTGGGCGTATGCGCACGTAAATTTACTAATTAACTCTGTTTTCTGCTGATATTCGCCCGATTTCTTCCCGATGAATGAATGGCTATGGTGAACCGAAAATTATAATTTAATGCATTAATATGCGTTATGTTTCCCAACATATTCATGCAACGTCATAAACATTCGACCGTGGAACATTAAAAAATATCGAGGTTTTACAACGTCGCCTGAGTAAGTCCGACAAGAACAAGACAGAGATTTCTTGCTTGGGAAAGAATGACTGGAAATTGATAGCAAACCGCGACTTTAGCAATAGATATTTCATCGCATTGTTGATGCATTTACGTCTTAAAGGACTGTGGATTTGGCATCAAAATTACTATTTTGCAAGAATTCCAGACATACGCATAAAACATATTCATAATAAAGACACATCAAAGAACTGGCGTAATATATCAATCAAATCTGACACAGATATCCCCGTATATAACACAGGAACAATTTTCTACCGAATATTGGACTGCCTAAATGTAGATTTTATTACATTAAAGCATTTCCATTCCACAAAGTTATATCGTAAACTATAGCCTCATATAGTCGTTAAATATTCTGTTTTCTGTCTCCATAATATTGGTACATGTATCTATAGAGATATCTAGCCAATACAATAGCATATCGCCGCTTTTCAACAAAAACCCGTAACTGCAGATTAAAACAAGCTGTAGTTACAAGGTTACAGCGATAAAGGGGGGAATATATTATATCAGATAATCCTTAATTTCCAAGTACATTTATCAATGTGATATACAGCAAGATGGCCATGATTAGAACGATTTAATCTACAACTAAAGACAATAACAAACTGACAAAATTAGAATATATGACTGTATACGCTTTCTAATTTCCTGATCCTATTAACTACAAAGAAAGAGATTTTTCATCAGTAAAGGAATACGATATGTCATAGTTATATAGTCTTCCATTGGGATAGTCTTAAAAGCAATTACAAATTTTAATCAAAACCCTTTACAGAGGTCACGGACAAGATAAATCCAATACAGGACATTCATTCCATTGTCTTAAGGGGGAATGCTCCAGTTTCCTAATTTTTCCCCAATAATAGAATTTATTTATATTTTGTATGTTGAAATAACATGTTATTGCCAATTGAAAAATAAAATAAAAAAAGAGGGTCAGCGATCTTGTTTGAATTTTATAGGCATTCGTATCACATACCCCTACATCGAAAAAATGCACAATTTCTTGCACCTGCCTAATGTCACAAAAATGCTAATAAAATGCTGTATATTCATCGTTTAGTCCCGAAAACGGATTTAAAGTAACATCTTAGATTTAATAAGAACAGAAAACCCAAAATATGTGCTATTATAAACGCGTAAATGTATAAAACAGCATGCTTACGTATTCGGTTTGATCAACGAAGCTGGAGTGTTTTATGTCAAAATTTGCATATTTTTGGAATAATTTCAGGTTCTACATAATATAATTTGATAGAACTCCTTCGTTGTATTAAGCAACATGTCCTGGTAATAATTCAAAAAGAAAATGTATAGGTCAGCGCACTTATTAGTGAATTACAGCATTTTTTATCAGCTACACATGAATAAAATGAAGCAAAACAGTGGTAACTGCATACACACTTACGACAGTCTTGCTCTAAATAATCGATTTCCATCTTGAGGAAATCAGTTTCGCATAATAAATACACTTTTACCGTCGAAAATGGTAAGTTGCAATGACGTGTTATATTATTGAAATTATGGTAGCGAAACATATTGATACGAAACATTTAATTTACTACAGTAATGACCGAGTGTTCCGAAAAACTGGAGCATTCCCCCGTAAAACGAAAAGAAAGTGTTGGGTTAATAGTAAACAAGGGGTCCAACGTACACAAGTTTTTGTGGTCAAAAAGATCGGCAGTGGACAAAGATGGCGGTTAAATTATTGAATTTGTGTCGATTTTGGGGACAAAAACTGAAAGTAAGTACGTTTCTTGGCTTTGATATACCATGTCACCTAGCCGAGGATGTGGAGACAGTATTCACGCTCCTAGGGAAATAGGCCTTAACTTCTGACATGTTCTCAAACTCCATTGATGCTCGAAGTAATGCGAAGCTTGAGGCGGCAACAAAATCCGAAACTGATTTTGACCTGTATAAAATCGCCATTTGCATTAAAAATGCGACGAAATGAGACCAACCCTCGCTGTCTACACCATTTAAACAATAAGACCAACAATCTGATTGCACTTTTAATGTATGCAACACCTCGCATTCATGAAAAAAACCCTGTGTAATCTGTCTAAGGTGGACTGTGGCCAACTGTACGAAAATAATGTCGCCACCATGTCAAATCTAACGATCCCTTGTCAAATTTCGAATTGTGTTTCCCAAAGGTTTTGTTTTGAAATCCTTTCACATATCTGAAACAGGATACCCAAACCCCCACAAATGGTTTTATTTTACCCTCAAAATGAATCTTGTACCCCTCGTTTTTGTAGACAGCCTACTTTGTCTCTTAAAGAGGGGGTGCAAGCATCCTGTAAAATAAGCATTTGTACCCCCAGATTTAAGAATCAATGGGAACGCTGCTGAAAAGTATTAAAGAACGTTGTTTTAGAATCACTAATTCTCTTTGAGAATGAAGTGATGTTAAAAATATTTATAAATTATATAGTCTAGATCTATGTTTAGTAGGAGTCAGTCAGGCTTCAGTAAGAAATTGACTGGATCTACTGCCACTGCGTGACTTAATAATTCCCTTTGATAAGATGTAAAAATATCGAGGAAAAGGAATAAGACGGTATCAAAAATTTTCTTCCTTTTCGTCAATATTTTCTAATTGTTCAACACTTGGTTGTATGTATCATTCATTGTTTGGGAAATGGTTATATTAATCATTGTCATCATTATAATGCCGTTGTTTGAATAAATCTTGTTTATATTTTTCAGGTGATGTTAATCTTCCATGGCAGACACTTGACCGTAGCAGATAGATCAGTATCCCGGTCCTGATGAATTCCGAGAAATAACTGGCATAACTGTCTGAATTCACTGAGACGGCATACTAGAAATATTACCTGAAGTCACAAATGAACATTTTTATGCATGTTTTTCAAGAACCCTGTAAACACACTGTAAATATGGATGCTATTGATTTATGAAGTTTGATACAAGACATGGTGAAAACCACAGTCAAGCTTCAAGATGATGGATGATGGTACCCAGTCTGGCAATGCTAATGACCAGACCTACAGCTTTTAAAGAAGTTTATGTTAAATTAACCCTTTCCCAAACCGCAAAATTTTAGGATTGTCCACTTTTTAAGTTGTTTCAGAGACCAAAAACAGATGTTGATTAAGGTAGGACTTGCCTATGATATAGCTCAGAAAACATTGAGACAGAAGGAGAAAATGCTGGTTATCAGAATTTTCTTCTTTTACCTCAATGTTTCTCAAGCCTTTTCTATTAAGGACGTTAAAATCAGGTATTGTTTGAGAAAGGAATGATTAAGCATTTTGTCTTCTGATACTATTTGGTGTTGCTCGTTACAGAATAAAATCCTGTCAAACTTGTACAATGTGGTACTGTATAACCCTTCCCAAGACAACAAAATTTGATGTTGGTCCAAATTCAAAGATGTTGCAGACAGTAATTTAAAGTGAAAAAGATTTTATGATTTTTGGTCTTTCTTGCTTGAAAATATTGTGGAAAATGAAAAGATTGCTTGCTTGTCATATGTATGCAATTTCTTGATTTTCCACAATGTTATATCAAAAAACCTCTATCTTGTTGGGCATCAATTTCAAAATGCCACTTTATGGTAAACTGATGGAGTAACCTTTGTCCGCTAGACTGGTCAAAATAGAAAATGGTTGCCGACAACAATGTGAATCTGACTTACAATGTGAAATCGTTGGCTCAGCACGAAACAGTTGTAACTGCCTATAAACATATAGGCTGTTAGAACTGTTTCACGCTGAGCCATCGATAATGTTGAATGTTCATTTCATATGGTAGAAAAATAAAAAGGGATAAGGGGGTGAATGCTTATTGTCAGCATTTTTATTACGCTTCCCTCAATGTTTTCAAAAGCATCATCTCATAGATCTATACATCACGATCAAGGATTGTTTTAGAAAAAGTCACCAGACCTCTGGCTCGACCAGTATCCTTTCTGCCATTCGCAAAGGCGACTCTAGTGGGGGATTGGTGCCCCTAGGAAAAATCCTGGATCAGACCTTGATTTGACAGAAGTCTTTCAATCGCCAATGGATTTGAATAATCAAAATGAGAGAGCAGTTGATGGCTTTGATTGGAAGTTCTGTTAGTACATGATTATTGAGAAAACATGTAGATGTCCAAAATCTGTGAAAACTTTTTCATTCGCTATGGTAAAATCATTGATGGAAAAGGAAATATCAAGGTGTATCAATGAATCTTTTCTCTTCAAAATTTTTAAAAGATGTTCCAGACACTCACGGGATAAATTATCTTTAACTTGAATTTTTACTACAGATTTTCCATAGACAAAGACATCTGTCAAAAGCAGATTAAAATGTCATCTGACAATTTCAGACTACCAGGCTACTAGCAAATAATGAACCAATGACCAATTGGATCATTCAGGACCGAGCCTTTGAAAGCATCAACTGGAAAAGGTTGCTGGTAACTATATTAACAATTTCATCCTTTTCCACAAGTGTATCGCATGGCAGGACAACTGGGCTTATAGGTGATAGGACATTGAATGAACAAATAATTCATTTTTCCATTTATTTTCAACTCATTTTTATGTCCCTGATAGATTAACCTTGTGAAATCATTGATGCAAAAGAAGGAATAATATAATTTCTCCTTTTGCCTCAATATTTTCTAAGCTCTCTACACAAATGCTATCTTCATTAAGAAACAGCTGATTTCAAATTGGGCCAGTCCAACATTTAGTTGTTTGGGAAAGGATTAAAATGAGGTGAAAAAAAAAATATAAATCAAAAAAGCAAACTCAAGATTCTTCAACCATTGCTATTTTCTTTAATTACACAAAACAAACTCCAATTTCATATCGCTTGGGAATTGCCAAAACCAAAGTACATTAATAATTTACTTGGAAATCAAAGGCTAGATATCTAAAACTTTGCAAAAAAAAAACAAAAAAAAAAAACTTAAGACTCTCATTTTAACAAACAAGTCTATTTGAAACTCTCTAATAAGGTAAGCTTTTGAGACCATGGAGGAATTAGATGCTTGTCCAGGGACAATTTATTGATCCTGCTTTAAACTCTGGCAAAAAAAGTCCAAAGTTTTTTAAACTAAATTAGCCCACAATAAAGTCTATTAATGCATGACAATTAATCTAAAACATGTAAATCTTTAACATGATAAGAACCGTTGTAACAGTTTATCTTGGCCTCGGGGTATCATGGCCCCCACCCTGGGTATCTTGCCCTCCACCTAAAATTTTGTTCCAGAGTCCCCAAAAATTCAAACAATGTCTACAAATGTTACACCTTCTGTTAAAAGTAAAGAAAAAACAAAGTTTAATGTGTTTTGGTCAATTTTTCGACTTTTTTGCTTGAAATAGATGCTCAGGAGCCAAAATAAACCGATGCACCGGTAAAGCTAGTGATAAATGACCTGACAGAGCATACCTAGCTAATAGCTAAATATGCTCTGCCTGGTCATTTATATTGAGCTTCATTCAAAAAAATAGTTATCTCTTTTCAATGAAGTTTGGATGAAAAGTCTTCAAATTCATGCAGTTCGTTAGTAAACATGAAAAGTTTTGTCTCTCCCTCTAGCGTGTAGCCTCAGGTACTCATCCAAGTGGAGATTAATCTGTAACACATCATTCTCTTTGATTCAACTGTTTCCTGAATGGTCTTATTCCCTGAAATATAGAAACAATACCTCACAAAGTTGGATAGTTTTGGTAGATTACTGCTTTGATGGAGTTTACAGCTGCATTCAACAATATTTCAGCTTCACTTTTGTAGCTGGTGCACCTAACAATGTGCCCCATCAATGCTTTGTATCAAATTTATTACAATAACCAATTAAATCCACCAGCTATTCATCTCTAGCTTTAGTTAATGAAAGGTTGTTTACAACTTTAAACTCATAAGTCATTTTTCTACATGCTTTTCTACATCATGAATGTACATACCATGTAATCCATTACCACAAATTGAATTCCCAGATCATCAATACTTTGGAAATCATTAATCATTTTTGAGAAAAAGAAAAGTAAAACAAATCATATTCACTTGAAATTGTCGTCTGCAACATCTTGAATTTAGACCAATCTAGATAATAACAGCCTCTGTCTTAACTTAGCTGTATGAAGTGTAAAGCGTTACAGAAGCGCACCTCTGGTATGCAGGGCACATTAAATGTTGTGCTTTGTTCTGGCTTATCGTAATGGGGACTGCTATCCCCCACACCTCCTTCTCTTTTTCCTTGACCCTTTTCGATACTTTTTACATGAATTTTGATTTTTTTTTATCTCTAACCCTAACCAAAAGCATACAAAATAGGACAACACTGATTTTGCGCCTGGTAAACCAGAGACTACCCCAGACGACCATATCAAGTGAATGTAATTTTACATTTCGGGTCCCTCTGGATAGAAAACACTTTGGAAAATGAACACATGTATTGCTCATTCATTTTCAATTTCCACAGTATTTTCTAGAGCATTGTTATTTTGATAATGTTTGGGCCCCAAAATGCGTCAAATGGACTTGATAATACGCCTAGGACTTCTTTATAACAAAATTCATTGTTACGCGAACTTACGCCTCTGAATCTGCAGCGCAATTCGAAATTTTTACAGGAGATAGTTGGATTAATAGTTGACATGGTGGCGACATTATTTTCGTACAGTTGACCACAGTCCACCTTAGACAGCTTACATAGGTTTTTTTCGTGAATGCGAGGTGTTGCATACATTAAAAGTGCAATCAGATTGTTGGGCTTATTGTTTAAATGGTGTAGACAGCCAGGGTAAGTCTCATTTCATGGCGTTTTTTATGCAAAAGGCGATTTTATACGGGTCACAATCAGTTCCAGATTTTGTTGCCGCCTCAAGCTTCGCATTACTTCGAGCATCAATGGAGTTTGAGAACATGTCAGAAGTTAAGGCCTATTTCCCTAGGAGCGTGAATACTGTCTCCACATCCTCGGCTAGGTGACATGGTATATCAAAGCCAAGAAACGTACTTACTTTCAGTTTTTGTCCCCAAAATCAACCAAAATTCAATCATTTAGCCGCCATCTTTGTCCACTGCCGATCTTTTTGACCACAAAAACTTGTGTACGTTGGACCCCTTGGTAAACATGCTTGTTATACACGCGTGCCATTATTTTCCTTTATCATGTATCATACATTTGAATTAAAGACTGTGTCGGAGATAAGTGGATGAGCGAGATGTGATCAAAGTGAAAACGATTTTTTCCTTTTACAAAATGACTTCATAACATCATTCTCCAAACAGTCTTTCCAAATCCCACAAAAAATATTCCATATATTTGATAGAGGTCGTCAAGCACGGAAATGAAGAGTAGACACGCCATCTAAAATATTGCTCTATAAATATTGCTCTATAAATAAAATATTACAATATATCATAAAGAAATGACGTATAGTTAATGGCAAAAAGACTGAAAGTTACAGTTTATTGCAGTGATGCCTTTTTCTTGATGTAAAGAATTGATTTTCTACATGTTTGATGGGGATAAGCATATTTTCGGTGACGGTCAAAAATATATTAACTGCAGCTTATTCAAGCTGTAGTTATGGCATTTTTGAACGTAACCAAATATATATTTGTTCCGTTCAATTTTGTTAATATTCCGGAACTATAAAGTCTTTTATTGGTTGTATTTACAAAAAAGATTGCTGATAGAAATATCTCTATGACAGTTAGGTCTACTTGGGCATTAATGATTAAAAGATTAGAGATATTTCGTCCTTCTGATTTATGTCAAATTTTGTAAATCCAATATGTAACTGGCTTTGGATTTTGGCATTACTGTGTATGAGAGAAGATCTGCTTTGTCAATATTTTTAAAATGCATTTATCATTAAAATGTCGAAATGGTATAAATGTCAATTATTATTTCGCTCAACAACGTACTATAAAATAGTGCGTTTACCTCTTATATTTTTTGGACACGTTTTTTTTCAGCTTTTTTTGCGATTCAATCGAAGAAAAGTTACAACAATTTGTCAAATACTAAGTAAAAAAGTGGGGATATTTTATTTGGAAAAAATATAAAATCATCGCTGGTTAGTTTGGCTTAAAGTAATTGATGCACACGCACTTGAGCGGATTTGTATCATATTTTGCACCGATCATATGAATAATTCCCGTTTACATAGCCACAGGATCTATGAGCTCACTACAACCAAAATGTATGGTGGACCATTAGTGCTACTTTTAATTGAGTATCCCTGGTAAGGCATATGGAAAATGGGAAAAGAGAAAATACTACAGACATGATAAACATAGGCTCAGCATAATTTTAAACTTCCGACGCACTCCTAAGTGTATCTCTTTTCCTTACGAGATATAATAATGTTGTCATTTGGAGCAGCAACGAATCTAAAGAAAAACACATGCTAATTTAACGACCAACAACCTGTCCTTTTGCCTCAAAAATTCTTAGCTAGGTTAAACTTGCGTACCTCCTTTATCAACAGGCTTTGTGTCGTCTGATGAAAATATTCAAGTCTTAGTTTTGCCGTTTGAAGACAATTTTACATCAAGAACCTTTCAATACTAACTAAATTAGGGGGTACTAACGCAAACGACATGCTGATTCGTTTCTAAATTGGAATTTTGTTAAAAAGAGTGGGTGGCATAACTCTGTTGACTCTTTCCAAAACAGCAAAATTCGTCGGTCACATTCGAAAATGTCGTAACTACAGCTTCAATAAGCTGTAGTTACGACATTTTTGAACGTGACCGACGAAATATTTAGACTGCTCCAAATCAAACGAACTGTTTCAGACGATACAATGAATGTTGATGGAGATACACAATATTGCACTGAACGCTTGAGACCAAAGGAGAGAGATAATGCTAATTATCAGCATTTTCTTCTTTTGCCTCAATGTTTATCATGCTTTGTTTTTGTTAGACAAGCCACAGCGATGTCGTGTTTGTAAAAGGTTAAAAACAATTCGGAAACAAATGATATAATGAAAGGATGGGTTGCAATAAGGGGTCAAAAAATAGATTTTCTTTAAATTTTGTGGATTGATAGGGTTACATAATATCTTTAATTTGTATGTGTAAAAAATCTGGTTTCGTCTTATTTTTCGAGATATGGGTAAATAAAGTGGATGGGGTAAGATGGACTGAAACACAGTAGGGGTCATTCTAAGTCGCATATCTTTCTTGTTTTTAGCTCCAGATGCGTGAAAATTTGTATGCGTGTCTTGTGATATATGCGTTAAACATTTATAGGCTTGCATTTGATATTCCATGTATATCTTTTCCGAAATACCCATTCTTCTTTCTTTCGAAGAATTTCGCTATTTTATAACGACCAACTTTACCAAACTATCTCCACACGTTTTATTTGAAACCCGATTTCTATGAAACTTTACAGATGTATTGTCCAGATATTAATGTAACTTTGCGTGTAATTTGAAAGAAAAGCGTTGGTCAGTTTTTAAGATATTTGACCTTGACCTTCAAAATGACTTCAAAACTGGGGAAATGCCAAAATGTGATAGTTAAAGTGCCAATTTTATTCATAAGGATTGGAAACATGGTTTCTTTTTATTGTCCCTAATGAGTTTCATAGCAATATTTACTTTTTTGTATCGTACAACCCATTCGGAAGAATGGGAATGAAAAGAATTTTTTTTACTTCTCAGTTTTCTTATCAAACTAAATATTGCACATGAAACATGTCTACGCGGAAAGCGCTGTGATTAATATTACTACCATATGTGAGTGAAATTAAATATTAGCATTATGTTAAGAATGCCAAAGCTTTATAGATCTATGCAACATGAATTGTGTAAGAGTTTATATTCACTCATCTCATGATGGACAAGAATTATCAATTTGCTAGGAGAAAACTAATCATTTTCAGATTGCATTTCTTATATGGTTATAAAGAAGACGCATTGTGAATGATTTTACTAAATGCCCAAATGTGCTTACAATTAATTAACTTAAGCTAAATATCTTTATAACGTTATATAATATCAACAAAAAGAAAATAATTTTAAATGTATAGACATGCCTTAAACAAATATCTGTCTATCAATGATTTCATTAGATGAAATGACCGGGTAACACTGAGAGGTGACCAAGTTTATTATATTGAGTATATCACTTTTAACGATAAAATCATACAATAAAAAACCCAATCATGTGTGAAATACATTCTTTTATAAATGGGCTGTCACATGCCATTCAACCCTAACCATTTTCCCAACAATGCGTAGTTTTAACGGACATTCCAGGATTTGATGTTATTTTGAAGGTCAAGGTCAAATATCTCAACAACGGACCAACGCTTTTCTTTCAAATTTCACGCAAAGTTATAATAATATCTGGATAGTACATCTGTAAAGTTTCATAAAAATCGAATTTCAAATAAAACATGTGGAGATAGTTTGGTAAAGTTGGTCGTTAAAAAATAGCGAAATTCTGCGAAAGAAATAAGAATGAATATTACGGAAAAAATATACATAGAATATCAAATAAAAACCAATAAATGTTTAACGCATATATCACAAGACACGCATACAAATTTTCACGCATCTGGAGCTGCAAATAAGAAAGATAATCGACTTAGAATGACCCCTACTGTGTTTCAGTCCATCTTACCCCACCCACTTTATTTACCCATATCTCGGAAAATAAGCCGAAACCAGATTTTTTACACATACAAATTAAAGATATTATATAACCCTATCAATCCACAAAATTTAAAGAAAATCTATTTTTTGACCCCTTATTGCAACCCATCCTTTGGCTATTTAAAGTAAAAAAATGTATCGGTCATTGAATAAAATGAATATAGCAGATTTAAACACATCTCGAAACGACAAGACAATTACTTTTGAATGTTTTTAATTTCAGACAGGCCCGTAGGAACAGGGGGCTAGATGGGCTAAGCCTCCCTCCTAAAGTTGGCCACAACTGCCGAAGTTTCCATATTTTACACTGATTTTTAGGCATACTCCCAGTTAGCACCCCTATTCCCAATTTTCAGACACAGGGGCTTCAGCACGTCAAATGTAAATTGCTTTATACGGACCTGTCACAGAATAGAATTTCTGAAAGCGTACCTTTAAGTTTTTGCTTGAGTACTTCAGCTTTCGTCATAGTTTTCGTCTGTATTAATTTAGGTATCGTTCAGTTTTGTCGGGGATTAACGCCGCCTGAGGAAGTCGTGAGCGATGTTAACATTGTGTCCCCAATGTGCGGTAGATTATACCTCTCCCTGTTTAACCCTTTCCCAAACGACAATATTTTAGGGTGGTAAATCTTGACAGGTGCTGCAGAGGACAAATTCTATGTTAATGAACGATTTGTGTGAAATATTGGCAAAGAAAATATTGAGGCAAAAGAATAAAATGCTGACTATCAGCATTTTCTTCTTTTGCCTCAATATTTTCACAAGACTTGTCTATTACATATACCTACTTCAAAAGTAGATCTTGATTTGGAAAAAGGTTAACTACGATTTGTGTGTTTTGATCTGTATCGCCTTCTTTACCCCTTACACGGACCTTGAGACAACTAATTTACCCGACGAAGCCGGAAAAAGTAAGGCGAAATTGCCAAGGTACGCTTTCATAAATTGTTTATGTTTGAGATTGAAACGTTCAAATCAAACATATAATGAACACTATCACAGAGTTTAAAATTCAAAACAAGATAAACAATTGAATTGGTCAAAATTGCAAAGATACAAATATGAATAACAGTCGTTTCCATGACGCAGTACTGATTAGCGAAAAGCAAATTACTAGAACATCTTCTGTTGTTTTTTTATCTAAAACGTATCTTTACTTGAAATTGTCGCCAGCTACATCTTTAAACATGGACATGCCTCAAATTTTGGCATAGAAAGAGGGGACAGGGGGGCCAGCCTCCCCCCCCCCCCCCCAAAAAAAAAAAATTTTTAGAAGGGGCCAGCATATCCTTTGCCTCCCCCCAATAACTCACAATGAAAAAAAATATTTTCCTCCAAGAAAGGTCCAGGTATAAAATGCTGTCTAAAAGTGCCCAGATTACAGGAAATGGCTTCTTAGAGTTCATTTTTTTCTGGGGGGCACGCCCCCAGACCTCCTAGCAACGATACGCTCGGTTGGCTTCCATTCACTTAAACATTTGACCCCCAAAAATTTTAAACCTTCCTACGCCTATGTAGTAATGTGTTTAAACACAAGGATAATGCATTCCATACAAATGTTGCAAGTCCCTCCTAGCAAGTCGGAGAACAAATTTATCATCTACCACGGTTGTATACAAATTGTAGAGAAGATATATTTAACCTGTTTAACCCTTTCCCAAACGACTCAATTTTAGAGTGATCCACTTGAACAACTGACCCAAATGACAAAATGGATGTTATTAAAGATAGGATTTGTGTCAAATATGATAAAGAAAATATTGAGACAAAAGGAGAAACTGTTGGTTATCAGCATTTTCTTCTTTTATTGCAATGTTTTTCCCAATCCCATTATAATAGTGACGTCAAAAACAGGTCTTGTTTGGGAAAGGGTTGATTGCAGTATCAAACACAAAACAATCCGCTTGGCATATGCAAACGTCTTAATATGTATTCAATCAATTAGTTGTCGACTTTACAATGGATAAGTAAAAAATAACAAAAAGTTAATAAAGACTTGGCAAATTTTGCAATACATCAGGTGGTACATAAGTACATAATCAAAACTTACCAATGCTACGCCCTGGTCTATCAAAGAGCAGTATTCCGTGACCATATGTCACCAACTAACAAACCGCACTCTTGTTACAACACTGTGATATTAGCAGGGCTAAATTGGCCACCATTCGCGCTCAAGCTCGAATAGAGCTATCGGTGAATCGAGCAATATAGCTTTTCACAGTCGACAGCAAGAAGTTGCGATTGTAATCAATATATTGGGGATTAACAGTGGTCGCCTTGTAAAGCCTGTGCTTACCAGTTGCGAACAAAAGCGTTATTTAAATTGAATCATAGGAATCAATTCTGAAATCGCCGCACATTTTTGATAAAGCAAAATAATTTTGCAAGTGACAAAATTATTACCAAAATGTGCAGTGTTCAATCTGATTAATAAAGATGAACGTCTCAGCCAATCAGATAATTTGTTGTGTAATCTAAAATTCTTTCATTGACCAAACGCCGGCTGTCAATCATAACCATCGATAAGCCAATCGACGATCAGAAAAATGCCACACACTCAATGTTTGTCTTAAAATCTTCATTACACGTGATATTTTATCGATCTATCGACTGACAATCAAAATAATTGACATGTCAATGCTCCTTATTGTTTGTCTTAGATTGTACGTTGGGCGGTGCGATCTATCGATTGGCGTTTGGTCAAATGGTAATATCGTTTAAGATATCTATATACTACTAAAACCTATTAATATATCAAGAAATATAAATGTCCATTATTTGGCATAATCAGAACTTACCAATAAGACGGGGTCTGTGAATCAGCGATATTCCGTTACCATATGTTAACCAGAAACCCAAACTCTAGCCACAACTATGTGATATGAGGTCCGCTAAATTGGTCATCGCTAGCGCTCAAGCCCGAAAAAAGTTATCGGTGAAACGAGCAATAGAACCATTCACAGTCGACAGCAAGAAGTTGCGATTGTAATCAATATATTGGGGATTAACAGTGATCGCATTTTAAAGCCTGTGCTGAGGAGTTATGAATTAAAACGTTATAAAAGTTAAGACACAAGAATCAATTCATAAGGTGTTGCAGAATTATGTTCCCTTACCTCAAGTTTTGCTGTGAATTAATGTACCGAATTCATCGTAATTAACATTGTCATCCATTTTGTCGTCTGTAACATTCATCGTATAATTTTGTTTTTTCGGGAAAGGATTATGTCATATAAAAATACATTCCGAGATGAGAGAGCCCTCGGGCAGAACTCCACTAAGATGAACAATGTTTCTTTTAAACCCATTACCAGACGATAAAATATTAGGGTCGTCCAAATTGAAAGATCATGCAGACGACAATTTCGAGTTAACATTTTTTTTTTTTAATTTTTGGGTCTTTTGTGATAGAAAATATTGTGGGAAATGAAGCAATTGCTTGTCACACGCAATTTCTTCATTTTTCATACTGTTTTCGAAAGCCTTAATCTTGTGGGGTATCAAAAGGCGTCTCTGTATGATTATGGGTTAAACCCTTTCTCAAACCGTAGGAATTAGGGCTGTTCACAAACTAATGCAGATGGAAGAATTACTTTATTGCCCTTACTGAATTTGTGAATAATATCGATCATAAAACATTTATGTAAAAGAAGATTAATTTACCTCAGTACGTGTTTTCTCAAGCGTTCTTTACAGGAAACGTCAAAATCCATTGAAAACAAACTAAATAGCATATAAAATCTGCCCTAACGTTTAAAATCGAGTTAAATATACCAGAATCAGCTCCAGCAGAGACAATAACAACAACAACGACGACAACAATAACAACAACAAGACCATGATAGTCCTCACCTGAATCAAGATGGTTTAAATCTTGGCACCTGTAAACTATCGTATAAATCATACATTTTTGAAAAATCTTGATACCTACGAATTGTACTATTTTACTTAACCCATTACCAAACGGCATAATTTTTAGACTAGTCCAAAATCAAAGATGTTGCAGACGACAATTTAAGTGAAAGAATTTTTACACGCTTGTGTCTTTTTACATAGAAACCATTTCGGGAAATGAAGAAATTGCTTGTCACAAGCAATCTCTTTATTTTCCACTATGTTTTCAAAAGCCATTATCTTGTGGGGAGTCAAAAGGAGGCACCGTGTTGTAAACTGGTAATGGGTTAATAAATGTGTATTATTGTCCTGTATTCGAATATACACTTTCCTTTTCGTGTCAGCATAGATCTCTTGTTTCCGGCTGTTTCTTTTTATTTTTGTATTAAAATCATTTGAATTAAGAAATGATGTACTTTACAATAGAAGTTGAACTTATTGTTAATATAAACATTAGTAGATCTCATGGAAATGTCATTTTACAAATATGTAAATGTTCAAGTAACCAATGTCCACACAAACCAGTTTTTTCAACAAAGCATCAAGAAAAAAGGGGAAAATAATCACGTAGTTTTCTCCTTTTCTCTCGTTGCTCTCTGCAACGCATTAAACGATGTTATACCCTAGTCTATAAAGGTAGATGAAGAAATATCATGCGTTGTTGGAATGAATGTTCGATATTATTTTCCCGCGACATTAGTGTTATGAGACAGAATAAGACTGATCCCAGAAAATATTGACTGACGCAGTGCCTCCAATTTCAAATTTAAAGTGTACTTCTAAGAATGTCGTATCTGCTAGAAAAAACCGCGACTACACAGTTTTTACTTGCAGCTACTACATCTGTTTATCAATTTCTAACAGAACTTTTATTTGTACATAAAAAAGTAGTATGACAGAAATATGAACGAATTTATTCAACAGCTTTAGCAATTTAATAGGCCATGAAATAATATGTACTGTACATTTATGTTGAAATAGGACGTGCTTATATGTTTCCTTTTGTAACACGTTTCTTAATCAATTGTAAACGATTGCATATATTTATTGTTTCTTGCCAATGGAATTGTGTAAATGAGCTTCGTATCTAGTACTATGTACATATTTTTGAATGAAAATGCTGATAACTCTTCTTCTGACATAATATTCTCTGAAGTTTTCTTAGGTCACTATCTAAAACGAATTTGTACGATGAATACTGTGTTTTCTTTCTTCAATGGTTTCACCTAGCCAAAAGTGCTTCATGTCTTAAATACCTGTATGCATCCACTGTCATTCTTGCCATTTTCGTTTTCGTTCTCTGGCAAGTTTAACAAAAGGTGGATACAGTTTCCATCTCATTATTAAGGTTTAACTGAATGTATGTCTTTCTGTATGCATGTACTGATTTATGTAATTAAGTCCAAAATGTCCGTCATATTGTATTGTTTTGTATGCTGTATTGTGTAATCCTCATGGGTCAACGACCTTCTGGATATTTGCTAATAAACTAAACTAAACTATGTTTTATTGGTTGTATTCAGGAAATCACCGATCCATTTTCATCTGTCATTATAAGATAAAGATATTGTGTGTGTTTTTTTTTATAGGACAGCTTATAGAATATGGACCTTTATAGCTTTTCAGATAGTCATGTTTCCAGATCAGCCTATGGTCATATGATATTTAAAACGGATCCTTCCTGCAAATTTGCAGTTGCTACTAGCAATGAAAAGGGTATTCGAGAACAATATAGGTCATGGTCAGATTATGCTAATCAGGATATATTTTGGTATCAAAAACCATTGGGGACTACTTAGGGGACCTTTTACCAGGTTTCGGCTAAGATGTAAAGAAATACCAAGTTAAATATTTGCTGTGGTAATTAAATCTCGTTCCCATCAATCTTTAGGCAGACGATACTAGGACATAATTTCAGATGCAAGTGAAAAGTAATGCAATACATTTTGGCAATCTATTCGAAAAGAAGTCCCATCACTCAAAATGAAGTGTACATTCCATTAAGGCTTCTTAGAACATTTTGCAATGTTGTCGGCATTTTGTACAGCCTTGATATGGACACAATGGCTCTCTGATGTACAAACTTTTTTCCATACACTAATGCCATTATTCTAGATAGCTATTGGAAATCAGCGTGAAAAAGAAGTATAAATGCTAAAATCGGTTATCATCTTTTTTTCAACATCATTACACACGCACCTTAAACATACGAGGGTTGATTGATAAGTAGTGAAGCTCACATAGAAAGGTTTGAATTGTAACTGTCAAACGATTTTATTTTTCAACATAATCCCCTTCTTTATCTATACTCTAGTGCCAGCGATTTTTAAGGCCTCAATGTAACTTTTGTAGAACTCCTTCTCCTGGTCGCTGAGAAAGGCCTCCAATGCTTGTATGACGTCATCATTTGACTGAAAGTTGGTACTAGCAATATCTTTTTTCAACTGTGTGTCTGATGGAGTAAGACCGGGTGAATAAGGCGGGCGTTCTACTAGTTCAAACCAACAGTCATTGATGGCAGCCATGGCAATGGCAGATTTATGAACAAGGGCATTGTCCTGGTTGAACAGTACACATTTGTTGAGTTTTCCATGGCGTTTGAGCTTGATGGTTTCTCTCAGTTGCCTTAAAAGTGATGCATAATACTGTCCATTAATTGTTTGGCCCTTTTGTAGATAATATACCATCAAGATGCCATCAGCATCAAAGAAAACCGAAGCCATAACATTTCCTGCTGATGGGACAGCATTTGCCTTTTTGGTGGGGGTGAGCCAGGGTGCTTCCATTGTTTGGACTGTTGTTTTGACTCTGGGGTGAAGTGATGGACCCAAGTTTCATCCATAGTCACAAACCTCTGCAGAAAGTTATCTGGGTCTGCCTCTAAAAGACTCATCACAAACACAGTTTACACAGTACTATAAGGGTCCTTTTAAAAGATCATGGTTCAAATGTTACTCTTCTGACACATTTTGTTTTTCGAGTGTGAGAATTGGCTTACTTCAAACCTTTCCGTCATACAACAGGGATGCTCGGAGGTCTACCAGCTTTACAAGCTATAGGTAAATCAGTGTAATTGCCCTATACTCGTCCAGAAAAGGCACATTCCTTCACAGATCACATTATAGAGAAACTTGCTACCACACCTAGTACTCGTAGAAGTTGCCACACACCCTTATACAACACGATTCGTCGCCAAGAATTGTGAGTTTCGGGTATTCCATGTTAAAAGATAAACATTCAAGTATTTTGGTACAAAGGAGAAGTTGACTTAACGTAGGCCTACGTTTTGACTTGACTGACAGGAAACTGATATCAACATGGACATAAAATCGGTATAATGCAAAACTTAAAGCTGGAGTTACGAGGTTTTGCAATAACACCAATTTAACAAAAGACCACCAGTGGTTAATAGGGCGTAACTTCACAATCAAACTACAGAAGCTGGAATGGTCGAACGTTGTAAATGTCAATTACTATAGAGTCATGTCTGACGTCTAGTCTATAGACATGACAATATCTGCCTTATTTCAGACATAGAAATTGTTTGACTGATATGTATATCACCCTTGAATATAACCTATATTAAACAAGCGTTTTGTATTTTTTTAATTCGTGAACCCAAACACAATTAACAGAATAACCAGCAAGATATAAATTTCAAGTTGTATATTTAGTATAGGCTTAGTGTTTAGTGTTTAGCCCTCTAATACTTTGTTCATTTAAATTAAAAGTGTAGATTCTTATAAACAGAGCAGGTATCAAAATTTGGTGTTATATTGTTGCAAAAATTGACCTTGATCAGAAAGGGATGTTTTTTTACAGACCATGCTCACATTAACATTTATATTACTGTCTTTGCTTTATGAATACAAATACAATCAATTATGAGTTAAACATGGTGAACTGGCGCTGGTTGTCCAGCCACAATTCAATAAATATGATATAATATGATAGAACAGACGTAACCGAGAAGGAAAATACGAATTTATTGCCAAAATTATTGGCTTCCATAGTTCTATCAAATTAATTTATGACTGAAATGTGTGGTTTCGTTTCCGTTGATACTGTAGTTCGATGTCGAGAAAGGCAATGTTCATAATGTTCTTGATATTTTAAAATCACATTGCCAAGCAGAATGGAACCAGATTAGCTATCTTTAACAAATCTATTGTATTGAACCAAAATGTAATCATATACGAGGGACAGTCGGAAAGTTTCCGGACTTTTCATGTTGTTGTCTCTCCACTTGCAACTTTATAAACACACTATATATTGGTGGAATCTACATTCATTCGCCAATCATGTGGTCAATTTATTTTCAAAGATTGTTGTGTATATACAATATTCTGTCCACTTATATGTGATAGGTGTTTTATCTATCATAGACTATTGGTTAGAGGAACAACAAGGGTAACAAATACACACACACAAAAAAGAAAAAAATAAGCCATTTCAATCGTGAAGGAGTTACCTTTTTGAATCACATTATTACTGGATATTAAATGTGGTTTAATAATTTCGATCATGGGATGAAAGCGCAATCAAAGCAGTCATGAAAAAGAGCTGGTTCTCCGCCCCGAAAAGATTAAGCTGTGTCCTTCGGTTGGTAGTCATGTTTGTTGTTGGGATTCCCGAGGATTGATAGTTACTCTTTTCAAGTCAAAAGATAAACACTGTCATTACCAAGTACAATTCTGAAGTAATTCAGAAACATCTAAGAGAAATGCTGAAACAAACGCTTCCCAGGTTAGCAAAGAAAAATGTTCTCCTTCTTCACGATTACGTACGCTCCCATACCACCGCATCTAAAGCGGAGATTTCCAACTTTTATAGTTGTTTTACCCTTCAGAATCTTATAGCCCAGACCTTACCACCCACGACTTGTACTTGTGTCTGGAACTGAAAAAAAATGCTTACTGAAAAGAAATATAAGACCAGGGCGCCTTCGATATCTGATATTACACTGTACATAATACAGTGGTCTACATTTTGGTTAACAATGGGAATAAAAAAAGCTCCCACGAAGATGGCAAAAGTGCACAATATGTCGATATTACAGTACTATAATCCTGTTCTCGTTTCGTTCTAGCCAACTGATATCGTTGTAAGCAGGGAATTACACATACTCGAGTGATCACATTTTATTCGAATACAGCAGATGAGTTTAGGATGGTTTAATTGTGGGTTACTATCGTACAACTGCCTAGAAGAAATGTAGAATTACAAAAAAATGCTACTAGGAATTAGATCAGAAGACATGTCAGTTTAATTTTATGAACAACCTACATCTAGTTTCCCTTTTGTGATTTAATTTGATTCAAATAACATGATATTGAATACTTGTCAATGGGAAAGTTTTTACTGCAACACAGACATAATTGTGGTATACGTCAATTAGAAATAGATCTAGATTGACTAGCATCAGATAGTGGATATTTTCGGTCAACGAAACCACAAACTTGCTTTATCAAACATGTATAATGCCATGTTCATGTCTGCAATGCCATCGTGCCCGTTTAGATGATTTAGATTGTTTTGTTTTTTTTTTTTATTAAGAACAACTCATTTTTTTATTTTGATGCTGATCCTATACCAAGACCAATGCCGTCGGGATTACCATATACAGCAAGATAGACACTTATGCAATAAATGTCAATTAGTATTAGGGATCAATGGCGCCCGAAAACACATTCTCCTCATTATCTCTCTACGGAACGATAAACTTGCCTAATTAACAAATATACACGCCCGATTAATGTCTACAAATCCCATAGATGGACAAATTACAGACATTTTGACCCGGTCAATTCTGTGATGAAATATTATTCCATTATTTTGAGAGGAAAATTTCCGTCAACCAAAAAAACAAAAAAAATAAATAAATAAAATAAAAAAAAAATCAATTATATTGATAAAAATTGTAAGGACTACATCCAACATCCAAGTTAATTAAAAATCCGAAAGATAAAGCTTCTGAAATCAAATGTGATATGAAAATTAATACGCGAAAATGGGATGAGATGAGATGGAAAAATGAGCAATAAGGACGCGTTCTAATATATCAACCACATCTTACCCTATTCGAATGAAACATTTTTTTCAAATTCCATTTCTTTCGTTAGATAATCTTTTTATTCATACTTATTTGGAGAATTTATGATCTAATTTGAAGTAAATACAACCCCTTTATTTACGCATCTGACCTTAGGCGTAAGAACAATAACAACTTCGCCGATCGAAAAGAATTTAACGGGAACAAAACTAAGCAGAATGAGTGGATTTGGAAGCCTTTCAGAATCGCAAAAATATCAGACATTTATCGCTATTGCTTTATTTGATGTGATTTGGGGATTTGGGTAAACGTGCGATCGATTGTCTGTTCATATTATTTGAAAGTGTTACATATTTTTTTTTAAATCATCAGAATGTAAACCGCTCGGTGTGGAATGGGACCCAAACTTTTTAAACGGAAATTATAAAAAAAAGTAGTTCCAGCAAAAATGAAAGTTGCAGTGATTTGTTCATTTCACTGACAAATGCTATCGTCTAATTGCTATGATTGCATAACTTGTAAAACGGTCATAATCAAATGAGATGAGATTGTAACTAACAGACAAATAGCTTAATACTAAAAATACTTAATATGATTCGTATTAAGGAACATTCCATCTACTTTCATCTCTGTCATTAGATCAAAATTTTGCATTGCGTCTCTTGGTTTTTATATAGACACGAATGTATCAAGTTAAATATTTGCACAAGAAATTAAATTCCGTTTCTATCAATCACTAGGCAGACGATAACAGGACAATTTTTCAGATACAAGCGAAAGATAAATGCAACATTTTTGGTTCTTCATTTAATGAAGAAAGTTCTATGACTAATAGGTAAGTATTACTTAATAAGAGGTTTCTATTTCTAAGCATCGACTCAGCTTGGTAAGCGAATTTTTATATCCCGTCAAGTCGTCCATCTGAGGTTTCAACATTGCCCGTGGATTTTTTCTTTTTGTGCAATTAAAGCTCTAAGAGGTAGAAGACGCAATAACGGTAATAACGCCAGAACTCACATATAACTTAAATAGAGAATGATGACGGCATAAAGTTGATTCGTAAAAAAATAGAATCGTGTATCGTTTTAAAAGTGAAGAAAACAAAATAAGTCATTGACATTCGTGCTATTCCTTAAATCAATGATTTGTTGAAGTTATCAACACATACCATCAGAATTCTTGTAAATACTTCGTTTTGTGAGGCATTTTGCATCGATTGTCCAGAAATCGCATAATCTACAAGCCCCATAGGAAGCAATTTCATATGGGGATTCCAGTTCCGGTGTCAGAATATTTGGGGAGGGGGGAAGCTAAATTATTTTTTTATTGTAAATTAAGGAAATTTCGTTTTTTTTGCCAATTAGTTCCCCTTGTTCCTACGGGCTTGTCCTAAGAAATCACTTTCACCATTTCGATAACTGTTGATATATTTTGTTATGTTCAAGATTTGCTTTCGATACAAGGAAATAGGTTTGCGTTTAAGCAAATACCGTATTTATCTATCACAATTCAGATGGTGTCAGTTATTTCTTTATGTAAAGTGTTGTGCAAATAAATGACGAGACATATATATTTTGTTAATCGAGTCAATTAATTTTATACAAATAACCAAGAATTAAGATATGTAGTTTTAAGTACTGGAGGAAATGAGTAATTAGATAAGAAATTTAAGTACTCACAATTTTAAGCATACAGTTGGCATTTTGGCTAGACATATCATAGGTGGTGTTTAAGTACCATAAACTGGTACTTAATTTGATTAACTTTGCCACATGCAATTGACAATTCATTTGAGATAATCTATTTTGGGCATTCAATGGAAACGAGTCGAATCTTGAAAAAAGGCCCTTATAAGCACTCAAGACAGGCATGGTCTAAATCAGCCTGCGCATATACCACTATTATTTTCTGATACAATGTACACACCCTATTACCGGCTATCACTACAGCAGTTGCTAACCTTGGGCAGTATCATCTATAAATAGCGGGTGTACTGGGTAGGGCATACTTTTCCCACCTTTGCTTTTGTGTTAAAGCCTTTCTCAGCTATATTTGTAGTGCACTTGGCTGGCCATACATGTGAGCACCTACATGATAAATATTAGCCCAAAGAATCCCTAAACAACAAAATTATTCAGCGACAAAGTCGTAACTTCACAATTTTTTACGTAAAATCCAACTTTCAGTCCATATAATGAGAAAATGATAAGACGATCATTAGAATTAATATAACTATTAAAATAGTCAATCAATTTTCTTACACTGTGTAAATTTAGAGAACTGTCTGAATTGAATTAACTTCAGACTGACCGATTAAAACTAAACACTGATGCCGATTTGGCTATCACGAACAGCATATTGAAAATTTGAATGGCAAACCCGGACATAAGTTGATGGCAACACAGAACAATATGTCTTGTTGGAAAAGCGGCATCTCTTTCAACAAGAAGTTGCCTGAAAGGAGCATAAATAATGAATTAACACCATTTCCTGATAGACTAGCCAATTTCTGAATTATAGACATGGAAATCATCTAGATATGGTTCAAGCTGAGTAACACAAAATTGAAGGACGTATGCAACCATTAGTTGTAGATGATAGTTTGTCGGTTAATGTATACATCCTATCATTAAAAACACCACTTTTTAGCCGTACGAAATGCATCAAATTACACACATTTGTACATACACTTCTTATAAGTTGATTCAACGTACCGGATTTCAAGATTATGCTTCAAAAGGAAAATAATTTACAAATATTACTTTACTATATATTCATATGCAGCGGAGGTAATTTTGAACATTTCTGTCAAATATTACCGTAAGTATGCATTGATTCAAAATTCTAAACCGTTCAAAATGGTTATGTTTAGAATGGAAATGTAACACAGTTTAGGAATTACTGGCACTTATCAAATTCACCTCTGGCTCTTTAGTTCTAATGATGGGTTGCAAACCGTAAAAAAACTACACATACTTTACAGTGAAAATTGTGGATTTTACATCATGTCGTCGCTGTTTCAGGCACACAATATGACTGTAATATTTTTAATGGGGTTAAATTTCATTTAGTCAGACTTAACTTAAATAGATGGAACCCACGCAAATATATGTATATGAATCCTGCTATTTCAAAGTCGGTCAATGAATCTTCAAACATTTCGATTGAATGTTTTGCGCGGTGCAAATTTGTATTTTTCATTGCGAAACGATTTGGTTTATTGGGGTTTTACGCCGTTTTCAACTGCCATGGTTATATCGCGGCTCCTTGAGCGCCTTACCATGGATTCCTGTTGTTTCTCATACAAGTACTAACACAAGAGAATAACCGAGCCTCCAGCTGCTCGCCCACACAAGTTAACAATATCAAACCATTGGTGGGTAACATTAGTTAGAAAAGATATTTGCCACGGCCGGGGATCGAACCCGGGTTCTCTCGAATGAGAGACAGATGCGCTATCAATGTTCAGCGTTTTGGCCTCATTGTGAAACGAAGAAGAGATATCGGTGATAACGGATTATCAAGCAAGAATCTGTTGATATCGATAAAACATCATGATTGTCTACATAAAGCACATGATTGCAACTAGCCTAGGTAAGTGAATACAGAAACTAGTGAAGGATCAAAGATCAGTCAGCTAGGTAAGGATCTCTATGGATAAGACGAGAAATCTCCCTAAACGTCTGAAATGGAAAACTCAATTTTCAAAACATGAAAATTGATAAATATCTCGAGCTGTATTGTTAGATCTATACCTAAATCATATGCAAATTGGTTTTGTACAATCAAAACGATCCGACATGTACAGATAACTCCGTAAAAAGAGGCATTTCTTTTGGAAATGGTTAAAAATGTTTATTTCTTTATTCTGTGTTATGTTTCACCTTGCATGGTGAAGTAAAGCCGAGAAGTCATTGGACAAATAGACCTCTCAATAAAAGTACCCAGCCTCCAGCTGCCCTCTCACATAGATGATTCACACCAATTGGTGAGAGACAAATGACTTTTGTCAAATGTAAGAATGGATACTGGTCGGCCTGGGGTTCGAACTCACGACCCCTGGATTGACAGACTCCGACGTTAACTGGACTCGGCTTAAACAGATACATGTTGCAGCAAATACTCTTTATAAAGCAAACCGCACGGAATTTCGGACAAACAAAAGAGATTTGTCCGTATGATTCTAAAACCACACAACTGCAGCTTGAATGAAGCCGAGGTTACGAGATTTTTAACAGCTAAAACCGTTTGGACCATTCTATTTATAGCGTAAGATTTAACCCTATTAACCATAAGATTCCATTTCCTATATTATCAATAGCAATAAACTCTGTGCTAAAAGTACACTAAAATTTACCGTTATAAGTATTGACAAACCGTCAGTGTAGGCCTAGTTATAAAGTCTCGCAACTATGGCCACATACGAGATTTTATAACAACACATACGATGCACTATTGTTTCATCAAAATTGCGCCACGGTTAACTGGATAAAACATTCTCCATTTATCTGATTTTAATATCAAATAAATAACAACGACATCGCTGTATTGTCCAACCAAATTAACCCGGGACAACTTAATTTTCGTGTGCAAAGTCCGTTAGTTGAGTGCCTTAACCTTAACAAGTGGGGTCATTACATATGCAGATGTCTCGGGTTAATCTTACTAGACAATATAAATGACCATTCTGATATTTGGCTAGTATAATTACCCGGTCAAGGTCAGTAATTATCCTCCAAATAGTGTTCATAATTAAAACTCTTATTAAATTCCCCTGCAAATAATCGAGTTCATAAGCAATAATTAGATAAAGCGGAAACTCACAATTTTAAAATTCAAATTTATATTGCTATAATAGACGAATAACGCAATGGTATTTTTGAGCATAGGATCTAATGTTGAAGGTATTTTTTTAAAGTTAGTCTGTGCCCGATTTTATAAACGCCGGCTAGAGTTAACCAAATGGCCAAGTATCTGTTTCGGTTATTTTTCGATTATTCACATCGGAAAATTTGAACAAATCGGTGAAATATTCTGTTTGTGCTAAACAGCGTTGATACAATCGGGCCTATGATTTGATTTCATGAGATGTAACGCCGTTTTAAACCGCTATGGCCATATTGCAGTGGCTGGAGCACCTAACCGTGGATTCCTGGGAAGTTCTTGCTTCATATATAGCTTATTCTTATCTGATGCTCTTTTTTCAAACAAAAGTACCAACATTCATGTATTGTTATAATTATCATCAGCAAATTTTAAATAATTCACACCATGATCACTTGGATAATGAAAAAGAATTGTACATAGACAAGCAAAATAGTGTCATTTATGCTGTCTGTGATTGCCTATTTCAAGTACGAATCTCCTGTCGGTGATCCCCCTACGTGCTGTTCGTGATTGCATAAATTTGTAGCTCACCAAACTTTGTTTGACTATAACGACATAACGGAATAGTTGATTGTCTTCACAAGCAATTAGTTGGTAGATAATATACTAGATATCCATTTTGTAATAAAATTTCTAACATTTGCTTCACTGTTTTTCTGCTATTTGCATGGAAAGATGAATTTTATATGCAAATATGTGAAGTTTCGACTTTGTTATTGAATTATTTTTTTGTTTGAGGACTCTCTGTGCTAATATTTGACATGTAGGTGCTCAAATGTATGGCAAGCCAAGGGCACTACAAATTATAGCTGAGAAACGATTTTACACAAACCAAATATGGAAAAAGTATGACCTACCCAGTTCACGCGCTATTTATAGATGATACTGCCCAAGGTTAGCAACTGCTGTAGTGATTGCCGGTAATAGGGTGTGATGTAGCTTGTCCATGGCCTGTATCAACTGTGAAAGAGCAACATTGATCCTGCGGCACGTGTGTTTTTGTTTTACAAAGCAATTAGTACATGTAAATACACGTCACCAAAACTTTAACAATTCAATCTAATTAGAGATAACAATGACTTAACACTCTAATGAAACCCTGTGAAAAAAGTAGACGAACGATGATTGATACCTCTAATTCTATGGAATTAAGTTTTTTGTAAATAAAACAAATCTAGAAGAAATAATAGATAACATTATCCCATTAATTCTGACAAAAGCACCACTATCATAAACGCACGTTCATGGATCATGTATACATCAAGAGATTTAACTAAGTACTATAAATCTTAATGAATAACTGATGTCATAATGTAGACGGAACATTTGCTTGTAGTCTCATCCGGAAGACTTGAGAGACAGGAATCAAACCCTCGACGTCTGCATTACATGTTCATCGCGTTACCACTGTACTACACCCGTCCCCTTAATTTGTCTAAACATGGTTGCTTTTTAACATAATATATGCTATAAACCACAAATGGAGTGAAGTAACTTAACAATCAAAATATAGAAGTCGGAATGATCGAACGTTGTAAATGCCAATTACTATAGAGTTATGTGTGACGTCTAGTCTATAGGCATGGCAATGTCTTCCTTATCCAAAACATCGACACTGCTCGACTGACTAATACATCGGGAATAATTGTCACGTAACTATTTACATACATCATCGCTCTTTATTACAAAGAAATACAGGGTCGTGACACTACCACCCCAGACACAGACTAAAAAGGGAAAAGGGGAATACAGGAATGAACTGGATGCCATCTTTTAGATTCGTTTATTTCAAATATATGTTGTAAGTTCCAATTAGATTAATTGAAAAATGACGTTGCTATGACTCTTTCAAAATAGGAGGAGTACGTCGTGACGTTAACATTATTTTAGCAAAGTCGTTTGACGCAACATGACAGAACTCTGTATAATAACTCATTAGCGTTACTTTGGTTTGTGCAATTGATTTGTTTATTTTCCGAAACATTAAAATCACTTATGAAGCCACTCATATTAACACAGAGCTCGATGTTTCATATCAAAATCCGAATTAATTTATAATGCATTCTCTCATTTTAATGTAGCGCCGGGTTTTCTCTACGACGTCGTTGACGAACGTAGAAATGTATTAACGCAATTTATGTGCGTTCACTCATTGGGTTGTCATTTGGATTCTCTATCCCATTTATACAATCAAGACATCTTAATCTTACAGACTATTTGTTAATAATGATTTAGGCCTTGCTATATTTCTTAAATTAACTATATTTAGAGTTGTGTATGCACCGAAAATAACAAAATGAATTTGAACGACCAATTTCCTGTACTTCGCGAACTTCTGTTTTTAGTTTTTTTTCACGTCGGCGCGTCTAACCATACCCCTGGTCATCATTCTTTTACACCATTGAACCTTGAAATTTTACCAAGTATCAGATATGATGTCTTCCCCTATGATTTAAAAAATCGGAAGTTTGCTTGCACACGTTTTGAAAAATAATCGTTTTGCGGAGCTTTACAACTACAACTACATACAACTATGCACGGAGTGCTCCGGGGTAGCGTTCTTTGACCCTTTTAAGGGTCGAAAAAATATCGTTATAATAAATTGACACTTATGATATTTCATTAGAGAGTCATTGATACAATAAAATTACATATGTGAAAAAAACAAATGCAATCGGATGAAAATTAACTTTTTGCTCAGCCCTCGTATTTTGAAAAAGCTAGCACAGGCCCCTTAACAGCTTGGTTCTAACAAGTCCAGTGTTGCAATTTGATCTTTGATGAAGATTAAACCTTGTACCAATTTGTATGCATTGTGAAGAGTTTGCCTTAATTTACATCAATATTTCCGTCTATTTCGTATGAATACAAATACAATCAAATGTGTTAAACATGGTGAACTGGCGCTGGTTGTCCAGCCACAATTCAATAAATATGATATAACATAATAGAACAAACGTAATCGAGAAGAAAAATACGAATTTATTGCCAGCATTATTAACTTCCGTAGTTTTATCAAGTTGATTTATGACACAAATAAGAAAGAAATAACAATGTCAACCGTCTTGATTAGCATATGATATCAATTTTTAGTATAGACATCTTGTATTTCTTAATATTATTTTGTCTGTTATTTTCGTTCATAATTAGCTGCTGCAAAAATCAGTGCCTATCTTGGAATATTACGATAATTTTGGCAATCGGCGTGGAACAAGTTTGGTCTTTGCACATCTCTTACTTTTTAAAAGGGGCCCATGCAAGGTTGTCGGAGGCAAAAGTATATTCAAGAAATAACATATGAAATGGCCAACCTGCATAGCTAGATTATTTCTGTCTAAGGACATTTCAAATGAAGTTAGCTGACTCGCCATTTTTATATATAGTAACAATTATGGGAAACTGGATTTTGATAGATAGTAAGAAACGTGGTATTAGCGTTTTTACTTTTTGACCCTAGATAATGTACACACTATGACTGTCTCCGCATTGGCTTGCTCCCTTAAAATCTTAGCACTGGCCCTTTTTACACTTTCCATAATGGTGATATTTTTGAATTCTTGATTTTGTGCCCAATTTACAAAGGAATAAAAAAATGTGAAAACGCTGATAAAGAGCACTTTCTTTTTTGTCTCGGTATTTTCCAAATATTTGTCGGGGACGTCAACATCATGCCTTTTTCGGGTATGGGTTAAACAGTAGAATAATACAGATCCAACAAAAATGTCAATATTGATGTTGTCAAGAACCCATTTTGAAATTGATGTTGTTGAACACAAGCAATTGAAACTATGATTTTAATTGCCAAATATAGAAAACCTAGGAAAGTATTTAAATTCGACAATTCAGAACACGATCAATATCAACAGCTAGACACAACGTGTGTGTGCTTAATTGGGGATATAGTGTAATAAATTGTGACGAATGTTTTCGAACCGTCGCATCTACGTGTACCTCTTAGGCGTGTTTAATAAGCTTGTTTAAAGTTAACCTACGCGTTCGTCCAAAGACTGAAATATTAAACTTTGTAGGGCCAAAACAAAATACGCACTAATGTACCAATATACTCACTGACACAGTAACACCGAACCGATCAACATATTTTGACTGCTTTCACTTACTGTAAACCATTCTGAGACAATAACTTATGCATTCACTTTTGAATGTTACACTTAATTGCTGTATGAATTATTTAGTTCTAATATGAAAGTTTCGTGTATCATGATATCGCAGTTCTAAAAAAACAATAATTTGTCTAATTTTAAATTCAAAGGGGTGCATGATAGGATGTCGATCATACAAACAAGTAAAACATATTTTCAAAAATATTGTATGGATAAGTCTACCTCGATGCGTGTATTATGTCTGGGCATTGACAATTCGAATCAAACTCATCTACGTAGTCCTTCTAAATAAAGTCTTATATAACCTAACCTACATAGATAAATAATTTCTAGTAACATTTATATGAAACTAATCCCTAATAGAAAGGGAGGTACTTGATTCCACGCCAGAAATATTTTTCTATTGTCCTTAGAAACTTTAATGTTTCCGTCTATTTTACAAAAAAAAGCGAAATGTCGTGAAAGTGACGTAATTTTAGACATAAATGATTTATAAATAATTCTACCTCATAACAAACTTGTATAACAAAATTTGGTAATAGCAATAACAAATCAAGACCCTCCTTTCAACACAAAAATACAAAGCATAAAATACACCAAACGTTATTACGAAATATATGTACAATCAAAATAGAAAAATGGATTGAACTCGTGTAATTAATGTCAATTTCTCCACGATTTTGAATGACGTCCAGTCGGTATAAATGATAATATTTTTCTTTCTCCAGACATACAAGTGTTTTGACTGACACATACATCATTACGAAAATCCCCTTACGTAAATGTATCAGTCTTTTGCATGAACGGATTCTTTAAGGAACTTAATTGGTGTTTTACGATGAATTTATTCGGTTAAAGACTGCATTAAAGTACAAATTAGTATTAAGAATCTAAACCCCGAGATACAAGGTAAATATTCAGTAAAGTTTTATGCATTTATAAGAAGAGTTTTACTCTTGTTAATATTCTTATCTCTATTGTATGAATGCAGATAGAATTAAATGCGTTAAACATGGTGAACTGGCGCTGGTTGTCAATAAATATGATATAATAGAACAGACGTAACCAAGAAGAAAAACACGAATTCATTGCCATTATTATTTACTTCCATGGTTCTATCAAATTGATTTATGGCACCGTCAAATAAGAAAGAAATAACAATGTCAACATTCCATATCTTTTAAGAGTATCGTACCTGTACCAACTCGTTATATGGTTTCGATTCCGTTTTTAGTTCGCAGTCTGGAAAGTCAATGCTCATGTTGTTCTTGAAATTTTCAAATCACAATGTCACACACAATGTAACCAGATTAGCAATCTTAAATACATCTGCTGTATTGGCTCAAAATGTGATTATGTACGTTTACAAATTGCCTGCCTACAAAGATATTAGATGGATAGAACGATGAAATGATAATAATTTGATTCAAATTTTTCTTTATTTATATGAAAAATAATATGAATACATGCAAATGAAATAAGATAATAGCGCAACACAGACACCAGTGTGTTACACGTCAATTGGAAATAGATCTAGATGTTGACCAGCTTCAAAGAATGTATATATGTTTCGGACATCGAAACCACAAACTTGTTTAAATAACATGTATTTGACCATGTTTATGCACTAAGGTTTTTTACTATTAAGAAAAATTCACTATTGTTATGAAGCTGATTCTATACCAAGAATAATGGAGTGCCGTCGGGTTTACCATATACAGCAAGATAGACACTTATGCAATAAATGTCAATTAGTATTAGGGATCAATGGCGCCCTTTAACACATACTGCCCATTATCTGTCTACTGAACGATAAACTTGCCTAATTAACAAATATACGCGCCCGATTTATGTCTACAAATACCATAGATAGACAAATTACAGACATTTTGACCCTGTCAAATCTGTGATGAATTTTCATTCCATTATTTTGAGAGGAAATTTTCAATCAGCCATAAATTAATTAATTAATTAAAATTTTAAGATTGACATCCAAAACCCAAGCTGATAAAAATCCTATAGATCAACATACTGAAAATAAATGTGATCTGAAAATCACGAAATTCACGAAAATAGGATGAGATACGATGGGAAAATAAGCACTAAGGACGCGTTATTAATTATAATATATCAACCGCATCTCACATAGGGAATTTATTGAAAAATAAATGTTTTTATCTGCAAGCAAATTCTCTGATAGTTTTGTTGATTTTTAGTGCTGGTGATCGATTTGGTGATATAAAGGGTGTGTGAAGATTCTGACCAATGCATGAATAGCACCATCCCGATTAAGCCAATCAAAATCATTCTAGCTTCTTCTTTGTTCGAAACCTTATCGTGAATGTTTTGTGGGAACAAAATTTCTTTGCTGTGCGGATATACATATTTTGTTAATTTAAGATATAATTTGAAGTAAAAACATACAATCTCTCTATTTTTGTATCTGACCTTGGGCTAAATGAACAAGAACAATAACATGATTTTATTCTCACACTAGAAATACAAGGTATTTGAGAATACAACGCATATATACATTGGATATAAATATGATCAAGTAGTATGGTAGAACAGGAAAAAAGATAGAGGAGGAAAGTGTTTACAGGGGGGGGGGGGGGGGGCAAAGTTATCAAGATATAAACCTATGCCCCTTTTTAATATTTTTTCTTATATACATATATATCTGATTCTCTGTTAAAAATGTTTGTTCAGTAATTATTGCATAATCATAATTGGAAACTTCGGGATAGAGATTATTTTCATTTTCCAAATCAAAACCAAAAATACTTATTTAAATGATAAATGTAGAATGAGAGAAGATCTAACAGCCGGTTTTAAATAATTAGATAATTGCTTGATAAACTATTTTATTAATCTGAAAGAAATATTGCGTAAAACGTCGAGATTATATGCAGGTACACACACCTGACGTAATAATAACAACTTCGCCGATAGAAAAAAAAAATAACAGGAACCAAACTTACCGGAATGAGTGGTTTTAATGGCTTTCAGCAATTTAAAAAGATCGGCCAATAATCGTTATTGCTTTATGCGATGTGTTTGGGGATATGTTGGGCAGATGAGAGATCAATTGTCTGTTCAGATTATTTGAATGCGTCACATGATTTTTCTAAATAATCAGAATGTCATCAGCTCGGTGTGGAATGGGACCAAATCTATATCCATGGGAATTCTGAGAAAGAAGTTTCAGCAAAAATGAAAGTTGCGGTGAATAGTTCATTTCATTGACAAATGCATGCCATTGGTTTCATTGCTAGGAATGCACGACTTGTAAAACTTTCATAATTAAATGAGATGAGATAAGAAATAAAAGAGAAAAAGCTTCATACTTAATATGATATGTATTAAGGAAAATTCCATCTACTTTCATTTTTGCAATCAGATTAAATTTTTGCATCGCGTCTCTTGGTTTATATATAGACACGAATGTATCAAGTTTAAAATTTGCTCAAGAAATTAAATCCCGTTTCTATCAATCACTCGGCAGACAATTTTTCATATACAAGTGAAAGGTAAATGAAAGATTATCGGTTCTTCATTAAATATAAATAGTTCCATTACTCAAAGTAAAGTATTGTTTAATTAAAAGTTTCCATTTCTGTCTAACTACTGATCTTTGTAAACTTGTAAATTTATTATCACACGTCAAGTCGTCCATCTTAGGTTTTAACATTGAACGTGGAACTGCCTCTTTTTTGAGGACCTCAAACAACACGTGGTAGAAGACGCAATATCGGTGATGACGTCAAAACTCACATATGACTTCATTTATGAATGATAATAACATAAAGTTGGTTCGTAAATAATTAGAACCGACGAAAGCAAAATACATCGTTGGTATTTGTGCAATTCCTTGAATCAATGCATTCTTGTATTTGTCAACACATAATATCATAATTCGTGTATATACTACGTTTTGTGAGGCATCTTGTGACGATTGTCCAGAAATCGCATATTCTAAGAAATAACTTTCGACATTTCGATAACTGTTGCGATGTGTTTGTTATTGTAAATGGAATTTATTGCAAATAAATATATTTATCGGCAAACTGTTCCCCCTTTCTAATGACGCATCAACGAGGTCTTAAATGCTAATCCTTTTATCTCCAGCCAATCAAACGCGTCCATTCATCCTTGTAAGCCATTCCTATAGAATCATTTGTTTGGAAAAGAAATCATTCTTACATTGCACCAATTTTCATACACCTCCACTGCCCCAACCTCCGCCCTTGCCTCCCCTTGGCTGGCCTCTTTTTGGGCGCCAATGGATTTATGATTTTGCCTCTTTTTGGGCGCCAACGGATCGTTATTTTATGATTGGCTTGGATATATTATGTCTTATTGAATTCCTCAATATATATGTTGTCAAACATTTATTGATTATTAATTAACAAGCTATTGTTTTTTCCATTGCCAATCAATGTTTAAAATTTATGTTTCACTTGTCGACATGAATTGTTATTCGTCATTTAATCTTATGAATAAATGACAAAACCCCAGGCCTCTTTTTGGGCGCCAACGGATCGTTATTTTATGATTGGCTTGGATATATTATGTCTTATTGAATTCCTCAATATATATGTTGTCAAACATTTATTGATTATTAATTAACAAGCTATTTGTTTTTTCCATTGCCAATCAATGTTTAAAATTTATGTTTCACTTGTCGACATGAATATTGTTATTCGTCATTTAATCTTATGAATAAATGACAAAACCTCATTTCATTCTTGACTTATTCATTTTCTGTTAACCTGCAATTTACCTTCAAACGAAGGTTTAAATTGGATTATCACCATCGATTATTACTTTGGATGTCTACTTTATACCTATTAACAAAGGTTCAAACGAAGGCTCAGTTTGGATTATCTCTATCGATTATTAATGTGTTTGTGCCAGCTCATTTCGATGTCTGCTTTTTACATATTAACGAATGCTTAGTTTATATGACATGACGTTGAAATATATCCTGCTGGCTAAGATTGGATGCTCATCGGATTGGGAACAGTTGTGCGGATAAACATTGATTTGAGATCCAAAGTATGTTTTGACAAGTTGAAGCAAATACCGTTTTTATTTATCAATATTCAGACAGCGTCAGTTATTTCTCCAAGAACAGTGTTGTGCAAATTAATTACGAGACATACACTGCCCTCCAAAAGTTCCTTCACACTGATATTTTCTTGTTCTATAATCCATGTAAATACCTATCTTCTTCAGAAATAGTTGTCTAAGTTGAAATGTAGTATTTTTTCAAAACTTTGCTTTGTCTTTGTAAAGAAAATTTCATAATTATGTTATCCATAGAAAATTATTGTGATGGATGTCCGAAACTTGATAGAGGCTTCAGAATCTGAAAATTGAAAATTCGTCAAAAATGCTCCCTTTGCATACCAGTCATAAACTTTACTAAAATAAAATTTATTTTGTATTTTTGTTGATACATTTTAGATAATACATTTTTGAACAGATATCTGCAAAAATTGAAACAAAATTGCTTGGTGATGGGACTTTCCAATGACACTGCATTCAGTGGGTGTTTTTCACATATTTTCAAAGTTCGGAAAATGTGACCTATTCTGCGATTTCAACTTTTAGTAGTCTGGGTACCATTGACAACTAGACCTCAGAAGTATTCTCCATAGACAGGGAAAACCCTTTTTTGCGAAATTATTTTACGTGACACGAGGATTTGCTCCTTTACAAGTGAGGTATTACATTGATTTCAGTAAAATTAAACTTGAGTGTGAAGGAACTTTTGGAGGGCAGTGTACACTGGATCAATCAATTTTATACAAATGATTAATAATCAAAAGTAGCAATTTTAAGTGCTGGGGGTAATGGTTAAGTAGATAATAAAAAGTACAATTATAAATGCACAGGTCGCGTTTTGGCTAGGAATCATATGTGACCCGTCGCGCTAAAAGGGACCTTATCGGGTGTGTGAAAAATATCGACCCTAGTCTGTCTGCGCAGTCCGCGCAGCCAGACCAGGGCCGACACTTTTCACTTTTATGTAATTTTCTAAATCTAGAAAGTTTTCCTTATCTTACTATATGTTCATTTTTCACATACGGGACCTGATTGAACTGTGCTGGGTCTTATAAGTTTGCCCTAATTTGGATTTTTTGAGTTCGGATAAGGTCCCTTTTAGCGTGACGGGTCACATATGTGATTTGTAAGTATCATAAACTGGTACTTAAAGTTACATTTCACATATATTTCTTCATAAATTTTATTTCCACTGATATCTGAAAGAGCATTTTATCGATTGAAGATTCTGTAAATTTCATCCAAAATATTGCGCTGTTTTGAAAAAAGAAATATATTGTTGTGCTAAAATTAAACAAATTAATGCTCAGATTCATATGGAAATGGTCATTTCTGTCTCAACTATAAAGACGTATGTTTCGCTTATAACAAAAACGTAAAAACTGGCAGCATTTATACGCATTAGAATAACAAATATATGCATCAAGATATTCTTTAAAAATTAAATTGGAATGTTAAATGTCCCTTTAATTGTACAACGTTTGTCTCTTGCCACTTGCACGTAAAACGAGTCCGAATCTTGAAAAAAGCCACTTTTAGCACTTCAAACAAGCATGGTCTAGTTCAGTCTATGCATACGCGCACTGTTATCAAGACTTATGTTGTTTTCCGATAGCTTTTCTGTTGCCACCCTGTATCAACTGTGAAAGAGCAACATTAATCCTGATCAGAGTGTACCTAGGCACAGATTAATCTAGAAACATGATTGAATCAGGTGTTGTAAATGCCCCTTTTCCAGATTCCTGACCAAATATAACTGTGTCCATTGGATAGATACTGTTATATGTTTAAAGTCATAGCATTGTGGAGCATGTGCTTTTATTTTTGGCAGGAAATTGAGACACCATTAAGACCCTGCTTAAAATGTCATCCGGGATACAAACCCTCGACGTGCGTGTTACATGTCCATTGCGTTACCACTCCACCACATCTGTCCTATTGACTTCTATGAACAGGAATGTTTATCAACATAACCTATGCTATAAGCAACCACTGGAGTGAAGTAACTGCACAAACAAACAATATTTGTGGATGTGCAAGACACAAATCTATTAAAAATCGGATTGATGCTTTCTGAGTTATGGCCTTTGAATCGACGAAAAAATGCTTGTTCGCACAACTCCTACAGTAACTGCCAGATTAGTTCCATAATTGGCACAAGTATGCAATAGGACCTGTACATTTGCAACACTCAAATTTCACAAAAAATCGGACTGACACTTTTTGAATTTTGGCCCCTGAAATGCTTGTCCTGACAACTCTTACAGCTACTGTCCGATTTGCTTTATCCTCGGCACGAGTGTGTATTGTGACTTGTACACATGCAAGATACAAATTGCAAGAAAACCCAATTAATAATTTATGAGTCATGACCCTGATACGACAAAAACACTTGCTCGAAATATTTGGGTGGCGGGGGTATTTTCATCATCTTCAGTGATAGATTTGTATGTTTTTTAGGACCCAGGGTCCTAGATAATGTACAAAAATACACACTCTGACTGTCTCTGTGTTGTTCTCTCCCCCCCCCTCACAAACAAAGCTAGCATTCCCCCCTTTACACTTCTTTAAAGGGTGATAACTTCCCAAATTGAATGCTGTTGCAGACAACAAAATGGACGTTCAAAAAGACAGAATTTGAGCATAATGTATTATGAAAATAGAAAAAACATGTGAAAACACTGTAAAACAACACTTTCTTCTTTTGTCTCGGTCTTTCCCAAACATTTTTCCTGTCGGGGACCTCACAATCAGGTCTTGTTTGGGAATGGGTTGAAATTAAAAAGTAAAGTAATCCAGATCCAACCAATGTTGAAAAGTCTGATGTTGCCAAGTATCCATATTGAAATTGGTGTTGTTGTAAATAAGTCAATAAAACAATGATTTCAGTTGCCAAATATAGAAGACAAAGAAAATTATCAAGAGTAGAAAAGTCAGAAAATATTCAGTATTTGTAGCTAGATAAATCCTTCAAGTGCTTTATTGGTGATAAAGTTTTATAATCTATTTGAGATTGTTTTCGGTTGGTCGCATCTACGCGTACCTGTCGCACAAAGTATGTTTAATAATATTGTTTAAAGTTGTCTTACGCTTTCCTCCAAATACTGAAACATTCAAGTTTCTAGGACCAAAAGAAACTAGAATATCACTGAAAGTGATCATACCCCCCAAAAGCGCAGTTTTTGTGCATTTAGAGATAAGCCCCGCCCTGCCACGCCCACATTTTTGGCGAATGAAAAAATGATGAGCATACATTGAATATAATCACTCAAGGGTCATTCCTGCCAAGTTTGGTTCAAATTGGACTAATAATTGATTTTTAAAGATTTTTCACATGATTCTCTAAGTCCGATAAGCCCCGCCCTGCCACGCCCACAATTTTTGACGAATCAAAATTTCACGAACAAGTTTTGAAAAGGGTCATCCAAGGAACATTCCTGCCAAGTTTGGTAAGAATTGGCCTGTTGGTTGAGGAGGAGAAGATGTTTAAAGAAAAAACCAACAGACGGACCAACAGACCAACAGACAGACCAACAGACAGACCAACAGACCGACAACCTGACTCCTATATACCCCCCAAATTGAATTTGGGGGGTATAATTATTGGACCATTCTGAACTAAAGTTGGCACTAATGTCCCTTGAGTGATTGCATTCAACGTATGTTCATGAATTTTTGATTCGTCAAAAAATGTGGGTGCGGCCGGGCGGGGCTAATCCGACTTCGAGAAATTGTCAGACAATTCTTCAAAAATCTTCACCTTAACCACTGAGCCAATTCTTACCAAACTTGGCAGGAATGTTCCTTGGATAACTCTTTTCAAAACTTGATCGTGAATTTTTGATTCGGTGTTTTGTTACCAAAATTGGCAGGAATGTTCATTTGGTGACCTATTTCAAAATTTGTTCGTGAATTTTTGATTTGCAAAAAATGTGGTAATGGCAGGGCAGGGCTTATCAGACTTAACGAAATCATGAGAAATTTCTTTAAAAAAGCAATTATACGGTAAATTTGAACCAAATCTTACAGGAATGTACCTTGATTGACTGTTTTCATTACATGGTTGTGGATTTTTGGTTTATTGAAAAATATCAGCATGGCAGGGCAGGGCTTGGGGATTGTTAAATGAGCTATGTCCTTTTGTTGAAAATAGGTATTTTTTGCAACATTTACATGTGTTGTTTGGTCTGTTGATTTTTTGTTAGCTCTATTTCCCAATTGAACAGCTCCCAGTTCAAATGAAATCAACTTCTCAAAATGCACAGAAACTGCAGTTTTGGGGGTATGATCACTTTCAGTGATATTCTAGTTGATTTTTGAAGAATTTTCACATGATTTCTCTATGTCCAATAAGCCATGCCCTGCCACGCCCGCAATTTTTGACAAATAAAAATTTCACGAACAAGTTTTGAAAAGGGTCACCAAAGGAACATTCCTGCCAAGTTTAGTAAGAATTGGCCCAGTGGTTAAGGAGAAGATTTTTGGAGAATTATCTAACGATTTCTTGAAGTCGGATAAGCCCCGCCCTGCTACGCCCATATTTTTTGACGAATGAAAAAATCATGAGCATACATTGAATACAATCACTCAAGAGTCATTCCTGCCAAGTTGTGTTCAAATTGGCCTGATAATTGATTTTTTAAGATTTTTCACATGATTTCCCTAAGTCCGATAAGCCCCACCCTGCCACGCCCACAATTTTTGACAACTAAAAAATTCACGAACAGGGTTTGAAAAGGGATACTAAAGGAACATTCTTGCCAAGTTTAGTAAGAATTGGCCCAGTAGTTAAGGGAAAAGAAGATTTTTGAAGAATTATCTAACGATTTCTCGAAGTCGGATAAGCCCCGCCCTGCCACGCCCACATTTTTGGCAAATAAAATTATCATGAGCATACATTGAATACAAGCACTCAAGGGTCATTCCTGTCAAGTTTGGTTCAAATTGGCTTAATAATTGATTTTTAAAGATGTTTCACATGATTTCTCTAAGTCCAATAAGCCCCACCCTGCCACGCCCACAATTTTTGACAAATCAAAAATTCACGAACAAGTTTTGAAAAGGGTCACCCAAGGAACATTCCTGCCAAGTTTAGTAAGAATTGGCCCAGTTGTTAAGGAGGAGAAGATTTTTGAAGAATTATCTAACAATTTCTCGAAGTCGGATAAGCCCCGCCCTGCCACGCCCACATTTTTTGGCGAATGAAAAAATCATGAGCATACATTGAAAACAAGCATTCAAGGGTCATTCCTGTCAAGTTTGGTTCAAATTGGCTTAATAATTGATTTTTAAAGATTTTTCACATGATTTCTCTAAGTCCGATAAGCCCCGCCCTGCCACGCCCACAATTTTTGACAAATCAAAAATTCACGAACAAGTTTTGAAAAGGGTCACCAAAGGAACATTCCTGTCAAGTTTGGTAAGAATTGGCCCAGTGGTTAGGGAGAAGAAGATTTTTGAAGAATTATCTAACGATTTCTCGAAGTCGGATAAGCCCCGCCCTGGCACGCCCATATTTTTTGACGAATGAAAAAATCATGAGCATACATTGAATAAAATCACTCCAGAGTCATTCCTGCCAAGTTTGGTTCAAATTGGCCTAATAATTGATTTTTAAAGATTTTTCACATGATTTCTCTAAGTCCGATAGCCCCGCCCTGCCACGCCCACAATTTTTGACGAATCAAAATTTCACGAACAATTTTTGAAAAGGGTCACCCAAGGAACATTCCTGCCAAGTTTGAAAAGAATCCGACTAATGGTTGAGGAGGAGAAGATTTTTGAAGAAAAACCAACAGACGGACCAACGGACCAACAGACAAGCTGACTCCTATATACCCCCTAAATTTAATTTGGGGGGTATAAATATACACTCCACCCTTCATCTATTAATGTATCAACGCATCCCAGGACACAATAACATCGAACCGATCAACATATTTTGACTACTTTCACTAAACGAAAATCATCCACAGACGATAGACGATAACTTATGCATTCAGTATTGCATGTTGTACTTAATTGCTGCTTGAATTATATTAATCTAATGTGAATGTTTCGTGTATCACGATTTTGCAGTTCTATTAAACGATAATGTGTCTAACTTTGACTTTTAAAGGGGTACATGGTATGTTGTCGTTCATACAAACAAGTAAAAACTATTTCAAAAATACCGTTTAGAAAAGTCTACCTCTAAGGGTAAACAAGAGATGTTTGTAAAACAAATATGCCCCCTTAAGGGCCTACATTTGATGTAGGTCAAAGTCCAAGGTCAAGTTAACAAGGTCCAAGGTCATTGTCAAATATGAAAGGTCTTGGTAGGAGATGTCTATGTGTGAAATATCAAGGCTGTATATGTGTAAATGTAAAATGAAATATAGGCCAGGTAAAAATTTCTAAAAGTAGGCCAAATGCCAAGGTCAATGTCAAATTTGAAAGGTTTTGGTTGGAGGTGTCCATGTGTGAAATATCAAGGCTGTAGGTGTAAAAGGACATGATATATATGTCTGGTTTAAGCTTTTTAAAAAGTAGGTCAAACTCCAAGGTCAAGCTTGCAATATTCTAGGTCATGGTCAAATGTGAAAGGTCTTGGTAGGAGGTGCCTATCCGTGAAATATCAAGGATGTAGGTGTAATGGGACATAAGATAAAGGCTAGGTTAAAGATTTCTAAAAGTATGTAAAAATCAAAGGTCAATGTCACACAGGCCAAAGTCATGGTCAAATGTGAAAGGTCTAGGTAGGAGGTGTCCATGTGTAAATTATCGAGACTGTATATGTAACAGGACATGAGATATAGGCCTAGTTTCAGTTTTTTAAAACTAGGTCAAACTCCAAAGGTCAAGGTCCAAGGTCATGGTCAAAAGGGAAATGTCTCAGTTGGAAGTGACCATGTGTGAAATATCAAGGCTCTATGTGTAAAATGACATGAAATATAGGCCAGGTAAATGTATTATAAAAGTAGGTCAAACACCAAGGTCAAGGTCACAAGATCATGGTCAATTGTGAAAGGTCTTGGTCGTAGGTGGCCATGTGTCAATATCAAGGCTGTATGTGTAAAAGGACATGATATATCTGCTAGGTTAAAGTTTTTTTAAAAGTAGGTAAAAGTCAAAGGTCAAGGTCACAAGACCCAAGGTCAAGGTCAAATGTGAAAGGTCTTGGTAGGATGGGTCCATGTGTGAAATATCAAGGCTGTATGTGTAATAGCACATGGAATATAGGCCCAGTTCATTTTTTGTAAAGTAGGTCAAACTCCAAGGTCAGGGTCACAAGGTCCAAGGTCATAGTCATATGTGATAGCTCTTGGTCGGAGGTTTCCATGTGTCAAATATCAAGGCTGTATGTGTTAAAGGACATGATATATCGGCCAGTTTAAAGTTTTTAAAAAGTAGGTCAAACTCCAAGGTCAAGGTCACAAGGTCCAAGGTCATGGTCATTTATGAAAGGTCTTGGTAGGAGGTGTCCATGTGTGAAATATCAAGGCTGTATGTGTTATAGGTCATAAGATATATGCCCGGTTTATTTTTTTAGCTCACCTGAGCAACATGCTCAAGGTGAGCTTTTGTGATCACCCTGTGTCCGGTGTGCGTCGTGCGTCGTGCGTCGTGCGTCGTTCGTCGTCAACAATTGCTTTAAACATCTTCTCCTCCTCAACCACTGGGCCAATTCTTTCCAAACTTGGCAGAAATGTTCCTTGGGTGACCCTTTTTAAAACTTGTTCGTGAATTTTTGATTCATCAAAAATTGTGGGCGTGGCAGGGCGGGGCTTATCAGACTTAAAGAAATCATTACTTCTTCTCCTCCTCAACCACTGGGCCAATTCTTTCCAAACTTGGCAGAAATGTTCCTTGGGTGACCCTTTTCAAAACTTGTTCATGAATTTTTGATTCGTCAAAAATTGTGGGCGTGGCAGGGCGGGGCTTATCAGACTTCGAGAAATCGAAAGATAATTATTCAAAAATCTTCTCCTCCTTAACCACTGGGCTAATTATTACCAAACTTGAAAGGAATGTTCCTTGGGTGACCCTTTTCAAAACTTGTTCGTGAATTTTTGATTCGTCAAAAATTGTGGGCGTGGCAGGGCGGGGCTTATCAGACTTAGAGAAATCATGTGAAAAATCTTTAAAAATTAATTATCTGGCCAATTTTAATCAAGCTTGGCAGAAATGTCCCTTGAGTGACTGTATTCAACACATGCTCATGAATTTTTGATTGTGTGAAAATTGTGGGCGTGGCAGGGCGGGGCTTATCAGACTTCGAGGAATCGTAAGAGAATTATTCAAAAATCTTCTTCTCCTCAACCATTGGGCTAATTCTTACCAAACTTGAAAGGAATGTTCCTAGGGTGACCCTTTTCAAAATTTGTTCGTGAATTTTTGATTTGTCAAAAATTGTGGGCGTGGCAGGGCGGGGCTTATCAGACTAAAAGATATCTTTAGGTAATTCTTCAAAAATCTTCTCCTCCTCAACTACTTGACCAATTCTTTGCAAACTTGGCAGAAATGTTTATTGGGTGACCCTTTTCAAAATTTGTTCGTGAATTTTTGATTCGTCAAAAATTGTGGGCGTGGCAGGGCGAGGCTTATCAGACTTAGAGAAATCTTGTGAAAAATCTTTAAAAATCAATTATCAGGCCAATTTGAAACAAGCTTGGTAGAAATGTCCCTTGAGTGACTGTTTTCAACACATGCTCATGAATTTTTGATTCGTCAAAAATTGTGGGCGTGGCAGGGCGGGGCTTATCAGACTTCGAGAAATCGAAAGGTAATTATTCAAAAATCTTCTCCTCCTTAACCACTGGGCTAATTATTACCAAACTTGAAAGGAATGTTCCTTGGGTGACCCTTTTCAAAACTTGTTCGTGAATTTTTGATTTGTCAAAAATTGTGGGCGTGGCAGGGGCGGGGCTTATCGGACTAGGAGAAATCATGTGAAAAATCTTTGAAAATCAATTATTCGGCCAATTTGAACCAAACGTAGCAGGAATGTCCCTTGAGAGACTGTATTCAACACATGTTCATGAATTTTTGATTGGGTGAAAAACATCGGCTTACAGGGTGGGGCTTACCAGACTTCAAGAAATCGTTAGATAATTCTTCCAAAATCTTCTTCTCCTTAACCATCAGGCAATTCGTTACCAAACTTGGCAGAAATGATCATTGGGTGACTCGTTACAATATCTGTTCGAGAATTTTTTATTATGCCCCCGATAGGGAGGCATCATAAATTTGACTTGTCCGTCCGTCTGTCCGTCTGTCTGTCTGTCCGTGCCGCTAACTTTGGCGAAGGGGCTGGAATAGTTGGCCAAACGGAGTAAAAGGGCCATTTCCAGGTTAGGGGCCACGGCCCCTTGTTTATTTGCCCAAACGCTGTCTAGGGGCTGTAAAAACGCATCCATCATGTTTATAGAAAACGGCCCTTTAAAAAGTTGTCCAAAAAATTCTATCCATGATGTGGACAGTACCATAGATTTTCTTTCTCAGTAAGTGGACAGTTTTTTGTGTCTGGTACCCGATCTTGATTATCGGCAGTGTGCTAGACATGCGAGGTGACGGGAACCAGTTATGTGGGGTTTACAAATTCACCCTCACGGAGCCTTTGAGTTCAGTTCATACAGGCTGAGGACCTGGGAAAGAGGATGTAAGTGCTGATTTGTTTATGACTATTGTAAATACGATGTTTTGTTATAAAATTTGTTGCAACATAAATGGATAATAGCTTAAATTCAACTTTGATAAGCATGAATTAATAATCACATCGTCAAGTAGGTCATTTAGTGCATTTCCAGCAAGGCTTGCTACGAGGTTAAGAAATGAAAATATGTTCGACGGAAGTTATTCAAATCAAATCACACATGCTTTCTCTTACTGCTGTAACGATCAACAGACATAATTAGTTGTCGTCAAAGCCTAAGATCGGCGACAATCGATGAAAGGTAGTTGTTACCGACTTTATTTTTTCCTTGCCGTTATTTTTTTCCATTTGGTTCATTTAAAAAACAACAACAACATAGTTGTCAGTCAAAACAAAATATTGGCTTTTTGGGTCCGATTACCCGATTTTTCCGTTATCCAGAAAAATCTAGATTATCTGTATGGTATTAGAAATAGACAAAAGATGATCCAGCTTTCAATCCTAATTAAGAGATGACTCGAGTGATGTAAATCATGCAAAAACGAATACCAAACAAAAAGTAGGTCAGATTGTTTTTTGCCCAGTTCATTCGATCTTGAAAAATAAGGCCTCATCACTTCAAAATTTCAAGTAAAAATAATTGCTTTACTGAAGTCGTAGTTAATTTTCGCCTTTCTCAATTATCACTTATGTCAGATTTTTTTTTTTAGATTGTAAACGTCAAGACTTCAGTGAATTTTCAAATTGGTTTAATACTGGGGTCAATATGGGATAAGCTTGTAAGGTAAGACCACAGTGGGGAAACTCTTAATATGTTAAAATCAGTGCTCTAGCTACTGAGCTAGGCCTATTTGGAAGGACACTGCACTCTGCCGTGGATGTGTGATGTCCAGCCCCAATGATTGATTTTAAAATTTGCATATACTCGTTCAATTAGCGATCACCGTGTATATTGTCATCTTTTCTTGATTGATAGCCAAAATTTGCTGTTATCAACAATGGTCCAGGGGTTTCAATAAATTTTTGACCACCTAGGACTCAAGACAAAGTAAGCAGAGATGTTTCCATCTCAAACACATACAATGTAGAAAGGGGATGATTATAGAAGGATGAAATCCTTTTCATGACTTCTCTCTACAAGTCGACCAAGCTAAATTAGTGATAATACTGATTGGCCAGTGATTTTTTTTCTTAAAAAAACGGTCGTTATTGGGCCCCTTTCCCCTCTCTGAGGAATATACTTTTTTCCCCCATTTCAGAGAAATTTTCCCCTCCTTGTACTAGATTTCTTTCTTGCAAAGAAAAATCCAAATCATATTTAGATTTTAGGCATCTCTAACAGTTCTAATGGTTGTTTGAATGTCCCATTATGATATACAAGAAAATTAAATGCATTTATTACACTGTATTTGAGAGTATTTAAGCATGTATTGAAATTCCCCTTTTTGGGCGTTCACACGCAAATTTCCCCCCACCTATGGACCCTGACTGCCTTCCCCCAAAATTAAAAATAAACACTGTTGGCTATTGACATAGTGCTCAATTTTTTGATAATATGTTGATGACTTTGATAAGCCTGGGTCCACAAAACAATTTGGCAGTTGAAAATGATAAGCCTGGGCACACAAAACAATTTGGTAGTTGAAAACAATTTTATATTGATTACCAAGTAAATCCTCGGTAATATCCAAAACTTGTCGTTTCACACCCGTTTTGTTTTGCGGTTTAACTTATTTGTGGGTCTTAAATTTATATTTGCAAATTGCATGGAACATCAAACTACCAAATTTATTACCGTAAGAGCTCTTCTAGAAGTGGTAGCGCTAGTCTGGTTCCCGCGTCTGATACACTACGTCATATTTTTTCTGCCAGCCTAAATCGCACTTGGTTAAAGAGTTGTAGTTCTTCATGGTTGGAAGATCAACTACACCATTTTAAGGTAGCCCAACCCCTATGAGGTTCATGCGATGTCAGAATTTTTTGTGCGACTTGTTAACATTGTTACATACATTCAAACTTTTTCGGGTGATGTCGTAAACATTGACAGGTGGAATGGTCCACCTCCGAATGTGAACGATGTTGCCTGAATACTTCCGACCTTGCATGAATCCCACTAGGGTTGGACTACCTTTATTACATGAAATATCTAAAGGCTTTTATTTGTAATGTTAGACTGAAGATGGCGTTTGTGCCCTGTTAGGTAGAGGCACACATGGAAGAATGGGTTTATCCCAACTGTGCTGCCTGGTTAAATAAAGGCTTTATTATTATTATTATTTATTACTGTTATTATTTATTATGTTATATTCCGTTTTAATTCACCTGAAAGGGTGTGGCTAAGTAAAGAGGTTATTCGACGAGTTTACTTCTCGATACCTTGGTTGACAGAAGAGAAAAAACGTGCGGCACGAGCATGAACATATTTCAAATTGAAACAATGTGCGATTGTAAAATGTGTTGTCATAAAACCTCGTAGCTACAGATTGATTCACGCTGTAGTTATAATGTTTTGCAATAATACCGACGAATTACCGCTAATCGAGAAGGCTGTTTCTCCCCAAGCTTAAATGGAATGAACCGTTTACTAAGCTCCGCCCTGTCTCCCGAATAAAAACAGAATATATATAGATAGGTTGTGTGTATTTACTCTACCTTTGCTGTATCTAAACTTTGAAAATTCACACAATTTAGGGTGCAAATCAAAATTAACCTTCTGTGCTGTTAGATGAAACAATTTTTCTATATGTGTGTAAAATCGCCCTGTTTAAAACCCTTTCCCAAACAAGACCTGGTTTTGACGTCCCTAATGAAAATGGTATGGGAAAATATCTGAGACAAAAAACAGACAAAAGAAGAAACTGCTAATAACCAGCAGTTTCTCCTTTTGTCTCAATATTTTCTGTGTTCCATTATACACAAATTCTATCTTTAACAACATCTCTTGTCGTCAGCAGCAGCTATCAAATTGGATCACCCTGAAATGTTGTGGTTTGGGAAAGGGTTAAGGTAGGTGTATCCTTAGCTTATATTATACCGGTACTCAACTGGTTATGATTGGATGGATGAAAAATGCTCTGGATAAGTTGTAAGCACCAAACTGTTCATGTTGGTTCATTTCCTATCAAAGACACATGTTTTGGGGGTATTCCTCAAAGAAATGTAATCAGACCTTTGTTATTATTGTGTTTCATAAATATCTTCACTTTCTTTAACCAATGTGCAACACTTTACAATGATTTCTACTGTATGTCAAATTCTTTTTAGTCCCCTACTGGCAAAGCCGAAGGGGACTTTAGGTTTGCTCTCTGTCCGTCAGTCAGTCCACCTGTCAGTCATTCCGAAGAATTAGTTTTAATTCCGGACTTTTTTCTTTAAACGCTGGTAGCTATTGAGCTGATTTTTTGTATGTAGACCCGTATTGATGAGTTACAGAACAAGTGTGAATTTCGTTCTGGTCCAGTGATTTTTGAGGAAGATACGGATGATGGACTTCGTAAATTACTGGGAAATCACAGTTTTCCGGACTTTTTTTCTAAACGCTTGCAGATATTGAGCTTATTTTTAGCTCAACTTTTCGAAGAAAATGAGAGCTTATACTGTCACCCGGATGTTGGTGTTGGCGCCACGTTGCAACCAAGGTTAAATTTTTTTCAAACATCAATAACTTCCATACTATCAAAGGGATTCAACCCAAACTTGGAATACTTATTCAACATTACACCCTATACCTTACTACCAGGGCCCATGACCCTGACACCACTATATTTGGAGTTATGCCCCCTTTATACTAAGCAACTTAGAAAGTCAAGCGCTCTGTCTTGAGACAGCTCTTGTTGGTGTGTAGACTCGCATTGATGAGTTACAGAACGAGTTTGAGTTTCATTCCGGTTCAGTGAATTTTGAGGAAGATACGGATTCTGGACTTAGAAAATTACCGGGAAATCACAGTTTTCCGGACTTTTTTTCTAAATGCTCGTAGGCATTGAGCTCATTTTTGGTATGTAGACCCACATTGATGAGTTACAGAACAACTTTGAGTTTCGTTCTGGTTGAGTGATTTTTGAGGAAGATACGGATGGTGGAATTAGTAAATTAATGGGAAATCAGTTTTCCGGACTTTTTTTCTAAACGCTTGCAGGCATTGAATGTATTTTTAGTGTGTAGACCCGCAATTGATGAGTTACAGAACAAGTTTGAGTTTCGTTCTGGTCCAGTGATTTTTGAGGAAGATACGGATGCTTGACTTAGAAAATAACTGGAAAATCACAGTTTTCTGGACTTTTTTCTAAATGCTTGCAGGTATTGAGCTCATTTTTGGTATGTAGACCCGCATTGATGAGTTACAGAACGAGTTCGAGTTTCATTCCAGTCCAGCAATTTTTGAGGAAGATACGAATGCTGGACTTAGAAAATTACTGGAAAATCACAGTTTTCCGGACTTTTTTTTCTAAATGCTTGCAGGCATTGATTTTATTTTTGGTGTGTAGACCCTCATTGATGAGTTACAGAACAAGTTTGAGTTATGTTCTGGTCCAGTGATTTTTGAGGAAGATACAGATGCTGGACTTTGAAAATTACTGGGAAATCAGTTTTCCGAACTTTTTTCTAAATGCTTGCAGGCATTGAGCTCATTTTTGGTATGTAGACCTGCATTGATGAGTTACAGAACAAGTTTGAGTTTCGTTCTGGTCCAGTGATTTTTTAGGAAGATACGGATGCTGGACTTATAAAATTACTGGGAAATCAGTTTTTCGGACTTTTTTTCTAAATGCTTGCAGGCATTGAGCTCATTTTTGGTATGTAGACCTGCATTGATGTGTTACAGAACAGGTTTGAGTTTCGTTCTGGTCCAGTGATTTTTGAGGAAGATACGGATGCTGGACTTGGAAAATTACTTGGGAATTACAGTTTTCCGGACTTTTTTTCTAAACGCTCATGTGCAGCTATTGAGCTGTTTTTTTGGTATGTAGACCTGCAGTGATCAGTTATAGAACAGGTTTGAGTTTCGTTCCAGTCCAGTGATTTTTTAGTAAAATATGTATGCTTGACTTAGAAATTTACTGGGGAATTACCGTTTTCCGAACTCTTTTCTGAACACTGGCAGGTATTGAGCTGATTTTTATATGTAGACCCGCATTGATCATGAGTTACAGAACAAGCTTGAGTTGGGTTTTGGTCCATTGATTTTTTAGGAAGATACAGATGCTGGACTTAGAAAATTACTGGGAAATTACACTTGGTTTTTTTTACTTCTTTTTTTAAATGCACACATATATAAAGCCGGTAGGGGACTTGGTATTGCTGTGCAATACATAATGCTTGTTCTTCGCTCAATAAGATTGTCCAAGTAAGTCTGATTTGAATTCCTAATGGTCATACATTTTGTGTCGTCAGTAAATAATTTACAATGCCATGGTCCAAAATATCTGGCTAGTCATTAATGAATCATAAACATTTTTACTGATGCGATTACACTCCCTTGACAATCATCACAAACAATTTCTGATTCTTTCATAATCATTGTTTACCAATAGCTGAATTTTCTAAAACAAATCTGCAACTCTCTTCATATTTGATAACATACAATGGCTATATTGCTTTATCCATTTATTACTCCACCAACTTACTTCTTGTGTCCAAGTTTGATTAAGAGCTGATTCGGTGCAGTGGTATTATTGCACTAGACTTGATACACAGGGATCTCAGGTTTGATCCCTCGCCTCTCCAGTCTTACGGATGATACTTTACACTGAGGTCTTGGCTCCATATAACCTTAGCGGTAAAACTCCATCCAATCTAACCCAGTCTAATAAGAGTTTGACCTTCTATTTCCATATATTATTCAACTACAGATTTCCCAAGATATCCAAGTCTTGCTATGCTCTCTGGCTCAGGTGCTGCTAGTGGGGTTCCTCAAGGGTTTATAATCGGACCACTACTATTTTTTTTATTCATTCAAATGACTTGCCAGTTAATGTTGAGGGTATCATCAACATGTATTATGAATATTTTTGCTTGCTGGTGATACAAAATAGTATTTTAAGCTTGCCTGAGCAACACAAATGCTCAAGGTGACTTTTTGAGATTGCCCTGTGTCTGGCGTGCGTCGGACGTTGTCAACAATTTCTCTAAACATGCTCTCCTCCTTTTAAATCACTAGGCCAATCTTAATCAAACATTGCAGGCATGTTTCTTGGGAGGCCTTTTTTATTTTATTTTTTTCAAATTTTTGATTTGTCAAAAAATGTGGGTGGGACGTAATTATCAGACTTGGAGAAATTCAGAGCAAATTATTTAAAAATCAACCATTGGTCCAATTCGCAAATTTTTGATTCATCAAGAAATTTTGGTGTTACAGGGCAGGGTGTATCGCCGTGTTTATTTTTAGGTTTCGGGGAAGGGGGTCAGGGCCCATAGATGGGGGAAAATTCGCATGAATGTCCAAAAAAGGGATGTTTCAATACATGCTTATACTTTCAATTATTGTGTTATAAATGTATTTAACTTGCTGGTATATCATAATGGGACATTCAAACAACCATTTAAATTGTTAGAGATGCCTAGAATGTAAATATGATATGATTTTTTCTTTGCAACAGAAAAATCTAGTTCCAAGAGGGGCAAATTTGTGCGAAATGGGGGGAAAAGGTATATTCCACAATATTCCACAGAGAGGGGGAAGGGGCCCAATAAAGCCTGTTTTTTAGGAAAAAATCACTGTATCGGACTTGGAGAAATCATAAGAAAATTCTTAAAAAAGCAACCATTGGGCCAATTTGAACCAACTTGGCAGGAATGTACTTTGATTACCCTTTTCAACATTTGCTCATAGACTTTTAGATTTATAAAAAAAGATGTGGGTATGGCAGCCTGGCAGGGCGCGGGGCTTATCCAACAAACAGAAATTGTTAGATAATTCTTCAATAATTTTTTCTCCTAAAGTTACCATTGGGCTAATTTGAACAAGACTAACCCTAAATGGCCCTTAAACATGAATCTGTGTTTTTTTTTTTAACACAAAAATATATATGTCTTGCTCCTTGCATATCCCTTTTCAAAACTTGTTCCCAAAATTTTGGCTTTTAAAAAAAGTGGGCATGGCAGGGCCATGCTTGTCAGACTTAAATCATAAGAAAATTCTTTTTAAAAATCAACCATTGGGCTGATTTGATCATAAACTTTGCAGAATGTTCCTTGAGTGACATTTTTTTAACATTTTTCATATTCTTAAAAAGTGTGAGAGTGGCGGGGCTAATCCGACTTAGAGAATTCTTCAAAAATCTTCTCCTTAAACATTGGGCTAATTTAATTCAAAACTTGGCAGAAATGTTCCTTGCGTGCTCCTTTTTAAAACTTTTTCCTGACTTTTTGATTTGTCAAGAAATATGGGTGTGGTAGGGCGAGGCTTATAAGACTTCATACAAATTTTTTTTTTAAAAATCAACCATTGGGCCAATTTGAACCAAACTTGGCAGGAATGTTCCTCGAGTGACCCTTTTCATTATTTTGTCCACAGATTCTTAGATCAGTAAAAAATGTGGACTGGACAGGGCGGGTCTTATCTGACAAAGAAAATAGTTATATACTTCCGTAAAAGTCTTCTCTCATTTAACCATTGATCCAATTTAGACCAAACTTTGCAGAAATAATCCCCGCATTACCATTTTCAAAACTTGTTCGCCTGGTAGGGTGGGGCTAATAGGACTTCAAGAAATCATAAGAAAATTCTTTTGAAAATCAACCATTGTGCCAATTTGAAGCAAAGTTGACAGGAATCCGAATGTTCCTTGAGTGATTCTCTTTATAGACATTTGGTTACAGGTTTTTAGATTTGTAAAAAATGTGGGCTTGACAGGTCGGTGCTCTTTGGACTTAGAGAAATTGTTTGACCTAGTATCATGAAACTTTACAAAGTTGTTGTCCTTGACCCAAGAAAGTTTTTAGTTTTCGGGTGACATAGGTCTTTGTTTTAAATCCATTTCTGCGCTCCTACTTGAGAATATTTTGACCTACAGGTTTTTACCCAATGACCAGGACCTATGGAGAGGTATGAGAATATGAAATTATATGTCAGTCAAAAAAATCAGCTGAGCAATATAGGGCCATTTTAAAAGGCCCTTTTGTTTGAATTTATTGCTGATAAGCAAAAACCACACCTTTAAAGTTGAGACACAAATTACAAATTCCATATATATTGGAACTACTGTATGTACCAAAGTGTTTTTTTTTTAACACAAAAAATATATGTCTTGTGAATGGCGCATACTTTGGCTGGAAGCGTCATTTAAAAAAAAACATTTCTTCTTTGATTAGATTTTTAAGTGGCCCCTTATTTGTCCATATTATTTGATGCATAGTTCATATAGCATGATTCTGTTTAAGTTTTTTTCTCAAGAATGAATGGTTTGAATAGTAACAATGATATATTTTGGAAGCATATGTCAGTTCTAAGGGTGCCTTTAAAGACATAAAAGAAGTAACTGTTAGCTAGTTAAGTTTTTGAACAGAATATAGACTGGCCCCTTGGCAATAACCCTAACCCTAACCCTAACCCTAAATGGCCCTTAAACATGAATCTGTGTTTTTTTTAACACAAAAATATATATGTCTTGTGAATGGCACAAACTTTGGCTGGAAGCGTCATTTAAACAAAAAAAAAAACATTTCTTTCTTTGATTAGATTTTTAAGTGGCCCCTTATTTGTCCATATTACTTGATGCATAGTTCATATAGCATGATTCTGTTTAAGTTTTTTTTTCTCAAGAATGAATGGTTTGAATAGGAACAATGATATATTTTGGAAGCATATGTCAGTTCTAAGGGTGCCTATAAAGACATAAAAGAAGTAACTGTTAGCTAGTTAAGTTTTTGAACCGAATATAGACTGGCCCCTTGGCAATAACCCTAACCCTAACCCTAACCCTAAATGGCCCTTGAACATGAATCTGTCACATTTTTTGGCTCTCTTAATGTCCAAAGATGTCTAATGGCCCTTAATGGTATAAGTACTTTACATGCCTCAATAGTATAGCTTATTGCTTTGTCTTTTATTTTCTGATATGTCCTATCAATTTGGAGAACTGCAATTCATGGGTGCAATTTTCATACAATTTTACAATATTTTACTTTGTCTCGAGAAGAAACATTTCTTTCATAAGATAAGATTTTTACCTGGCCCCTTATAAGTCCATATGACTTGGTTTATAATTCATATTGCATGATTCTTGTTGGCTTTCCCCCAGGATCTAATGATATGATTTAAATCGTTACAAAAAGTTTCTCCGGAAGCATATGTCAGTTCTTACCTCTTTGTTTCAGAAGGTGTTAGTAAATACACAGAAGATGTTACTGGTAATAAGCCAATGTGTTAGACAAATATAGACAGAGATGTCACAACTGAAAACACAGCAGATGGTAGGTTAGTGATCATTTATTCAAAGTATTTTGTATATTGCATAGACAGCATGACTTTCATGGTTAATGCAAAATTTAAACCAATTTGATCCTAAGAAAGGAATAAACTAGCTGTTTTTGTTACCAGCTTTACTGTGAACCATAGATTTCTTTTACGCAAAACCCTTTTCATCCATAAAGTTTCATCGCTAGTATCATTCTTTGTCTACAAAAGATTTCTTTTAAAATCAAGATTTTTACCCGGCCCCTTACTTATTCATACATTAATATGGCCCTTAAATATGATCCAGCGACACTCTTTGGTCCTGGCCCCTTGGCCGCAACCCTAACCCATATATGTATATGGCCCTTAAACATGAATATGTCACACTTTTTGGCCCTCTAAATGTCCAAAGATGTCTAGTGGCCCTTAAATGGAATAAGTACTTTGCTTGCCTCAATAGTATAGCTAATTGTTTTGTCTATTATTTTCTGATATGTTCTATCAGTTTAGAGAACTGCAATTCATGTGTGCATTTTTCATACAATTTTACAAGGTATTACTTTGTCTTGAGAAGAAACATTTCTTTCATAAGATAAGATTTTTACCAGGCCCCTTATAAGTCCATATGACTTGGCTTATAATTCATATTTCATGATTCTTGTTGGCTTTTCCCCAGGATCTAATGATATGGTTTTAATTGTTACAATGATATTTTCGGGGAGCACATATCACTTCTGACTTTCTTGTTTCAGAAGGTGTTAGTAAATACACAGAAGATGTAACTGGTAATAAGCCAAGGTGTTAGACAAATATAGACAGAGATGTCACAACTGAAAACACAGCAGATGGTAGGTTAGTGATCAGTTATTCAAAGTATTTTTTGTATATTGCATAGACAGCCTGAATTTCATGTATAATGCATAATTTAAACCAATGTGATCCTCCGAAAGAAATAAACTTGCTGTTTATTGTCACCAGTTTTACTGTGAACCATAGATTTCTTTTACGCAAAACCCTCTTCATCCATAGAGTTTGATCGCTAGCATCATCTTTGTCTACAGAGGATTTCTTTTAAAATCAAGATTTTTACCCAGCCACTTACTAGTTCATATATCAGTAATTTATATGGCCCTTAAACATGATCCAGCAACACTTTTCAGCCCTGGCCCTTTGTTAGCCCATTTATGTATATGGCCCTCTAAATGTCCAAAGATGTCCAGTGGCCCTTTAATGGTATAAGTACTCCGCATATTTCGACAGTATTCCTAATTATTTTGTCATTTATTTTCTGATATGTCCTATCAGTTTGGAGATGTGCAATTCATGTATGCATTTTTCATACAATTTTGGAATGTTTAACTTTGTCTTGAGAAGAAACATTTCTTTCATGAGATAAGATTTTTACTTAGCCCCTTATTAGTCCATATAACTTGGTTTATAATTCATGTTGCATGATTCTTGTTTGCTTTTCCCCAGGATCTAATGACATGGTTTGAATTGTTACAACGATATTTTCGGGGAACACATATCACTTCTGACTTTCTTGTTTCAGAAGGTGTTAGTAAATACACAGAAGATGTTACTGGTAATAAGCCAAGGTGTTATACAAAGATAGACAGAGATATCACAACTGAAAACACAGCAGATGGTAGGTTAGTGATCAGTTATTAAAAGTATTTTTGTATATTGCATAGACAGCATTAATTTCATGTATAATGCAAAATTTAAACCAATGTGATCCTCAGAAAGAAATAAACTCGCTGTTTATTGTCACCAGTTTTACTGTGAACCATAGATTTCTTTTACGCAAAACCCTCTTCATCCATAGAGTTTGATCGCTAGCATCGTCTTTGTCTACAGAAGATTTCTTTTAAAATCAAGATTTTTACCCGGCCCCTTACTAGTTCATATATCAATAATATATATGGCCCTTAAACATGATCCAGAGACACTTTTCGGCCCTGGCCCCTTGTTAGCCCATTTATGCATATGGCCCTTAAACATGAATCTGTCACACTTTTTGGCCCTCTAAATGTCCAAAGATGTCCAGTGGCCCTTTAATCGTTTAAGTAATCTGCATACCTCAACAATATTGTTTATTTTGTCATTCATTTTCTGATATGTCTTATCAGTTTGGAGATGTGCAATTCATGTGTTCATTTAAAAAATTCATACAATTTTAGAATGTTTAACTTTGTCTTGAGAAGAAACATTTCTTTCATAAGAAAAGATTTTTACCCAGCCCTTATTAGTCCATATAATTTGATTTAAAATTCATATTGCACGATTTTTAGCGAGCTGGGACTTTATGACCGGGGAGCTTATGTCACAGCCCTAGTGTCGGAGTCGCATACCGTCCTGTCCCGTCCTGTCACGTCTTCACTTGAAAAACTTTAACCTGGTCTATATCTCAGACACTATTAGAGATACAGCCTTGATATTTCATACATGGATACATCTCGACAAGACCTTTCATTTGGGACCATGACCTTTGACCTAGTGACCTTGAGTCCTTGACTTAGTGTTTGACCTACTTTAGAAAAACTCTAACCTGGCTTATATCTCATGCACTATTATTGATAAAGACTTGATATTTCACACATTGATACCTCCTGCCAAGACCTTTCATTTGGGACCATGACCCTTGACCTTGTGACCTTGACCTTAGGGCTTGACCTACTTTTAAAGAATTAGCTGTTTTTGTGACCAGTTCCGTACAGGTGAGCTACGTTATCCGTGGACAACTCTTGTTGTTAGCTTTTCCCCAGGATATGGTTTGTGTCGTTACAGTGACATTTTTGAGCAGCATATATCAGTTCTTACATTCTTGTTTCAGATGGTGTGAACAAGTAAAGAAAAGTTACTGGTAATAAGCCAAGGTTTTGGACTAATATAGACAAAGATGTCATAACTGAGAACATAGCAGATGGTAAGTTGATCATGATCAGTAATGCAAAGTATTTTTGTGTATTCTATAGACAATCTGAATTGTATATATAATTTGTAATTTAAACAAATGTGATACCCAGACAGAAATATACTTGCTGTTTATTGTCACCAGTATTTTTGTGAACCATGGATTTTTATGACAAAATCCTCTTCATCCATATTATTTGATAACATCCACCATATTTTTCTACAGAAGATATACTTTTTTAAATCAAAATGTTTACCTGGCCCCTAACTAGCAGTTACTTGTCCATACATTGATATGGCCCTTAAACATGATCCAGTAACACTTATTAGTCCATTTATAAATATGGCCCTTTAACATAAATCAGTCACACTATTTGGTCCTTAAAGTGTCCAAAGATGTCTAGTAGAGGCCCTTCAATCTTACTAGTGCTCAACAAACCTGAATAGTATGGCCAATGTTTTTACCAATTCATATTTTATGTGACCTATCAATGAAAAGAGTTGTACTTCTTGTCTGCCTTTTACTTGCACGTTCTTAATGTTTTAAAGCCTTTTTATTGCCAACAAATTAATGCGTCATCTTTGTCATGAATTTCATTGTGAACCATGTCATTTTTATGCCCCCTTTCGAAGAAAATGGGGGTATATTTTTTTGCAAGTGTCGGTTGGTCGGTCCGCAGACCAAACCATGTTCGGAGCATAACTCAAAAAATATGTAAGGTAGAATCATGAAACTTCATAGGTGGATAGATCTCATTATGGAGAGGTGCAGTGCACAAGAACTGTAACTCTGTTGATCAAATTTTTGGAGTTATTGCCCTTTGTTGATTTTCAAATTTGATTCTTGTCCGGAGCATAACTCAAAAAGTATATGTAAGGTAGAATAATGAAACTTTACTGGTCGATAGATCTCATTATGGAGAGGTGCAGTGCACAAGAACCATCACTCTGCCGATCAAATTTTTAGAGTTATTGCCCTTTGTTGCTTTTCACACTTAATTCTTAACCTGGCATATATCTCATGTCCTTTTGCACCTACAGCCTTGATATTTCACACATAGACACCTCCTATCAAGACCTTTCACATTTGACCATGACCTTGAACCTTGTGAACTTGACCTCGGAGTTTGACCTACATTAAAGATAGGCCCGTGATATATGTTTTACAAACATTTCTTGTCTTTTATAAAACTTGCATCATCAACTTTGTCTGGAGTTCAATTGTCATTATATACATTGTGCTTTATCCAAAGAAACATTCCTTTCATTAGATAAGAATTTTACCTGGCCCCTTATAAGTCCATATACATATGTACTTTGGTATATAGCTCATATTGCACGATTCTTGTAAAGAAACTAAATATGGCAACTCTAACAACTACATTTTTCATATAGCCACGGCCATGGCGCAGTTGGTAGCGAATCTGCCTCTCATTCGAGAGGTCCCGGGTTCGATACCCGGCTGCGGCAAATACCCTTACTGACAAAAATGTCACCCATCAATGGTTTGATATCGTGAACCTATGTGGGGGAGCAGCTGGAGGCTCGGTAAGGGTGTTGTCGTAGTACTGGTATGAGAAATGACAGGAATCCATGGTTAGGTGCTCCAGCCGCCGGGATATGACCTTTGTAGTTGGAAACGGCTTAAAACCCCAATAAACCAAACATTTTTCATAGAGGTTAATTATGTCAGTTCTGACTTTCTTGTTTCAGATGGGGCTTGTAAGGACACAGAGGATGGAGAAGATTCAGATAGGAACAACACTTTAAAGTGACATTTCAGAATTTTTTGTCATAAATTTTACTTTTATTTTTATCTGAAAGAGCATATTTCCTTATGAAAATTCTGAAAATTTCAAGCCAAAATATTGCGCCGTTTACGAGAAATTTATATTTTTGTTTTAAAATTGAACAAATTGTTGTGGACAACAGTTCGGATTTATATGCAATTTATCGATTATGTCTCAACTTTAAATGCGTGTTTCTCGCTTATTGGAAACAACTTCAAAAAACTTATAGTATTTATACTCATTAGAATAACCAATCTTGGCATCAAGACATACTATAAAAAATTGAAATTGGAATGAAATGTCCCTTTAAGCCATCAAGTAGTATAAACTATGAACCAAAGTGATTATTAGATATCTTTGAAAATAAAATTACAAATTAAAGATTGAAATTGTATAGACAGTGCTTTTCTACTTACCACTAGATGCTATCTAACCCTTAGAATGGTAAAACGCTTTTCATCTAATACCTGTTCGGTGTAGGGGTTTAGTTGCGGAAAAAATCGGATACAATAGCTTTGTAAATCAAGAACTTATGTTGTTAGGCTACTGTTTTTCTTGCATGGTCCTTTACATCAAGGCCCACTTAATTCAAATTAATGGACAAACGGATGGAAAATAATTATATGTAGTTTACAAGTTTCTAGTTGCAAACTATTCATAACAGAGATAAATCTAAGTTGCATATTAAAAGTTTTGACCAGTATATAAAGGTAGTGAGAGCACAAACATCCAACACTATGTGTTTCCTTTTCTGCCTGATTAAGCAATATATCGTTAACCTAGTGGGCGAGCAGCTGGAGGCTCGGTTAGGGTTTTGTGTTAGTACTTGTCTGAGAGACAACAGTAATCCATGGTTAAGTGCCTCAACCGCTGCGATATGACCATATCAGTTGAAAACGGCGTAAAAACACAAAAAAACAAATCTGATTACACAAGTGCAACTTGCATATATCTGTGATGACTTTTTTCTTTAACAGCTATTGCTTTCAAACTTTGCACATGCTTCTATTACTGTAATATCAGCCTCTAGGCATGCATTCGTTACTCAGAAATTTGATTTCAACCCTTTCCCAAACAAATTTTTTTTATAGTAGTCCAATTCATAAGCTGCTTCAGACGACAAGATGGCTGTTGATAAAGATATGAATTGTGTACGATATAGCAAAGGAAATATTGAGTCAAAAGAAGAAAATGGTGACCATCAGCATTTTCTTCTTTTGTCTCAATGTGTTCCCATGCAATTTCTAATAGGGGCTTCAAATCAAGGTCTTGTTTGGGAAAAAGTTTATGAAGTTTTTAATCTTTTCGAACTAGAATTTTTAGCGAGCCGGGCCTTTATGTCCGCCGGGGAGCTTATGTCACAGCCCTGGTGTCGGTATCCCGTCTCGTCACATCTTCAATTGAAAAACTTTAAACTGGTGTTGATATTTCTCACATGGATACCTCCTGCAAAGACCTTTCATTTGGGACCGTGACCATTGACCTTGTGACCTTGGAGTTTGACCTACTTTTGAAAAAATTAGCTGTTTTTGTGACAAGCTCTTGTATAGGCGAGCTACGTTGTCCGCGGACAACTCATGTTCACTATCTAGTACTTGATGGATGCGCTTTGCTGTCCTGAGCCAGTGCTTGTTATCAAAACAAACGGCTCCTGTCGTTTGCGCAGGGTATACTGTATGTGTATATATTTTCGGGGAAAAATCCAATTTTTCAAGTTTTAACACATTTCAATCTGTATGTGTGGGTGTTTTCTTGGGGAAGGTGGCAATGACAATCTAAGTCACATGGACATAATAATGTCGGATCTATTTTTCTTAAATTTGGGATTGTTTCTGAAGATTTTAAAGACATTTTAATCAGTAAGTAAGTAATACACCTTATAAAGACCCTTTTGTGAAATATTATTGTACCATGATAGTATTGGGATAGTATGTCACAATGAATAATGCTCAGATAGCGATACTATTGCAATAATTATAATTAACATGGATAGTCAGCCCTAGATATTAGCCTTCTTTTTTACCTGTATGGCCCTTTACTTCATGGCCCCTTAATAATGTGGATCAGAAACGGATGGCCCTTTATCAGTGGCCCCTTAAAAAGAGGGGCCCTGAAACGGCCCTTAACAAATGGCCCTAAAACTTGGACTGTCCGTCAGAAATGGATGGCCCTTTATTAGTGGCCCCTTAACGAGACTGGCCCTAAAGCCTAAAATAGCGGAACAGAAACCGATGATGGATGCGCTTTGCTGTCCTGAGCCAGTGCTTGTTATCAAAACAAACGGCTCCTGTCGTTTGCGCAGGGTATACTGTATGTGTATATATTTTCGGGGAAAAATCCAATTTTTCAAGTTTTAACACATTTCAATCTGTATGTGTGGGTGTTTTCTTGGGGAAGGTGGCAATGACAATCTAAGTCACATGGAAATAGTAATGTCGGATCTATTTTTCTTAAATTTGGGATTGTTTCTGAAGATTTTAAAGACATTTTAATCAGTAAGTAAGTAATACACCTTATAAAGACCCTTTTGTGAAATATTATTGTATCATGATAGTATTGGGATAGTATGTCACAATGAATAATGCTCAGATAGCGATACTATTGCAATAATTATAATTAACATGGATAGTCAGCCCTAGATATTAGCCTTCTTTTTTACTTGTATGGCCCTTTACTTCATGGCCCCTTAATAATGTGGATCAGAAACGGATGGCCCTTTATCAGTGGCCCCTTAAAAAGAAGGGCCCTAAAACGGCCCTTAACAAATGGCCCTAAAACTTGGACTGTCCGTCAGAAATGGATGGCCCTTTATTAGTGGCCCCTTAACGAGACGGGCCCTAAAGCCTAAAATAGCGGAACAGAAACCGATGATGGATGCGCTTTGCTGTCCTGAGCCAGTGCTTGTTATCAAAACAAACGGCTCCTGTCGTTTGCGCAGGGTATACTGTATGTGTATATATTTTCGGGGAAAAATCCAATTTTTCAAGTTTTAACACATTTCAATCTGTATGTGTGGGTGTTTTCTTGGGGAAGGTGGCAATGACAATCTAAGTCACATGGAAATAGTAATGTCGGATCTATTTTTCTTAAATTTGGGATTGTTTCTGAAGATTTTAAAGACATTTTAATCAGTAAGTAAGTAATACACCTTATAAAGACCCTTTTGTGAAATATTATTGTATCATGATAGTATTGGGATAGTATGTCACAATGAATAATGCTCAGATAGCGATACTATTGCAATAATTATAATTAACATGGATAGTCAGCCCTAGATATTAGCCTTCTTTTTTACCTGTATGGCCCTTTACTTCATGGCCCCTTAATAATGTGGATCAGAAACGGATGGCCCTTTATCAGTGGCCCCTTAAAAAGAGGGGCCCTAAAACGGCCCTTAACAAATGGCCCTAAAACTTGGACTGTCCGTCAGAAATGGATGGCCCTTTATTAGTGGCCCCTTAACGAGACGGGCCCTAAAGCCTAAAATAGCGGAACAGAAACCGATGATGGATGCGCTTTGCTGTCCTGAGCCAGTGCTTGTTATCAAAATAAAAGGCTCCTGTCGTTTGCGCAGGGTATACTGTATGTGTATATATTTTCGGGGAAAAATCCAATTTTTCAAGTTTTAACACATTTCAATCGGGGAAGGTGGCAATGACAATCTAAGTCACATGGACATAATAATGTCGGATCTATTTTTCTTAAATTTGGGATTGTTTCTGAAGATTTTAAAGACATTTTAATCAGTAAGTAAGTAATACACCTTATAAAGACCCTTTTGTGAAATATTATTGTATCATGATAGTATTGGGATAGTATGTCACAATGAATAATGCTCAGATAGCAATACTATTGCAATAATTATAATTAACATGGATAGTCAGCCCTAGATATTAGCCTTCTTTTTTACCTGTATGGCCCTTTACTTCATGGCCCCTTAATAATGTGGATCAGAAACGGATGGCCCTTTATCAGTGGCCCCTTAAAAAGAAGGGCCCTAAAACGGCCCTTAACAAATGGCCCTAAAACTTGGACTGTCCGTCAGAAATGGATGGCCCTTTATTAGTGGCCCCTTAACGAGACGGGCCCTAAAGCCTAAAATAGCGGAACAGAAACCGATGATGGATGCGCTTTGCTGTCCTGAGCCAGTGCTTGTTATCAAAACAAACGGCTCCTGTCGTTTGCGCAGGGTATACTGTATGTGTATATATTTTCGGGGAAAAATCCAATTTTTCAAGTTTTAACACATTTCAATCTGTATGTGTGGGTGTTTTCTTGGGGAAGGTGGCAATGACAATCTAAGTCACATGGAAATAGTAATGTCGGATCTATTTTTCTTAAATTTGGGATTGTTTCTGAAGATTTTAAAGACATTTTAATCAGTAAGTAAGTAATACACCTTATAAAGATCCTTTTGTGAAATATTATTGTATCATGATAGTATTGGGATAGTATGTCACAATGAATAATGCTCAGATAGCGATACTATTGCAATAATTATAATTAACATGGATAGTCAGCCCTAGATATTAGCCTTCTTTTTTACCTGTATGGCCCTTTACTTCATGGCCCCTTAATAATGTGGATCAGAAACGGATGGCCCTTTATCAGTGGCCCCTTAAAAAGAGGGGCCCTAAAACGGCCCTTAACAAATGGCCCTAAAACTTGGACTGTCCGTCAGAAATGGATGGCCCTTTATTAGTGGCCCCTTAACGAGACGGGCCCTAAAGCCTAAAATAGCGGAACAGAAACCGATGGCCCCTTAATATTGGCCCCTTAACAAAAGGCCCTAACACCTAAAATAGTGGACCGTCCGTCCGTCTGTCTGTCCGTCATTCCGTCCAAAAACTTTAACATTGGCCATAACTTCCTTATTACTTAACATATTCGCTTCATACTTTACCACAACATTCCTTGGTACATTACCTTTCTGTAGGCACATACTTTGGTGACCTTGACCCCTGGATGACCTTGACCTTGAACATAGATTGGCCATAATTTTAAAATAAAAGCAGTGTCGGGGGCATTGTCGTCTTACAGTGACAGCTCTTGTTCGTCAAAAAATGTGGTCTTGGCGGGGCAGGGCTTATTGGACTTAACAAATTCATGAGAAAATTCTTTAAAAAGGTAATTATAGGGCTAAGTTGAACCAAACCTTACAGGAATGTACCTTGAGTGACTGTCTTCAATATATGGTTGAGAATTTTTGATCAATTGAAATAATGTGGGCATGGCAGGGTGGGGCTTGTTGATTTTTAAATGAGTTATGTCCTTTTGTTGAAAATTGGTATTTTTTGCAACATTTACATGTGTTGTTTGGTCTGTTGATTTTTTTGTTTGCTCTTTTTCCCAATTGATCAGATCACAGTTCAAATGAAATGTGCTTCTCAAAATGCACAAAAACAGTGCTGTTTGGGGGTATGATCACTTTCAGTGATATACTAGTTTACAATAATTTAATATGACATAATACTGACATATATATTTGTTTACAACAAAACCTATATTGTACACAATCAAATACATGAAGAACTCAGGTGAGCGATATCAGTGCCTTTCAGGCACTCTTGTTTAAGTAGGTCAATCTCCAAGGTCAAGATCACAAGGTCCAAGGTCATGGTCAAATGTGAACGATGTTGATAGGAGGTATCTATGTGTGAGATATCAAAGCTGTATGTGCAAAAAGACATGAGATATAGGCAAGGTTTAGAATTAAGTGTAAAAATCAACAAAGGGCAATAACTTGATCGGCAAGGTTATGGTTCTTGTGTACTGCACCTCTCCACAATGAAATCTATCGACCTGTAAAGTTTAATGATTTACCTTACATACTTTTTGAGTTGTGCTCTGGACAAGAATCAAGATATAAAATCAACAAAGGGCAATGACTAAAAAAAAATGATCGGCAGAGTTACGGTTCTTGTGCACTGCACCTCTCCATAATGAGGTCTTTCCACCTATGAAGTGTCATGATTCTACCTTTTATACTTTTCGAGTTATGCACCGGACAAGGTTTGGTCTACGGACAGACCGACCGACCGACCGACCGACAGACCGACAGACCGACCGACTGACCGACCTACCGACCGACCGACCGACCGACCGACCGACCTACACATGCAAAACAATATACCCCCACTTTCTTCGAAAGGGGGCATAATAATGTCTGTGCATGGACAATTCTAATCAAACTCACTCATCTACACAGCCCTTCTAATAATACGTAATGTAGTTATCATGACTGTATAAAACCTAACCTACATGTACATAGTTAATATCTAGTGACATTTATAAGAAACTGATACCCAATTAAAAGTTAGAACCATGATTTCAAGGCCAAATTTTTTAGCCCTAGTAACATTAATGTTTCAGTCTATTTTTCGAACATATGGCAATTAAAAAAGAAAAACATCGTGAAAGTGACGAAAGTTCAGACATTTTTTGGTAAATGACTCGACTTCATAACACACTTTTATGACAAATATTTGGTAAAAGCAATGGTAAATCAAGACCCTCCTCTCAACACCAACATCGAAAGCAATTAACAACGCCAAACGTTATTACGAAATATAACGATAATCAAACTAGAAAAATAGAATGAACTCGTGTAGTTAATGTCAATTTCTCTACGATTTTGACTGACGTCCAGTCGGTATAAACAATAATATTTTCTTTTTCCAGACATACAAGCGTTTTGACTGACATATACAACATAACGAAAATTCCCTTACATAAATTTATCAGTTTGCTTTAGAAAGAAATCTGAAAGAGTTCAAGGATTTTGGTGTTTTATGATAAATTTATTGGGTATAAGACTGCATTAATGTGACAAATTAGTATTTAATTCTTATCCTGAGGTTAGAGGTCAAAATTCAGGAAAGTTTCATAAGACGACTTAACTCTGACTTGTTTAATATATTCCTGTCTAGATGCTATGAATACAAATACAATTAAATGTGTTAAACGTGGTGAACTGGCGCTGGTTGTCCAGCCACAATTTAATAAATATGATATAACATAATAGAACAATCGTAATCGAGAAGAAAAATACGTATTTATTGCCAGCATTATTAACTTCCGTGAGTCTGTTTAATTGATTTATGACACAAATAAGAAAGAAATAACAATGTCAACCGTCTATATTAGCATATGATATTAAATCAATGGCACAGATATCTTGTAATTCTTAATATAATTTTGTTTGTCGTTTTCGTTCATAATTGGCTGCTGCAAAAGTCAGTGTTAATCTTGGACTATTTTGATAACTTAAGCAAGCAGCGTGGACCAAGTTAGGTCTTTACATAGGTACAGTCTTACATCTTAATTGGACCCATGCTGTGTTGTAGGGGGTAAAACATATAATATTATATTCACGATATATCAGATGGAATGGTCAACCTGCTTAGATAAATTATTTCTGTTTTCAAATGAAGTTCATTTAGTCAAGTATGTGTATAATTCGCTGACCTGCCGTTTATATTTACACTACCATTTATGGGAACGTGACTGTGATCTATAGTAAAAAACGAGGTAGCAGCAGTTAAGTTATTTTTTGCCATAGATAACGTACATTAATACACACTCTGATTTTCTCTGTGTTGTTCTTTTCCTTTAAAAAGCCAGCATGGCCCCCTTTACACTTCCCTAAAGTTGATAATTTGGACTTCTCGCTTTGCATGCTGCTGCAGACAACAAAATGGCCGTTCATAAAGACAGAATTTGTGAACAATGTTCCAAGGGAAATAAGAAAAAATAATTGTAAAAAATATGTCTAACAACACCTTCGTCTTTTGTCTCTGCCTTTCAAAAGTAATTTCCTGTCGGGGACCTCACAACCATGTCTTGTTTGGGAATGGTTAAAAACCAAAATAATCATGATCAACAAATATTGAAAAGTCTGATGTTGCCAAGAACCCATATTGAAATTGATGTTGTTGAAAACAAGCCAATCAAACAACGATTACATTTGCCAAATATAGAATTTATTGGAAATTGTTTAGAGTAGAAAATTTAGAAACAGAGTAGACACAACCTTTTTGTGATATACGAATAGTTTATAAAGTGTAATAATCTATTTGAGAACAATCTTAACGATGGCTCGCATCCACGTGTACCTGTCGTACTAAGCGTGTTTGATAAGCTTGCTTAAAATCTACCTACGCGTTCTTCCAACGACTCAATTATGTAAGTTTCTAGGGCCAAAACAAAGTATGCACTTATGTACCAATGCACTCACCGACACAATAAAACCGATTCGATCAACATATTTTGACTGCTTTCAATAACCGGAAATTATCCCGAGACGATTGACGATAACTTATGCATTCACTATTGCATGTTATACCTAATTGCTGCATAAATAATTTAGTTCTAATATGAAAGCTTCGTGTATCACGACATCGCAATTCTAATAAACAATAATTTGTCTAAGTTTAAATTTAAGGCAGAATACCCGTAATGTCGCCATTCTGAGATTAATAAAACACTGGCTTTTTCGAGCGTCGTCGTTACGTATCCGAACTTATTCGGGCGCGGTCGTAAACATTCGGCTGTGGAAAGTAACTCATTAAGGGTACACTACCTTAAAGGGGTAAATGATAGGCTGTCGATTATACAAACAAGTAAAAATATATTTTAAAAAATACCGTATGGATGAGTCTTATTCTATGCGTAAATATTATCTGTGCATGGGCAATTCGAATCAAACTCACTCATCTACGTAGTCCTTCTAAATAATGTCTGTATATAATCTAACCTACACCAGAATTAATTTCTAGTAACATTTATATGAAACTGACCCAATTTAAAAAATGAGAAATTGATTCCAGTGCAAAAAATTTTTTTCGTTTTGCCCTAAAAACTTTGATGTGTCAGTCTATTTTTGAGCACACGACGGTTAAAATGGAAAATATCGTGAAAGTGACGTAAGTTCAGACATTTTTGATAAATAATTCGACTTCATAACAAACTTGTTTGACAATTATTGGGTAATGGTAAAATACAAATCAAGACTCTCCTTTCAACACCAATATACAAAGATATACAATAAACTACACCAAACGTTATTACGAAATATAATGACAATCAAACTAGAAAAAATGAAATGAACTCGTGTAGTTAATGTCACTTTCTCCCCGATTTTGACTGACGTCCAGTCGGTATAAGTGATAATATTTTTCTTTCTCCAGACATACAAGCGTTTTGACTGACATATACATCATTACAAAAATTACATTAAATAAAAGTACCAGTCTCTTTCCAGGAATGAATCTTAAAGAACTCAAGGCCGCGGCCTTGATACGAGGTTAATAATCAGTAAAGTTTCATGCATTTATAAGATGAGTTCACTCTCATAATATTCCTGTCTGGATTCTATGAATACAAATACAATCAAAAGTGTTAAACATGGTTAACTGGCGCTGGTTGTCCAACCACAATTTAATAAATATGATATAATATGATAGAACAGACGTAACCAAGATGGTAAATACGAATTTATTGCCAGCGTTATTGACTTCCGTAGTTTTATCTAATTGATTTATTATACCAATAAGAAAGAAATAACATTGTCAATCGTGCTTATTATCATACGCTATTAAATCTACGAACGATATACGGCTTTGCTTGAATATACATGTAACTTAGTTTGTACTTTACGTGTATATCTTGCCCATTTAAAAGCACAAATGATGCACTTGGATCTGGTTGATGTTCAAATCCTACAATAATTTGCATGTTGAAGATGCAAATGAGTGTCTACCCATGTGGATGCATCGCATTTATTTTATGAAAGACTTTTTGGATAACCAAAACGAATTAGTTCGAATTAAAATGTGTTAGATTAATGTAAATTATCAATTTGCTTAAATGAGGAGTGTATCATTTTAGGGTTAAAGCTTTAGGACTCTTAATGGATAAAGAAACCGGAAGTCCTCAATGTACAAACAACCAATGCTACTGCGAAACAACAAAACGGGCCCCCAAAAAGCTTATCCTAGCTTATGCACCCAGTAGTGCACCTGGTTTCGACTACTGTATACAGAAAAATAGATCTATACATAATGGACACTGTCCAGTAAAAGTTTCTATAACCGCATTAACGAGTAAAAGATCGAGGAAAGTATCCAGGAATATTAGCAAATATCTAACAATCCCATTTAGACTAGACCGTATGGTGTGTTATCGGTGATGAGGTGTTACAGTCTATTTAAAATAACCCGCTAAAGTTGTCACCAGTATCCGACAGGGCATATTGCTGGAGAATATTTTCTTTCTGACCTATCGGTTTTCACGGTGGATCATCATGTGACTCGGACTTTCAGAAAATCTTCAATTGTTTTGTTAATACTTTACCAATTTGAATTAAGTTTGAAGCAGAGGAGGTTGGAAAATTCCAGGGATTAACTAGACATGATGGATTTTTGAAATATCGGCTGATAAAAAAAGTTGTTAAAGATCAACCAACAATTTTTATCAACTTTTTTATCAGTTGATTTTTCAAAGATCCACCACGTCCATCTAATGCGTTACGTCTGTTCGCCTTCTCTGCTTCAAATAGAATCGAATCGGTTCCGTATTAACGAAATTATTGGAAGACTTTCAAAAAATGTTGTATCGCATAAAACATGTATTAACAATCAAGTGCGTTACCACTTTAGCCAATTCGCCTGAAGATGGTTTGGTATGTAAGTATCGTCTTGTGACCTACGATGCATACGTAGCATTTTAGTTTTAAACGGTTACGATACTGCACGAGAATGCCCTGTTGAAAACAGGCAAAATATACCAATGACATGTAAAAAAGTTTAGCAACACTGGCTTTGTTAATTGAAAACGTGTCTTTTCTATGATATTTATTTCACAACCGTTATATACATTTAAGCATATACATATACGCACAACATTCAAAGGTCGCTTTGTGGTAACGTTAAATATTGTGTGAGAAACATCCCAGCAAAATGCTAATATGGGTCCCATATGGGCTGTGTATGGGTAAGCCCATATGGGTAGGCCCATATGGGACCCATATAGGATCTATGTAGGCAAGCCCATGTGGGTTTGACATAAGGGACCCAGATGGGTCCCATATTTCCAGTATATGGGCTGTGTATGGGTAAGCCCATATGGGTATGCCCATATAGGACCTATGTAGGAAAGTCCATGTTGTTTGGACAATAAGGGTCCCAGTTACAATAATTGACTTGCGCCCATTCATGTTCAACATAATAATTACGTATACATGTGCATATCTAAAATATCCATAAACTGAATCATGTAGCCTATAGAATTATAAGCTTTCAATTTGAATGACGATCTTATTTATATCCACCAAAATTTATGACCATCAATTCAATACAAATTGAAAAAAACAACAACATCAGATTCAGTAAGACAAGTAAGGCAACACCAATAAGACATACCTAACCCTTTCTCGAACAAAACCTGGTTTTGACTTCTCTAATAGAAAACTAAATTGCACAAAAACATAGGCCTAGAGCTATTAGCAAAAGTTGATAATCGGCATTTTCTTCTTTTGCCTAAGTTTTTTTTCTGTGCTATATTGTACAGAAGTACATTCTTTGTCAATATCGTTTCTAAACATGGCCTTCATGTTGGATCATCGGAATATTTCGTCTTTTTAAAAGTGTTTAAACTGTAATTAGACTGTTCAAATTACTAAAATAATCTTATCAACTAGTGTGTTATATGTAGTTTTATGTATATTAAAGGGGAATAATTTAAAATCTTGAAAATAAATCATATTTTCACAAAGCGTTTACGCAAAAAGAGCATTTGGCTTTATAATCCTATATGATTCTGTTAAAACAAATAATTTTGTGTAGACATTTTCAAAAAAAAAAAAAAAAAAAGATAGAAATAAATCTAGAAATATAAATTTATCAAAAACATATAGATAGTAATAGAAAGTATCGAAAATATTATACATTTTCAGACCATATTTCTAGAAACCAAACCCTAAGAAGTAGTGTCAAGGTCGTCAGACAAACCTGACGAGACCTTAATCCTCAATGACGGGAAATAGTAACCCCTTTCTGAGCGTGAAGCTCTGGAAGGTATTGAACTTCGATCAGCATTAAATGAAAGCCAATAGAAATGGGTTTGATCAGGGCTGTCTATATGGGTCTGCTCATCTGGGACCCATATGAGTCCCATATTGCATGTATATGGGCTGCCCAGATAGGACCCATATGGCCCCCGGTTGCACATCCTATATGGGTCCCATATGGGTTGCCCTTATGAGACCCATAAGGGTGCCCATTTGGGACCCATATAGATTGCTAGCTGGGATTGTCTTGACGTAGGTGAGGGGTCAAAACAAAGAGTCTCAAGAGAATTCGGTTTCGATTATGAGGCCAATTTCGAGCAAGAACATCAGTTAAACGAATTCTAATCCACTTAAATTGTTTGTACACAGTTTCAACATTCACTACTTTATCAAGAGAGTGAACGTCATTCGCGTCATTGCGATCACGCGCACATCTTCCCTAAATGCACCAAATGTGCTCTATGGGTGACAAATCATAAAGAAAGGGATGAATGTTGGACTATATCAGCGTTTCTTTCCACTTAAAGCGTTTAGGACTCTATGCCACTCAAGTCTGGTACGTTCACGGTGTAGCGTCAGGGAAATTACAACGTATTGTCAACGTCTAGTAACCCTTCGTCTGTGGAGACGATCACGGATAGTACGTGTGGATACTCTATGTTGAAATTCCCGTGAAAGCCACTCGCAAGTTTTGGTGCTGATATGGAACATATTTGCCATGACGTTACGAAATTATGACGGTCATCGTCTAGTGGCGTTTCTCTTTGACGTCTTTGATCGGGACTATCTCAAACCATAAACATTGGCTCACATAACATCTTCAAACAGTTACTTATGCTTTGAGATACGCAAAATTCAAAAAGACATCTTTATCGCCGGTTCCGCCACGTAAGAACACATTAGCGATATAACGTCCTTCTAACGTAATTCCATGGCGTAGTCCCACAGCATTGCAGAAAACTCTTTTTAGTGGCCTTTTCATACTTGGCAAAGAAGATTATGTTCACACCTAAATGTTTTCTAGAATTATGCTCCATGCACATGAACACCATGGCAGGCTTGAAAACCGGAAATGCGCACCTGGAGTGCGAGACGTACGCGATGGCGGTATAAAATTCATCCGTCTGTGTTCTCTAGCTATAATATATCGTGTAAACGTTTGGCTTTATGTTAAAACAAAAATAGTTTGGCTACTAAAGATATTTACATTTTGTTGCTAATATTTTTTTAATGTGTATATGTAAATTTGGTTTACTTGAGGATATTAAAAGGTCGACTGTTTATTTCGTTCTGCTCGGAACAACGATTCAATGCAGGAATCATCAAATATCTTACCTTTATATGTATATAAAATCCAAAACAGCGAGTTAATTCCCTTAATGACCACATCAGGCATTTTAAATCAAAGGGGATTTTTTCAGGAATTGTTGATGAAAGTGATACACTTCTTTCTGCATGGTGCCCAATTTATTATAAGCACGTGTAAAATTATGATACAAGAATGATTATGATAAAAGAATACAAGGCATAAAAATTGTGTGTCAACCACACAGTGATGATTTTTGGCCAATTTATGACCAAGCGGTGATTTATGACCAATCTTCAACACAGTGATCTCCCCTTGCGGTATAAGATCTGCATTTTTGAACGTTTTATGTCAAGATATTTTTTTAAAAATGAATAAATTTCATCCACTTTTATTTATTTCAAAGAGTAAACGCTGTTTGTTGATGTTTTAAGATCGTTATGTATTTATTGTTGGCGCAAGGTCGTATGGTACATGTTTACGTTTTGTTCAAATGCAAACAAAATATTTTTCGATAAAACGCAGAAAAGTCGGAACAGTGAACAGACCGCTCTATCACTGTACCTAAATTTCAACAAATCTACGTCACTACTTTTAAAGAATTTATTCATCTTTTATACAACACTGGGTTTGTTTACATTTGGACAAAATGTAAACATGTGCCATACGATCTTGCGCCAACAATAATTTGACCTAGCATATACATGTAAGATAATGTCAGTAACCTAAATATCATGAAACGAATTGGTCATAAATCGGCCAATAACGTGAGTGCCAAAATACCCGAGTATTCTGAGGATTCTTGACAATATCATGCGATTGTACCATTTTGCGCTTAGCATAACCGCAGGTTGGAGGTTGCTAAGTATCGGTCCTCCTATGATCTCGCCGTCCTTTCGTTCTATTCAGACTTAAACAAGAGATGTTTGTAAAACATAT